>NW_010587540.1:208541-241041 GCF_000705375.1 Tinamus guttatus | reverse complement strand
AGATTTGTCAGGAAAATGAATGATAATCATTTGCAGATAGACACAAGCCTAGTATGGAAGATTAATAAGAAAATATGTATTGGCATCATTAATAACAGCTGATGCCAATGGACTTGTATATTGGTTGCAGCTCTGAAAGTGATGTGTTCTTGTTAGGGCGCTGCAATTCATCACCAGCCGTGACGATGCTCCCGGGGCAGGGCCGGCGCTCGCCAGTTCTGCTCAGCGCTGATTTTCCACCTCCGTTTCCCTGTGTCCCGTCCTTAAAGAGGAGCGCGGGTCAGGGATGCCAATGGGAAGGTGCAGGACAGGGTCTGCATCGCTAGCTGCACCCCATAATTTTTTTCTTTTGTTTTAGTGTTTACAGGAGTAAATCAAATACATTTACTGAGGAAATCAATTTTCTTGGGGGAGCACAGCAGGCAGGTCCAGTGTCTCCATCCCTTCTGTGCTCAGGGATGCTAAAAGATGAAATCACAGGTCTCAAAACACGTTTCATGTAAAATAACCAGTCTTCCACGGTCCCTGGAAGGGGACAGGAAGAGGTCAAGATCATATGTCCAAAGACTGAGAGCATTTTACTGTTAAAAAAGAAAAATAAAAGTGAAACTTTAGTTCCCTCATATGCAAAATAGAAATTTTCTTACAGTAACCACAAATGTGTGAAAACTGCCTCATTATCTCTCAGGTCACTCCGTGTTGCTTTTCCCATGGCATGAGGCGGGGGGCAATACAAAAACAGCCCAGGGAAGCCGGGGAGCTAAGTGCTCCGTCCCCCAAGTGCTCAGTGCTCCCTGCTCCAGGCGAGGAGGCACCGAGTATTACTAAAGCCTTAGAAGTGTGTCTGTTATTATGAGACACTTAACCAGCTACTAATCCCGGCTGGTAACTTGGTTACTCTCAGGGTTTTGAGGCACCGCTAACCTGGGCTCCAGCTGCTCACGCAGGGGCAGAGCCAGCCCGGGGGCTCTGCCGAGGGGACCGGCTGCCTCCGGAGGCCCCGCTGTCCTCCTTGGGCTACAGGGGCCAAGACGTCTCCTAGTTAAATTCATTTTTTTCCTGTTAGACGCAGCAAGTGCCTGCCTTGCTCTGTGCCAGCACAGCTGCCTGCATCGCTGCATCCCAGCTTGCGGCGGTGCGGAGCAGCACTCAGCCCTGCGCGCGGCTCTTGGAAGCTCATGTTTTGCACAATAGGAAAAAAAAGGGAAATAAGAGGGCCAGGCTAGACCCAGCGCTCCATGCCGGGTGTCCCGGCCAGCTGAGCCCAGGGCCCGGCTCATTTCAGTGTGAAAAGCGCAGCCCCAGGCGCGTGGCGCAGGCGGCCGCCGTCGCGCTGCCTGCAGCACCCGCAGCCTGGCCTTGACATCCGGACATGGGGTGCTCAAAACAGCAGCAGAATCGAAGTCCTCTGCACACAGAGAACCCAGCTCTGGGTGCTCAGACAGGCACAACATCCTTTGCCTCTCCTCCTTGCTGGATTACGATTATTTTTTCCTCATCCTCATGGCACTGCGCGTTGCTGGATGCCCTTGCCTCCGCACACAGGCTGTTCCTGGTGGCTTGGATGTGCCCCTAGGCTGCTGGAGCAGAGACTCAGGCTCCTTACAGGCATTTTTAGCTTTCTCTGGACAAGCTTCCTCAACACCTGCAAGGATATTTATAGTAGGGGCAGCCACCTTATCGTCTGGAGGAGGTTTGAAAGGTTGCGGCCATGCTACGTTTCATGACACTTCCAGGATGGGTCAGACTCCAGGGCAACCTGGACCAAGGAGAGACATTTATTCTCCTTCCACCGCCAGGACAGCACGGTCCCACCGAGACCTCTGTGCGTCAGCACAGGATATATAACCACAATAACCTGGAGTCAAAATTGGCTTTGTTACTAAGGCACTTTTATTGCTGGTAATGCTGTCAAGGGGCAGGATTGGTCCGATGGATAAACAGGATGCTGTTGTTGTAAGGAAGATCCACCGCTATGTGACAGAGGAGGGGGACCTGGGCAGTGGGGCCTCTTCTCCATTGCTGCTGGGGACTGGCTAGTGCTGGTCCCCTTGCGGTGGCCACGGGCTGGTGTCACCCGAGGCTCAATGCGGGAGCCGAGTACCCTGGGTTACTCACACACGCGTTCCGGCCAGGTCACAGCACGCGGCGTTCGCGTCTCCTCCGCAGAGCTCATTCCTCTGAGCGCCGTGGGGCAGGTTGGCTTGGGAAGGGAGCCAAGCTCTCCGCCAGACACAGCTCCGAGCCTTTGAAGTTGATCCCAGGTTTCCTGGTGGACCCAAATGCAGACCCACATTTGTGCTGAACCCTAGATGTGACCAGGCATGAGTCTTGCTCAAATCTCATCTCAATTAAGGAGAAACTGAGCCCCGTCGTCATTGCCAGCAAGCAGTGCCTCTCGGGAAGGGCTGCTCCGGGGCACAGCCCAAGGACCGGGACAGGTATCTCTGTCTTCACATAGCACCAGATTGGAGAAGACGAGGACCAGCGAGAGGAACCAAAGACACGTGCTGCTTCCCCACCCTCAGCCAAAATAGCCCCACAGAAAGACATTAATGGCCAGCAAGAGAATAGCATTAACGTTGCAGATGTTCTTCCACAGGGGTTTTTCCTCAATACTGGTGAGCTTCTTTTCCAGGGCAGCTCTCTCCTCCTGTGACAGTGTGGGCACGGGGCTGCTGGACAGTCCACAGAACCAGAAGTAGAGCATTTTCCAGCAAGGAAGCTTGGCTGCTGCGGGAGAAGGGTGGAAAAATGAGTGTTAACCCTTAGCTGGTGATTCCTCCTGTGCTCCTCCACTTTGGAGGTGCAGTGGGCAATCTGCAGTGAGGTCTGACCTGCACCTGGGCTGGGAAGAGACCCCAGGGGAAGAGAAGGGAAGGGGAAGGGGAAGGGAAAGGGGAAAGGAAAAGGCAAGGAAAGGGAAGGGAAAAGGAAAGGGAAGGGAAAAGGAAAGGAAAGGAAAGGGAAGGGAAGCTCTGTCTGGATCATCTACAGCATGACCTTTTTACTGTGCCTTGATTGTGACCTGGATCATTTGTTATTTAATTAACAGAACATTTTTCTTCCCTTCCCAAACAGGCTTCCATCCACAGTCACAAATTTCTGAAAGCATGGTGGTCTGTTTATAGATCACCTGGCTTATCTATTACACGTGATGTGCCAGGTGAAGTATATGTTTTAATTGTTAGCCCAGTGCTATGTATAGTTCACTGGGTGCTCTTTCCAAATATGACTTTCTTTGAAAGGTAGAATGTCATAAGGCCTCCAAAAATGTGTTACTAGAAAGAAAAAAAAAAACTCATTAAACTGTCAGCTGCTGTGTTCTGCATTTCCGCTCCCATCACTACTAATTATCAAATTACCAAGACATTCACTTATAGAAAGACAAGCCAATTAGGTGAACTAGAAATTGATAAGAAATAATAAATAATGTGGAAGAACTGCATGCAATTTAAGCCCAAACTTACTCTGTTAATAATAATAAAAAAAAGTTTTCTTTAGTGCTTCACTTCTGTTTAGTTTGGCTGTAATTGGTGCTGGTATCCCTTTGATTAGCTAAAGGACAGAGTGACAGTCCTGTGTATGTATCCTGTGTATGTGCCCTTCTTCTGAGTGTTTCTGCTCTGTGACCTTGGACAGTTAAGCTCAAAAATCAAAAAAAAAAAGAAATTGCTGATGGCTTTGCTGAAGAAACCTCTGGGTACTCTGAAAAACACTTGCAGATGTAGCATCTCCTGCTCTCTTCATCCTTCCTGACAGCTCTTCAAGCTCATTTGTTGCTTTGTCTTCCCCTTTTTAAACAACACACTGCATTGGGCAAGCAGCTACTTAAGTGATCTGGGTATGAGTCTTAACCGTGGTTTTTATCTGAGGGTAACATCATAGGTGGTATAGTGTAAATGAGAGAAGAGAGGCTTGTGGATGTGCCCTGGGGCAACCAAACAGTCCTCGGCAGAGCCCGCAGAGCTGCACGCGTGCGGCTCGCGGCCGGGCGCCCTACCTGGCTGCTCCTCGTCCCCCAGCTCGGCACTTCCCACCACGCTGCTCTCTCCGTTGGCCAGGTTGATCTGTGCTGCTTCGCTCTTGAAGCTCTCCAGGTCGATGGCGGGCGCTTTGCTGTGGCGGGTCCACCACGTCAGGCAAGCCAGCTGTGCAGAGGGATGGAGAGCCAACAGGTTAGTGCCTGCCAGCCCCAAAATGGCCAACCAGACCGTCTCTGGCTGTGGGCCAAGGGTGTGAGAAGATGCTGGAAGCTGCTCCAGTGCCAAGATGTTCCCCTGCTTTCCGCCCACCTCCCCTCAGTGCAGATGCCCTCACCCTGGCAAAGGCGGTCGGTGCCACCCCAGGGTTCAAAGACCCACCTTGACTTTCTGCTGGCCATGGCTCTCCAAGGAGCTTGATACCACCAGTGTTTTCCCAACCTCTGTAAGCAGGACAGCAAGGCTCACACCAAGCAATGCTGCCTGGAAGAGGTGGACACGGTCCATAGCATGTCCCCCTCACCTGCCCGCGCTGCACCGCAGCCCCAGGATGGCACCAAGCGAAGCTGCACTGGAGACCACACATCAGCCAAAGAAGTCCTGTGCTTATCCAGGGAGAGCTCCTTGTTCTGCCCGTATGGAGATGAACACCTCAAATGGGTCACTTACAAAGTAACGTGAGTTTAATTTCTGAATTTTACACACACAAATCTAGGCAGCAGTTTCCAGCTGACACAAAACGTTGCATAATTTTCAGAAGATTTATAGCTTTATTTAAATCATTTTCAACCAAGATGAACATTGGGCAGGGCTAATCTTTCTTGTCACGATGTGCTAAATTGCTTTGATTTTGATGATCCTCATCTCTCTCAAGGATTCCTTTTTTTTTTTTAATCAGTTGGGAAATGTCACTGGAACCTAGCAAAGTTTCAGTGTACTAAAGAATTCGAGAAACTTTTTTCTTCTTTTCCCACCTCTGCATATATGTCACTGAGTGGCTGGTTTTGCCCATTGAAGTGACACCTGCCAGAACTGGAGTTTCCCTGGGGCTCAGACTCTGCCAGATAGGAGCAATTCCCAGGTAGGTGCTGAAAGCAGCACAGATGCCTGTGATACCTTATTGCATATCAGCATCTACCTACCCAGGACAGGCTTTTTGACAGTAACCACCCAGTATCCAGGAATCCTAGAGTCTGTCTTAGCCAGGCCCACAATTGCTGACCCCTCCAGAGTGAGGAGAATGGTGCTAGAAAAGCAGGCACTAAAACATACCCTTTTTCTCCTTTCAGCATAGCAGTTGTTGCTTCCAAACATACTTAGTACCAGAGGGAGCTTAGCTAACCCTCTCCTGCCTTGAGACGCCCTTCACGGTGCTTAGGCACCATCAGTAACGCTCTCAGCTGAGATGTGCTCTCCTGCCTCAAGTATGTGCAGAGCGATGGGCTGCCAGATTTGCTTTCATTCACTCTTTTCCTTCTTCAGCTTTTATTTGCCCCAGGGACGGCTGGTGGGGGCAGTCCACAAGTGTGGCAGCTGTGCACCCCAGCCCTTGTCCACGGAGAGCAGGAGGGACCCATGGACACTCACCAGTGAAGTCTCCATGTGCTTCAGCTTCAACCCACCCTGGGGTGGGTTTGGGCCAGGTAAGTACCTTGTGGTCCCTCTTTACCCCCTTCTCCATCACCCAGGGCTGGCTGGCAGCTTTTCACTGCCACAGACTACCAGACTCATTACACTGCCTTGGCACAAACTTGAAAGCAGGCAGGGTTGAAGGAGGGGGAGGAAGGGGAGAGCACATTTTGCATATGTGGAGAAAGCAAGCGAGCAAATAAATAAATAAGGAGAACTGCTGATGGGGAAACTGCTTTAGCATAATTGACGGGGACTTTAGAAACGCTGCTGCATACGAGCACTGCTCTGGGAGCCCCATGTCCCTATGGATGCTGTGAGCAGCCACACCAGGGGTGTGTGTGGGATGCAGGGATGACGTGGTGTGTGGATTTTGGGGGTTCTTCACTCACTAGGCATTCACGGTAACGCCAGGGCTCCAGGGCTGGAAGCAGAGGAGGAGGGTGCAGGCGTGTTCCCGTCTGCAGCTTTCAAAGGGGAAGCTCTGCATGATCGGAGCTGCCAGGACACCAAGAGCTGCTTCTTCCCATCACTCGGGGCTTGCCCCTGGCAGCCTGTGGTGTCTCTCCTGTGCTGCAGAGCTCCCGGCCACGCAACAACATGAGCAGAGCCAAATGAGGGCACATAGGATGTCCCCTCAGCCCAAGTCGCCCCCATCTCTACTTGTTCAATTCAGCAGTGGTGGGAAGAGCAGCAGAACATTCACAAAGTGCTTCAAGATCCTGGTGCAGGAGGTGCTGCTGACTGGCATTCTGCCATCAGGGCACCACCAGGGCTGTGTACCTGAGCCAGGATCCATGCCAGAGTTTGCTGGGCAAAGTGGCTGATTTGCTCCTCTGGGAGTGCCTGGTTTCCACAGGAGTCAACCAGTTTCTGCTCTCAGTGGCACTAAGCAATGCTTTGGGAGGTTGAACCTGCCCAGATTCAGAACCTCAGGAGTGCATGGTGTAGGTTCGGGCCAGCTGGGCATGTCAAAACTGGCTGTAGTACATAGTCAGGCTTGGGCTGTGTACCTAAAGGAGACCTCAGCACACTGGTAAAACATTTCTGACTGTGAAACACAACAGCTGGAATTCTGCTCCATCAGCCTGACAGAAAAACCTAAGCCCTGATCCCTAGGTAGGTGACCTGCTTGCGTGGCACTGTTTCGCCATGCATTTTGTGGACTGTTTTTCTTCCTTTTCCCCTCTACATTTTTCTCAGACAAGGGAGTTTGCAACAACTCAGCAAAGTTTTTCTTTTGTTGTTTGTAAACTAGAATAAATCCTTCTGTTCCAAAATGCCATCTGGCACCTGACAGTTGTGTTTCAGCTTCACAGTCTTAAATTTAATTGTAAGCTCTTTTGCAGGGTTTTCAAGGACGGCGTGACACAATATGGACTACCTACAATGAAGACATATGAACTCTGGAGCATACCAAACAAATTCCTTGCATACTTGTTTTCCAGCACAGCATCAATCACCACAGGGATGGGAGAGTGTCCAAAACAGCAGGGGAAAATGCTACAGCTTGCAGTTCTCAGATTGTAATTCATTTAAAGCCAGGCACATTAACTGTACTGCTCTAACATCAGATACAAATCTCTTTTTTTCCTTCTGCCCATTTGCTATCTGCAAAGCATTGAGACTCAATATTTAAAGCTGTACAGTGTAGATCCTCAGCTGGTGTAAAGTGGCATAACTGAGCCCAACAGCTGCTCCTGGTCTTTGAGCCCAGTGGAGCTATGCTGATTTACATCTGCTGAGGTCTGATCTATCACCATATTTCCTTACATTTTTTTTTCTTGGTTTGTTTTTCTTTTCCTTTTGCTTGGCAAAATAAATGGCATAACTGCTAACTCTTACACAGTGTCTTTCATCATTTTATCTCAAAATGGTGTGCAGATAAGAGCCAGCAGAACTATCCCCATGCGACTTCTGTGGGGGAATATCCGGAGTTCACTCAGGGAGCTGTCCAAGCATTCAGAGCCCGGAAAGGGCAGAGCCAGGAATAATCTCCATATATCCTTGGCGAAGGCATTCCTTAGTCCCCCCAGCCACTATCACAGGGATGTGAGGGCTCTTCACCACAAGTTTGCCCGCTCACATGAAAAACAAAGAGAAACTCAACTTTGCCTGTAGTAAAAGATTAAGTTCGGATGCTAGTCTCTACCCAGAGGGCTAGACTCTGACTTGTCCATGCTGATATCCACCTTCTGCCTTTCCTCCCTGCAACCTTTCTGTCCTTCAGGCATTTCAGCACAGCATAGAGTGACGTGAGACCAGGAGACACCCCCCGTGTGTGGTGGTACCTCAGCAGCACCCAACGCATGGATAGGACAGCACGGGAGTCCACTCCACCGCGCACAACGGTGCGACCCGACACCAGGGCTCATGTCCACGGCAAAGGCTGGAGTGAGTCTGACTGAGGGAAAAATGAGAGCTGCTGAATTTAATGCTGTCCTCTCAGACACATGGCAGACAGGCAGCAACCCCCCTATACCGGCATCTACCTCAGGTTAAAAAACACTGCTTTGACTATTCTCTGAGGATTAAGGTCAGGTCTTTCCCATGGAGATTAGGGGTGAACAGCAGGAACTTAAAGGAAAACAGACTAAAACCAATTATGGGCAGACTTCTACAGTCCTACAGAGACTTGTAAAGAGGGAAAAAATGTTCTCCCTGGTGGCCATCCTCTCTGGACAATTACCAGTCCTTTTGGAACCTTTTGGAACATCACCACTTTTTGGAAAAGCATTGGCTTTTTGAGAAGTATGTCAATAAGGTCCTCTGAGTCCAGTAGCTCCAAACTCATCTATTTCTACTTAGAGGACCATTCTATGCAGTATCTGTTTTTCCTCAATGCCATTATAGTAGTTGCTCATCCCATTACTAAGAGACACTCTCTGGGCATTTTTCAGTTGTCTGGCAGTTCCACTTGCTGAGCTTTCAATTTGTAACAGCCCTTAGTTTTACTAGACCCTCTGTTCATGTTTATCTCTTTTAATATCAGCCCAATTTAATAAGCCAGGATTTAGGCTCATGCATTTCTTTCTTTGTGAGATTTCGGGTCATCATCATAAACATCAACAATCATACAAAGTTAGGGAGGGTCTAGCAACATCGTTACTAATGAAATGGCTAGATAACACCAACCAAAAGGTACCATCCTCCAAGCCAGATACTTCTTTTGCTAATCATACTCCTCCTCAATGTAGCTAATCACATCCCATATGGTATTATATATAGTTTATAAAATCCAGCTAGATATGATAGACCAAGCTTCCTTTGTCTAGCAAATCAGATTAGGCAGGAATACGCTAGTTTTGGTAAATGCATGTTGCATTTTGTCTCATTTTCCATTACTCTACATGTTTTTTTATTATTCCTTCCAACTTTTAAAATGTGTTTTAATTGCTTCTGTACCACTGAGAGTGGTAAAAACTCTGTAGGTGCAATGGCCAGTTTGTCATCTCCTGCACTATTGGTGTGATGTTCACTCTTTGCCAGTGCTACACTAATGCATCTTATCTTGCTGTTACTGTGGGCAGGGAGCACTGCACATGTTTAGTTATCACAGGTCAGCTCATGAGTGGAAACTCATTAAACCACAGCAGTTAATTGCGGGCAGCCATCTGCCCACCCCCAAGCAGAAGTGAACAAGTCATCCCCTAAGCAGCAGAACTAATGGCATCTCCTTGCCAGTATTTCTCTATCCCATGTGGATCCTCTGATAGCTAATAAAAGCTGAGACTGTATCTCAACACAGGCTCAAAAAGTCTCTTTCTCTTCCCTATCTGAGTGCCTGCTTTCATGTAATCTTCAGGAGCTGTGGATCTTTGACACCACTACCATTCAATCAAACATTGATGGAGCTGGTTAATGCTTCACAAGCTATGAGGAAGCAGCAGAGAGAACTGCTATGAGAGCATCACCCTTATCTCTTTAGGAAGCTAGACAGAAAGGAAAAAAAGTGTTTTTTAATTTTACAGTTTTACTCTGTAACCTTCCTTCGGAAGAAGATGGCAGTTTTGTTATATTGACAGCTGCTTTAGGACTTAGGAAAAGGAATAGTTGCTTTAAGGTGTTAGTAAATAAAGCCTCTAAACTCTGTGCAGTTTTAAATCTGTTAAGTAAAAGAAATCTGTGCCTGACTCAAAGTTATTAAATGTAATTGAGATCACATTGGGACAAAATGTTATTTTCCTAAATGCCTATGTTCAGGAGGTATTAATCTTGTTTGCCAGCAAGATTGATGCTGGCTCTGCTGAAACAGGGTAGATGCTACAATTAGATATATTTAATTCCTCCTCAGCAGCCATCTGTAATATGATTTTCCCTCCTTCCCCCTTCTTCTTCTCCTTTTTATTCCAGTTATGACGGGTTGTAGTGTCTGCCCAGCTCCAGGCACAGCATGGGAACTTGCACTCAATTTCAAGCGCTCAGTGCCTCAGGAAGCATTAACACTGTAAGACCTGGGAAATAAAAAGCTGAGGAACAGGTGTTTCTTTGCAGCATACGCATTACGCATCATTTCTCAACCATGCGAGGAAGAGAAAAGGCCAAGTTTTACCCATTTTTGGAAACCAAACTCGAACTCTAAGAAAAAGATGCCATCGCAGGCCACTTCTTACCTTTTCTTCGGGGATCCATGCGAGGAAGAGAAAAGGCCAAGTTTACCGATTTTTGGAAACCAAACTAGAACTCTAAGAAAAAGATGCCATCACAGGTCACTTCTTACCTTTTCTTCGGGGATTGGAGGGGTGCAAAGACTTATAAGGACAATGACAATGGCAGTGAGGACACAGAGGATGAGCGCAAAGTAGAGGTAGTGCAAGTCCTTTAGCACAGCAGGTCTTCTGTCCTCCTCCCCACATGAGGGTGTGCTATAAACAAACTCCATGATCATCCGAATGAGACCAACAGCCAGTCCAACCATGAGACCCCAGAAAGCACCCTGAGAAAAGGCAAGCACAGAAAAAAAAGAGGTCACTGCACATGTTAGCTTTGGTTGATCTTTTCTTTCTTTTTCTTTTTTTTTAATACAGCTCTTTTCTTAGACTACGATCTTTTATGCCTGATGGAATCCCACACTGACATGCATCAAAGGAGGAAGTTTTCAGTTAAAAATACTGATTTTCTCTTTCTGTCCTTGAACATGGAACAGATAGAGTGCAGAAAATGCAAGAGTCTCTTCCTAGCAACATGCCTCTAGTCAGACCCCAAGACACTATCCCTCAGGGATGGAGAAACTTTGGCTTTTGTTCTTTTAACAGAGACTGCCAAGAAGTATCACTTGCTTCTTGGTTTCTTGGAAGCAAACTTCCAAGCACCAGAGGGTTCCACTATGGGATGTCAGGAGAATATTTTCTAGTTGTCACACTTTAGTGGGGGTAGCTTTGTGTCTAAAGAGACTCCAAACTTAAATAATGAGATATTATTATTATTATTAAAATCAAACATGTGTATCAATTGCTTGATGGCCCTCCACTTACCGGTTCATTAATCCTCTTGCAGAAGATTGCCAAGATGAACAGAGCTGTGATTGGTGGGGCTAAATAGCTGGTTACAGACTGAATGTAGTCAAAGAGCTTGCCACTGTTGGCTGATTGAATGATGGGGATCCAGAGAATACTGATGACCACGAGGATGAGGATAAAGACTCTGCAAGATGAAGATAAAAGCACATTAACTCTGTAGGTGATGGAGTCCTCCAGAAAATGAAATTTTGCAGCAAACCACACTTCTGATTGCTTTCGGAATTTCCTAAGAAAAAATCCACAGATTCCTCAGGCAGAAATCTCAAGAAAAACATAAAAGAAAACTATTCTCCTGTGGAAATCAATGTACAACCAATCTCCAAAGCCCATTTGCTGTATTTCAGAGAGGTCTGTGCTGGGATTTGCTGGTCAGCTTGTATGGGAGCTCCACAAAGACATGGTGGTTCTGTATGGAGCCTTTCTGCCATGTGCTGGGTCATTGCAAGCCCCCAGCCTGGTGCATCCTAGAGAGTGAAGCTGTTTTCAAAGCACTGTCTCTTGTATGCAAAGGAGATAGGGAGCTGGAAGCTTATGATCATTAAGCAACTTTCTACCACTCTTCCAGGCAGATAACATGCTCAGTTCTAGTGTTGTGACAAATACCAGTGCATTTGCTGTTTATTAAATTACTTCTGGAGTCCCAGGTGCATACGACACCCTCCTCCATGTATTCACTGAGTGTTTTAGAGCTTTCCCCATATTGCTGAACAAGAGGTACTTTCCCTGTCAGTAGCTTACGGACATGAAGTATTCAATTCTCTGCATCCTGGAAAACAAAATCCTCTTTCTGTGGCTGTGCTGTTCCTGTTTTATGTTTTGGGCATGAGGGTTTTCTCAGTGAGCCAAACTGAGGAACAGTGCAGTCAAAACAGATGATGAGAGCAATGAGACATAAAGAAATGTAAGGACCTGCCCACAATCATCAGCTCCTGCTCTGAAGCCTTTCTGCGGATCCGCTGCCAGATGTCTATAACGAAGAGGGTGCTGCTGCTGTTGAAGATGGAGGTCAGGGAACTCATCAGGGCTGCCATCATCACAGCGATCATCAAACCCCGCAGCCCTGCATTAAAAGGAATGAAAATCAGAAGCAAACCTCTTGCCTTCCAGCAGCAGCAGTGTGTGCTGCAGCAGAGCCTTAATTGATCGCTGGCCTGGTTCAGGCCAAGATACTGGCACTTTCTAAGCACCAGCTCCCATGTCTTACATATACACACAGACAAACAAACAAACAAAAAACCTCTGGCAATCGCTGGCCTGGTTCAGGCCAAGATACCGGCACTTTGTAAGCACCAGCTCCCACGTCTTACATATACACACACAAACAAACAAACAGACAAACAAAAAACCTCTGGAATTTTTCTTTTTTAAAATGCAGGTGTCACACACATATCTCAAAAATGTAGCAACCAAACAATTTAGTTGAAAAATCAGAAGATATTTTGTTTCTTCCAGCATCTTTTTCAAAAATCAGAAGATATTTTGTTTCTTCCATCATCTTTTTCAGATGGTACTTTCCATTTTCTTACCAGACTCACTATCATTTTTTTTTTTTTTTACCAGACTCACTATCACCTCTTTTGTTGTGTAAACACATGCAGACATATTCCACTAGGTTACAGAAGAAAATGGCTAAAGACTGCAGAAAAAGAATTCCTCATCTTTATGATGGATAAGGGCAATCTAATCCCACCCTGCATTGCTTATCTCAAGCCCACCTCTGCACATATAAGGTTTCTTACCTTCAGGCATAAGTTCTATTACGAGCTTAGGGTAGGCAATGTTAGAACAACCCACTGCAACTCCACAGACCTTTTTACAGATGTTTGGGTCCACACATCCTACTTCATCTGTCAGAGACAGGAAAATAATTAGAAGTCAGTGTAAAGCATCTTCAACTGCAGGACATATAATTCAAGAGAACAAATCTTGATGCCTTTTATGACTTCCTACAAATTCAGAGGCATAGATGTAAACACTGCTAGACTGAGTTGAGGTGAAGAACATTATATGCTATGAAATGAAGATGAAATTACAAGATGATTTTTTTGCAATTTTCTTTTTAAGGTATAGATACAACATGCTGAATGTTACCTGGTTGCAACCCTTGCTGAATTTTTCTTTGTAGGAATTTAATTGGTTCTATGAGCCAGTCATTTGGCTTACCAAGAATGTTGCACACTGACTTACTCCTATTTGAAGAAGTCTGGAAGCAAAACACTAGAAGCACTTAGGTTTTCCTCCCAACTGGTGTTCCTAACCAGGGTACTCTCTCAATGAAATAGAATGCTCTAAAGAAAGCAGCAATGAGTGTCCTTTGGGAGACAACATGAGGAGAACTCTTGCTCTTCCCCAAGGGAGGGATTAAGTGGCCTTGCAAAATCCACCAGGAATTGCATGAATCTGTGTTGCAGATTGCTATAGCTCTGACCAAATACCTAACAAACAGACATACTCCATAGGATTTGCAGATCCAGCAAATTTTGGAGACTGACTTTTTCCAGTTAGGCAGATGCATGCAATGTCACAGCATGGAGCTATATGTCTCCAACAGCCCAGTGTGGGTATTCCCAAAGACTTCTCCTACTCTGGGAGCAGTGGGAGTGGACAGAGGTCATGAGAACATCAGAGCACAGCAGCAATTTATATGAGTATGCCTGCAGGACTACGAGGACAGGGGAGGCACTGAAGCCTAACAGTGCTAGAAACACAGCAAGACCTACCTGGGTAGAGAGATCTGCTGATCATTCCTGGCATGACAACGAAAAACATTGGGAAAATTTTCAAATACCCTCCCAGCACTGATCCACCTTTGGCATGGGAGAGATTCTTGGCAGAGAGAGACCTCTGGACTATCACCTGAAATTGGTGAAAGGCACAGGGAGTAAGCAGAAGCACCGCAGAGAGAGCAGGATCCATCCCCTCTCTCCTCTTCTCGTGGATGACTTTCATCCAGCAGGGTCCCAGGGTGTTTTGCATGCCAGTGGCAGCTTTCCCATCTCAGCTGACTGCAGCCTGCTGCCACTGCTCAGTGCACAGGCTAGAGGAGAGGGCAGCATGGAAATTTCCTTTACAGGAATCATTTCACCCTTGACTGAAATGAAGCTACCTTGAGGACTGAGGACACAGCCGCTATGCAGCAGTGCACCCAGCAGCAAGAAGCAAGGAATGAAGTGGGCTTAGTAAAAGTGCAGTGGTGGGTTTTGGTGACTACCTCACCTTGAACCACAAAAGCAATCTTCCTGAGAAGCAAATACATTTTTCCTTGTTTGTTGCTTGGGTAGGGATAAGAAAACTGACATGAGCTGGCATATGAGCGGCTTGCCTGAGGGTCCACACAAAGCCACTGCAGAGGCAGTTCCTCCACCTCCTTGTCAAATTAACTGCATAACCCCCTTCTCCGACACTCACCAGCTATCAGTGGGATAAAGACAGATAAAAATAATACTTTTCCCACATTATTAAATGCACAAAGTTAGAGGCTTGCTGAGAGGGTAGAAGATGTGAGCTGTTCTGGTCTAGTCCAGTAATCGAGGCAGTGACTCCCACACAAGTTTCAGCTCATAGATCTACAAACTGAGGAGTGTCCTGGAAATACCAGCTCAGAAGTTTGCCTGAAGAGAGGAGGAAGAAGCACCTTACCTGGTCAGTGCACCAGCACCAAAGAGCCAGCACCGAAAGGCCAAATATAAGGCCAGGCCAAGGAATGTCTCCTGTGATCGGATCCCTTAACAAATGAAAGGCGTCTGCACGTGGGAGGTGACAGGTTGTGTTGGGGACTATGACCGTTGGCACAGCCATGCTGTATTTCTCCTTAAGTCCTTCATACCAGCCAACTTTTTCAAATCCTGAAAAGAAAATAGTGATTTAAGGTCTGGTGCCTCCTGCAAAGATATTCCTTTATCTGAGTGTCATGATTCTTCTCTATCACCCTCTCATAGCTTTTTTTCCTCCCACCCTTGCTTTTGGCAGACAAGGTTTGTGCAGGAATCAGTTGGATTTTACCCACTGTCCTTGTGGTTTTAACAGTGCATCTTGGAAGATGATCAATGCAAGAAAATCTCCATGATCCTAATCCCCCTGATGACCTCAGAATCTGGTCTTGCTTAAATATCCTCCAAAAGCTGGAGCAGGAAGGTATGAAATGAAACAAGGTGCATCTCTGTTTTTGTTTGCCAAGAAGGCTTAAAGCAAAGAATGATGTTTCTCAGTTTTTTATCTTTTTTTTTTCCTTAGTACTTAGTTACACTCAGGTGAATTCACAATAACTCCGAAAGTCAACAAGGAAAGTCAGATGAATTATCCTGAGTTTATAAGAGCACAGTGACAGTAGCACTTGGCTCTGAGGAATGTAGTTTTGCAAACTCTTTGGATACTTCAGGTAAACCCAAACAGTCAAGAGAACTTTATTCAGAACCTCACCTGCATACAGTTAGTGCAAAGGGGGAAGCAAGACTGACTTGCTGGGGGAGGAGAGCAAGAACCCATTGTGCCAGCACCGCTTATGTGAATTATTAAAGCCCATTTCTGAGACATACGTGAAAGGGTGATCTTGATGCCACCAAGATCCTCTTACCAATGAACATGAGCACCAAAGCTCCCAGCACCATGATCAGTGTCTGCAGTGCATCTGTGTATATCACAGCTGTTAATCCACCTGTCAGGAGAAAAGAGACACAACGTTAACTTGGGTCACCTACATTAATGGAAACAGGCACTTCCTGGTAAAATGTTTTCCTTGACTCATTTCTGCACATTCAGGAGAGCAAAACTGGATTGGCATCTAACTGCACAGGGGAAACCAGAAGTATTTGCATTAAGAAACTCTAGAAAATAGTGACATTCTCCAAATACTGATTTCTCCCTGGGCAAGGAGAGAAGAAGGGAATAGTCAGAGGTCTTCAACAGTTGGTCTTCAGCAGTGCAGATACTACACACAACCAGAAGAACCTTTGCCACAGATCAGGACCTGAATACTTTTCCATATAAAGGAAAGGGAAAACATAATCTAGGCTCCAGGTTCTGGAGTTGCTGCTAAAGTCAACTACTTACCAGCTATAGTATAGACAGCAGTCACTGCTAGCAAAACCACAGTGGACAAGTAGAGGTTCCAGCCCAAAGAGATTTGGATAAACAATGCTCCAGAGAAAATGTCTGTCTGGAATTGAATAAAAAAGAACAAAGCAGGTCTGACTTTAGTAATGTTTCAATCACGTGAAATCTAATAGAGCAATCTGCAGTCCTCTGAGGCTGAAAACAATGACAAGGGACACCACGAAGGTGAACTGGAAAAGGAGGAGAGAGTAGGGGGCTGTTAGTAGTGGATCTTCTTCAACTCAATGTAAAGAACATTCCTCCTCCAGGTCACACACCTCGGTTTCTGGAAGCTGGGGCAGATCAAGGGACCACAAAGCTACCAAAATAATATCTTTCTTACAGGCAGTCTTCATGGCATGGTTCCTCACTGGCACAGAAAGTTATTGGTGGAAATGGACACATCATTTACTGATTGTGAAGAGATCTGTGAGGAGTCAGCAACAGATGGGAAAGCTCCCCATGCCCTTGGAGCCTTTGAACTGAGTCCAGGTCTCTACGGGACAGAATCATGAGGAAATTGGGGCAAGTAGCACAAGCCAGTCTCTTCCCATCACCGTGGCCTGGTGGCCTCATGGCCAAAAGACATTCTGAGCCTGAGAGACCCCTGATGAATCATTATATCTTGTGGCCTGGATTTTTTTTTTTTAATCTAAAATGGTCATCAGCCTGCTTTTCTGTTTGTGTAGCTCACTGGAGTGACTCCAGTAAAACTGGTTATACCTGCTGCTCAGGGCCTTAGCAGACATACAGAAATCCCCACAGACTTCACCTTGACTGGACTTATTAACAAAGAGAGAGAAACCAGAGTCTGAGAGAAACATAAAATTATGCAGATAAATATCTTGCAGATGCAGAAGGTGACATGGGAGATGTGCATGCGTTGGGAAATCAACCTGAAGGACACCTGTAAACATGATATGACACAGGCGAAGGCATTTGCAAAGTGAGACAGAAGGAATGGGGCAAGGGTTGCTATTTTATGTACCACAATAAGCACCTGGAAAGCAAGCACCAAGTGCACCCCTTGATTCTGTAATTATGAGACATGCTCTAAAGTCAGGACACTACAAAAGCAACTCTCTATTCTGGCCTTCGACTTCCTAGCAGGAAATGCAAAGAGCTCTGTAGCCACGCAGGGTTGCCCCTTTGACAATGTTGTTTATTCAGTTCTCTCTTCTTCCTTGCAAGCAGGAAGGACTCTACAGTGCCCTTGTTGCTAACCTATTTTTGATCAAAAACAGAGGGGAAAAAAATTCTTTTTGTAACCAACTGCCTGCTGTCCAGTGAGGCACTAAATGAGCTCTCTGCACACAGAGGTAGTGCTTAAAAGAAAGCATCTGCCATGCCCATAAACTCCACTAGCCACATCCATCAGCCACGCGTGAATTAGCTGCAGAGAGGAGAAACTACTGAGACAAAACAGCAGTGACTAGGGCCAGGGCCCTGCTCTGGAAGGCACTGGCTGATGAAGGTCATATTGAAATACTGGTCTTTTTTCACCATGCCTATCTAGTGCCTGGCCGTGCACAGCGCTGTGCTATGGCAGGAAAGACCAGTCACTCTGCATGCACCCAGTTCTGCTGCAAATTTCTCTTTGCAAGACCTGATTTTAGGCAATGTTTCTATCCTGCAGAGCAAAGCATTTGGGAGACAGTGGTAGCAGCAATGAGTGACACAACCAGAACTTTGCTGTTAAAGGGGGAAATGTGTTCAGTGCTCTCACACTGTTCACTTCAGTGCTCCTCAAGATCCACCTGCATGAATGTCTAGTGAGTGAGGTTCTCATTTAGCACTTTGAAGCACATCTCCCAAGGCCTGAGATGTAGCCCAGCCTGGGAGAAAGACACTGAGATTTGCCTCCAAAAGCATGTGGGTGCCACATATGTATTGTGGGACAGAACAACATCAAAAACATTGCCCGAGTCCAGTCAGAACTAACTTGGATTGGACACAGAGCAATCAGCTGGAGACAACGGACAGACATTTTCAGTCCCTGTAATGGATTCCAAAATACAGTCCTTTCCCTCCAGGATCACAGGTAATCCTTATCAAATTTCTGAGCGTAAATTCTCCATATGCATCCATGACACTAAAATAAAAGGAATTACCCAACAGTTAACACTGTTTTTTGGCTACCAGCAGGGTACAACGCTACCAGCAGGGAGCAAGCAAACCAGAAAGGATGCTGAGCTTTGTCTTAAGTTCAGACCTATCTCCCTTTTACCATACAACACAAATGACAGAGAGAGATAGGAGTAACTGTAATGCATTAATATAATAATGTTGAAAACTCAATTACAAGAACAACATCAAAATAATCACCAGGACAATGCAGATTTATGGTAATTTAAAGAGAATTTCACATTTACAACATGCAGCCTGCCAAATCCTCAGATGGGGAAATGCTGCGACTCTTCCTGTCTGCATTGTCTAAGGCTTGCTCTGACGGATGGCTAAAAGCAGGCAGAGACCCATGATATTTATACTGTTTATTAATTAGCTGCCATATCCCCGTAAATTTCTCACTGTGCATTGCTGTTTAATGAGGGCTCTCTTCCTCTCTCTCGCAGGGTAGGTCTCCATGATCAATGCAGAGGCAGGTATTTACTTGAGCAAAGCAGCACACTAACACAGTGATACTGTTTCCAATAGCTGAGCTGGTCCTTTCAAGGACATCTGAGTTATCTCTGAGCAGCCCTGCGTTGTTTCAGGAAGCCCTGAAATGTCTGTCCTAAACAGAAGGATTGCATTCAATTGGATACATACGGATATCTTGGTGAATATATAGAGAATGAGGGACAGTACGGACATGTAGATTTGAATCCTCTGCCCTCCAAATCTCTTTTGCAGGTACTCTGGCATAGTGACCACTCCTGCTGCGATGTAAACAGGCACAAAGATCCAGCCGAGAGCCAGGAGCGCCCAGGTAGCCTGGTAATGAGAAAGACAAAATAAATGCACATGATTCAACACTTGGGAACTTCTGTCTCCTCTTTTCTTTCAGAGGAGACCCTGAGAGAGCAAAAAGATGCAATGCTTAGGCAATATATTTGGGCAACAGTCTGGGAAATGCACATAGGATTTTGTCTCCGCTCAGAACATAAGATGATGGATGAATTATTGCAATAGAATTATAAACTTTGAACTTTTCCTCCTAAGCCCCTTGCCTCTTTTTCACAGGGTGACACATCCTGTTCCATCTTTGTGCCTCTGGCAAGATGATGTATTTTGTTGCTATGGGCGTCTAAAAGAAGGTGCTGTATTTGCTGGCCTTTGCAGTCATTGCTGCTGTGGTGATGAAGAGTTAAGTGATTCAGAGAAGGATGGGAGCATCTGTTTGTTGCTTGATTAGCAAGTGATGAGGCTGAGGCAACAGACTCTCCCTGTGGAGCATAAAAATAAGCAACAGCAAGACTCTACCAGGGCGTTCTCTCTTCAGAGTGAAGCAGATCTGCTTCGGTGTCAGGCAGATCAAGGGCAGTTTGGTTGCTTTGCTACAGGTGAAGACTCTTTTAGAAAGCAAAAAGGCATCTCCAATCATGTATTTCTCATCTAAAACCCAGCAAAAGCCAAAACAGGAGATCTTTAATTTATATAAAAGCTAGTAAACTGTCAAGCCCCACCTCCTGGATGTCTCAGGCTATTACCTTTCATCCGAGTATCTTTTATTAGTCTGGATTTTCTTTAGATTAGTCATTTAAATTGTCAGAAATGAAACTGAGCCCTGGGGACAATGGCTGTGAGAGACTGAAGAGAACAGCAAGGGCTCTGCAGTGCCTCAGACAGACTTAGGTAAAAGACGCCAATAGCTGCCCCTCATCTCCACAGCTGAGTGTCCCACACTGCAGGATTAAAAAAAAAAAAAAGAGGAATAATATCCTAAGGTTCTTCCCAGTCTCAAAGAAATGAATCTAAACTCATTAAGATTTGTGCTAAAATCCAATCTACTGTCTTCATGGGTTTCTAAAAGGATCTGCATAGCTCTACTTAAAATACAGTAATATTGATATGTTCTACAGGAATCAGCCTGAATGCAGGCTCTGGGTTCTTCACAAAACATTTGAAGGTGATCCTAATGGTTTAGGAAAAACAGCTGCAGTGAATGCACACACCAGGAAAGAGCCTTGGTGGGTCCTGCCTGTGCTTGGCAAGTATTGGGCACTATTATCAGTCTCTGCTGATAAAGACAGGAGATACAGAGGTAGGTGAGTGATGCGTATTGTGAGGCTGGCTCTAATCTCAGTCCTCATCACTGCAGCTGAGAAATTTCATTAGCATCTCACACAAAGGGCCTGGTTTTCATTCTCCGTGTGGTGTCGGTGGCAATTTCCCTGGTTATTTCAGTAGGGCAGAATGAGACCTGCCTTCGCACCCAGATGTTCAACTCAGAGATGTCACATTTCAGAAGATGACAGGTGAATACTGTGTTGCCAGTTCTCATGGCTTTAGACTGCATTTAGCAGCACACGATGCCTTGTTTTCAAAGTCACTGTTTCCAGAATCCTGCGATCACCCAAGTACCTTTTTGGCATACAGTATCTTTCATCTCAGTCTCGATGACAGCAGACTAAAGCTGAAAAACATGGCCTGTGTGCATGTAGGAAGGTCAGAGAGCTAATAATATAAGTGGATTCTCTTTAAAGTAAAATTAAGATGTCATGCTTTAAAGTTGTCTCAATTTCTGGAGGTCTCTCCCCTGAAGTTTGACAACCTGGCATTTCCGATCCTGCTGGCAGCTGATTGTGGAGACAACCCGCCCCCAGCCCTTTTATAAACTGTGATATTTTAGTTGCCAGTTTAGCTGACTCTTACATTCCACTCAAAGCCCCCAACAGCAAGGCCCCCAGCTGCTCCAGTGCCCGCCAGGCCAATGAGCAAACCACTGCCCACGTTGCTCGACATCAGAGACGCTCCGATCTGAAACACAGCACAGGCACAAAAACAAACCAACAAACACAAACAAACAAACAAAAACAGAAAGTCATTTTGAGGAATTTCTGTTTTGGTGCAAGCCTTTCAAGTAAGTGTCTGGACACTAATGTGAAGTTGGGTTTTCTCCCCACTTTCTTAAAAAGACCTTACATATTTATGTCTTTAAAAGAGTGTGTTTGCTGCCTTCCTTAATCACAGAGTCAGAGTTCACTTTGGCAATGGTCTCCTTAGCTATATGTTAGTTCTGTCAGGGAGGGGAAGTTTGGTGGTAGCCAAATCAGACACCTCACTGACCAGAAAATATGATATATTTCTCTGTTTCCTTGTTATACAACTAGCCTTCTCCAATCTTGCTGACCCTTTGGGCTCAATCTCTATGATGCTTGCAGAGATACTTCCTTCTTTAAGTTTTACACTAAACACGATGTGGTGTTTACATAGCCATGGTGATAGGAACGCTCTTTTGGAGCCCCTCCTAAGGAAGGGGATCACTGACCCATGGCAGGAACATCCTAGAAACATGCAGTCTTTTGTGTTCATTTCCACATGTAGGTTCAAAGATACACAGTTCTGTAGCAGATTGGAAAATGCTAATGCCTCTTTTGTGTTCATTGACTATGTAGGTTCAAAGATGCTCAGCTATGTATATATTAATGCCTTGAGTTAACTACAGTACTGTCCCTAGCATGGCTCATTGACCCCCTAATTGGAAGAATGCAAGCTGCAAGGTGCTTTAAACACAGGCCAAGGAATATCTGACTTCATTAGTACTTTTACTTGGCACAAAGTCTCACCTCCTTTCTGTATGCCAAAGCCAAATCCCTCTCATGGTCAGCTGAAAAGTTACCAAAAGGACAAGGTGAGGCTTAACTTTGCAGAGGAAGTTTGCTTGAGACAAATCTTCTATGAAAAGCATTTCACTCTCTGGTACTGCTCAACTTGGAAAAAAAAATGGAATTTGACCTGCTTCTCTCTATGGAGCAATGTAAAACATTAATATGAATGCTCACAGTGCAGCAAATCCTGCCAGCAGCTCTTCCTTCTTGTCTGCTAGGAAAAGTCCTGATTAGAGAGCTGGCTGCTGCAATCTGAATTTGCACCTTGGATAGGGACTGGAGCTCCCAAGAAAAGTAAACAGTTTTCCTGATACATACGTCAGACAGACACAGAAATACAGGTGATGGTAGCACAGGAGCAGCAGCCATAATGTCAGGGTTTGTCTGAAGCTGTCCAACATAGAGCAGAAATCTGTCACTCCCATAAAAAAAAATACATAAATTGAATATTCAAGGTCAAAACGAAGAAGACCTGAACCTGCAGAAAGATCTGCAGAGCTGGAATTGACTCTCTAGCTGAAAAAATCAAAATCAAAAAGTGAACAACATTAGAGGTTGCTTTGAATTTGGGTTGGACTCAAAAACAATGAGAATTTTGTTTTAAAAGAAGGAGATATTGATAAGAAACTTACATTTTAACATATTCTAATTTTCCCTTCCTAATTACAGAAAAATATCAAGGTAAGTTTTTCACTAAATGCCACTTGGCTGAGACAGAAGTATTTAAGAAATAGAGATTTTAGAGATACGTATGTGTCTCTGATCGATAGAAGAGGTTGAAAATTGAGTCTATTGAATTTATGAGCAATGCACATCCAAAGGAAAAAGAAAGTGTTTTGGTTGTAAAGTGCATTCCACTACCCATGACTCACTGAAGAGATATAAGGCAACAGAGTTTGGCATTGTCTGAAAAGAATATTTATTCCTGTGGCATTTTTATTCCTTTAAAATTTTCAATTATTTTATATGTATCTTTCACTCTCAAGAAAAGGCATCTTCAATAGATTTTTTTTTCTTTCATAGTGAGGATTTATACTTTCATGGTTTGAAGTTTGACATTGTTAGTCAATAATGTTGACTTTACTCTAAATATGGCTTGGATCACACGTCCAGAGATCTATGATTTTCTTCTTCAATCTCTAAATGTGTTTTTCTAGATTCCTAGATTACGTAGTGCTCTCTTGGCTTTGGGGACAACTGTATGGCTAAGGCCAAGGAGTTTCAAACACAGATGTGCTATCATAGCTCCCACACATTCACCAGCATGAACATTTTTCTTGCTGACTTTGCTGGAGAAAGTGAGGACTGAATGAACTGAAAATGCTAAACTATCCTTTTGACCCGTTAGCTCCAGGTTGCTGCCTATTAGCAAAACTGCACGGGATGATTTCTTATGGATCCCATGTCTCCAGGCTATTGTTAAAAAGTGTATGAACCGGCTCCCTTTGCTAGACCTGCTTCCTTTAGTAGGAATTATTAAAGGATTTCTTTTAAACCAGAGAAACAGAGGGAGTCATTCACTCACAGGCCACCAGGTCATAGATCGTCCTGCCAGGAAATAGCCTCCAATGGTTCCCCGGCTGGCTCGTATGGATGACTGAAAAACAGCAAAAAAAGGTAAGCGCCTTCATGCATCCACTGTCAAGCCAGAGGGTTCCACTAACCACTCATTCCACTAACCTTGTAACATCCTCTCAGATATCTCTTGCATTAGCCTAGTTCTGCTCCTTCAGGCATCATTGCACCCAACTGGGCTCCTGTTTAGAGTGGCATGGAAAAGTAGTTTGCAGTTGCTTCCCCATAGGATCGTGACGAGGAATGAATTTGGGCATGCCATGCAGCTGTACACAAGGACAACTAGCACAGCCCATTTCAGCAGCCCTTGGCCTAATGAACATCCACTGCTGGGGATCCAAGTGATCCAAGAGCCCTGCAGTGGGGTGGCTCCGATACTCAGCTGCGATTAGGGGCCGCATGGGAACCATGGGGATTTCAAGAGCCATAGGCTAGCAAGCAATCCCAGTGTCACTGAGGCTGTCTGTGCCACTTGGCTTTTGCAGTTGGGCACCGTAATAGACTGGTTTGCTGCAAAACACCAATCTGTCAGGCAGTACCCAGACTGGTTAGCAGCAATACTACCAGGTCAGAAAAAACCTGAGTGTTTGGTCTCAGCATCAGCTCTAGAAGTTGTTCAGTGCATCTATTAGATGTGCTAGGTTATATGCTGCTTCTGCTTCTCTTCATTTGGAGTTCAGGTGGTCCAGCCTTGGAGGAAGGTTGTTTGAGCTTATTTAACTACTTTTCCTTCCCCTTAGGAATGAGAAAAACACTTCAGTCGACCACTGAACCAGACCAGCAAAATACTATAGATATCTATGAGAGAGGCCTTCATGAGGCAAGGAGAACAAATAATAAATAAAAGTCTTTTAAGGTTTCATTTCAGTCTGCCTCCTTGCCACCCCATCTTCCTTCTTGCCCTTGATCCCTGCCATCGGTGTGGTCTGAGACTACGCTGCCACACTGGAGATGGAGCCAAACCTCAGAAGAGCATTTGGGGAATGCAAGAAATGAATATGTAGCTGTCCCCATGTGGGGAAACGAGGTCAGGGTGAGCGCTCAAAGGAAGATTCCTGTCACCTCCAAAACCTGTTCTGTAGGAATAACACAGGCGCTTGGAAGGCAGATACCTTTGCTCGCAGGAGGGGCCGGTGCGGGTCACGTGCTCTCCCTTAGGCAGGGCTAAACCCTTGGAGACTGCCCCGTATCCTGACAGACAAAGGTGAAGTAAACTGCGAGAAGGACACAGGTCACCTTGGGGACTCACCCAGATCCCGACGGCGAGGACAAAGGCGAAGTAAACAATGACGACGACAATGTCGGCTACCCCGAAGGGTGCACTCGTCCCCTCTGGCAGCGCGGGCAGCTCCGTGGTGGCCGAGGTGGGCTGGCTCATGGCTGCGAGCAAAGTGCCTGTTCTCCCTTTTGCGCTGGACTTTGGTGCACATTGGCCTCCTTCAGCTCCCTTGTAATAATTAACAGGATGCAGAAGGTGTGAGTGGGCAGCGGGAGCCAGGCAGGAATGTGGCTCATAGCTGCCCAGGAAGGACACCGACGTAGCTTTGGAACTGCAGCCCATGAGCAAGAGCTTCCCTGCAGCCCTGGAGTGTGAGCAGCTCTCTCAGGGGCTTCTTTCTCTGCTGACCAGGGTCCCTTCTGCTTCCCTTTTACCCGTCCAGGACACTGGGATGGCAAAGCAATAAATGTCAGGTCATCTTGTTCCCCACTGTGTTCCCCATCACTTTCCTCCATAGTGTCCTAGAAGAGAAAGTTCCTCCTAAGAGGAACTGAGTTAAGAAAGAGAGGAGTCATTCTTTCTTCCGAGTGTGGGCTTTTAGGCCATGCCTGTGTAAGTTCTCCATTATTTGTGCAGGATCTGCTGACCGTGACCAGCTGAGCGGAGGGGCCCTTGTATACTTGGTGGAAATAAATGCTCACAGTCCATTTGGACTGGCAGCTCTTGGAGGAATAAACAAACATTTTGTTCTGTGTTTGATTAGCACCTAGTGCAAGCTGCTGCTAGTCTACTAATCTTGGTCTCTTTGGTGTTATCATAATGTGGGCAGCTAGTAATAAGAATATTTCAATTCCTATTATAGCGAACTTTGCTTTTCCAAGTTTTGGTCTACCTGTGTTCACCTTAAGGCGCTTGGTGACAGAGGCCTGTGATTCAGTGAAAATCTCAGTTTTCACTAGACAGTAAACCTGCTTCTAGCCTGAACACATGCAGGGACAAACCCTGAAAACCTCTAGTGGGCTTTCAGTGGAAAGACAAGCAAATAAATCAAAAGCACATGGCCGGCATGGCCATGACATGCTTGTGTAGTCTTTCTCTTCATGGTAAGAGCCAGGACAAAAGATCTGAGACTAGCACAATCGTGAAAGCTCTTTGCTGAGCACAAAATACCTCGCTGAGGCAAATCAGGAAACTGAGGGCTGGAAGGGACTGTCAGCAGCCCTTGTTCCAATGCCCACACCAGGCAGGATGCTCTAGTCCCACTCAGAGGGGTCCTTCCACCTCATGGGAATAGAAGTATTCCCCCAGGTCTGGAATTTGCAGACAACTGCTCTTTAAAAGCATCTTGGACTTTGGTATTGAAGTATAACTGCGCTTAAAAATAAATAATAATAATAACCAAATGTTGAAGGACAAACTGAGCCCTGGGCAGCAGTCAAGGTGAGAAGACCCCAGGGGACACAGGCACCACTGCTGTGCCTGGCCCAGGGCACCAGCTGGAAAGCAGAGCCCACCATGGGGTGCAGGACCCACATGCAGATCCCTAAGCCAAGGATCTCACAGACTGGAACAGCAGAAGAGACAGCTGAGATTTAACAGCAGGTTCTGCATCACTGGCATCAGCAGGGAGGGAGTAAAGAGGTTTCTGGGCAGCAGCAGGGCAGGTAGGAAGGGGCCTCTCCCTGCACTTTGCACAGCAGCAAACAGGTAACTCCAGCTGCCTCTCCTGGAAGCGCTGGCAGCCACGTGGCACAGCGGGACTGTTCCCTGCTCTGCAGGAACGCCCTGCTCTTCTCCACCTCCTAACACTGACCCCAGCAGGACCTGTCCCTCCATGTCCCTCTGCCCTTCGGCCTTGTTTGGAAGTGATGGGAGACATTCAGGACATTCCCTTCAGCACTCGCACTGCTGGTTATAACCCACATACTCCAAGACAAGCATCTCTAGATCGTGGCTGGACCTCATCACCCTCTGGAGATATCTCTTCCTCTGTTGGCTAACAGCTACTTTTCTCCTCCACGCAGTGCCCACAGAGCTGTGCAAGTCCCTCCAAGAGAGCTTCAGTTCTCTGCCTCAGTCTCCCCACCTGCAGTGGTACCAAGACCACCATGACTGTGGCTGGAGGCATTTCAGGAGCACTCCTATGGAGGTGATACTGCAGAGGGAGAAGACACAGTAGAAGAGCAGGCATTCTCCCAAAGTGAGCTAGCAGAGCTAGCTGGAAGCTACAAAAGCTTTTCTTGTGAGATGTTTGCCTGCCTCTCTGTCTGGCATAGTGAGGTTTACACTGGGGACTATGAGAAAATAAGCCACAAAGGTCTGTAGCTGCAGGCTAAGAGAAAGAGGAGAAGATTTAGGGCACATACAGAATTATCTAGACCCTGGCACCAGCCCCCAGAGCTCAAACATCCTAATCCATCCAAGAAGCCTGACAAGGGCTAACACTCACAGCCTCCCCAGGGGCCTTCAAGAGTTCTGTCACCAGCATTTCCCCCAGCCCATGACTCAAGACAAAATCTAACTCACAGGAGGAAAGTGTCTGGCTCTCCTGGAGAACTAGCAACCCACGCAGGGCAAATTTCCTGCCTCAAAGGTCTTTAGTTGGCTCTCAGCCATTGACTTGAGCACAATGGCTCTCTGGGATGTGCAGTTCTTGGTGCTGCCTCAGCATGATGGGGATGTTATTCTCACTCTTGCAAAAACAAAGCCAGTGGCAGCATGAGCCACCAGCATTTTGCCGTGCTCTCAGAAGATCCAGACTGGTTCCCTGCTCTACAGGACCTTTCTCTTAAACCTTGCAGCTCAGTGAGAGGGGGAAAAATTCCTGCCAGCCTGTCTTGTTTCTGCAATGCTCTGACTTGGCTAGAAAGGTCCTTGCATTACTCTCACCTGCAGCTTTTTCATACCTTTCAACATGGGATGGGGTCCTCAGCTCTGAGGGTGACAACATGGTATGAAGACAAGCTTGGCAGACCCAACCTGCTTGACGTGCAGTGGGCAACCTCCTGCACCAACCCAGGCCTCTGAACCAGGGCTGTCCCAGGCTGGCATGTGGGTCGTGCTGCCCCGCTGCTCCCCTGTTCTGACAGCTTGGGGACAGTTGTGTGCCAGCGCTCCTGCCAGCATCGCACAGCAGTGACAAAGTTAGCTATAAGGCACAAGCTTTTCCCCAGGCAGTCCCTGTGGTCTTCAAACCAGAACCATCTCCAGCCTCACAACCTCCCTCCCCACCATCTGTTTTCCTGCACCCGTGAAATATCATGTGTGACTTTCCAAAGTGATGTGAGCTTCATTTGCTCCTTGTTTTAAGGGAAGCACCAAAACCTTTCATTCGGTTTTATTCTCATCTCTCTCAGTATCTCACTTATTGCAAAGTTATTTTCTTACAGTGTTTTTTTTTTTCTTTTAAATAAATGCTGGCCACTGACTTGCTAATTAACTGCACTGCTAAAGTGAGGCCTCTGTCCACCTCCACTATCAGGTCCGAGGCTCTCTAGGAGCAGCACTTCCCCATAGTCTCGTTATTCACAAGAGGCTTTTCAAGACTGAACCGTTTCAATAAGATGAAGTGCAGTTACTAGAAATTAAATATCTGGAAACCTAAATCCCCTGGTGTAAACAGGCAGCTCTCAGTGCACAGACCTGATTTACACTCACCCACACACTTCCCTCTTAACACCACAGCACTGAAGAGCAAAAAGACAGTCACCTAATCTTGAAATGCATCAAATTCCTGCCCAATAAGCAAACAAAACCAGTGTCTCTAGTCCACCCAAATGGAGAATGCACCCCTCTGCAGGGAGCAGCTGCCTTCATCCCATCATCCTGAGGCACTGCAAGCATGAAAATTAACATTTACAAACACTTGCAACACTGACACCTCTAATAAGCAGCTCAACCCGGTAATCCCCTTCCCAGAAGCTGTAAAACACCATGAGTCTCCTGAGCCCCCTGGAAGGACATTGACCTGTCCCCACAGGACCCTGACGAGGGTCACGGCCTAGTCCACCCAGGCTGCTGGGGCTGCGCGGCGGGAGCGCCCGGTACCTCAGCGGTGTCCTGCTTCGCTGCCCGCCGTCCCGTGGCCTCCCTCCGGCACGGCGGAGCGCTCCCACAGCCCTGCTCCGGGACACATCTGTCACCCACCTCCCGCCCCGTCCCTGCCCACCGGCAGGATGATGCAAGCCCGAGGTGCGGGGCATCCCGGGCCGGCCTCCCGCAGCGCTGCTGGTGGCCCAGGTGAGACAAGCTCACGGTGCACCCTGAGGGACGCGTGGCACTGCAGGGCCCTATCTCACAGCCGCATTTATCTCGCCCGCCTGGCTCGCCTTGCTCTTAAGTCAACATTGGCCGCTGTCCATGCCAAGGAGACACGGTGCTCCTTGTCCTGTGGAATGGATGGGGCGGAGGGGGGATTTCACATGCCTGGGAAGCAATAAAAATTCAACAGAGTTTGTATACAATGGAGCAATCATCAGAGAGAGAAATATCACAGTGGCAGGAGACCAGCTGTTGTAAATAGGCAAATCTCTATTGATTTTGAGGGCAGTTACTTTTGATAGCTCTCACTTATCTCATGGGGCTCGACAAACACAAACCTGTCTTCCATGGTATTCAGGGGACCTCAAAGCTTCTCAGTTGCATAACAGAATCACAGAACAGTTGAGGTTGGAAGGGACCCCTAAAGGCCATCTAGTCCAACCCCCCTACTCCAGCAGGGAGCACGTGGCACAGGGTGGCATCCAGGCCGGTTTGGAAGATCTTCAGAGGAGACTCCACAACCTCTCTGGGCAGTCCGTTCCGGGGCTCTGTCCCAAAAAGAAAATAATAAAAAAAGCTGATTAAAAAAAAAAAGCTGTCACAATAAAAAAAAGCTGAATTTTCTTCCTCAGAACTGATGGACAAGCTGGTTTATTTTATGTCTGTTAGTGGGAGTCTTGGGGATGGCAGAGGAAATGGTGGGGAAGAAAGCAGCGTGTTGCTACATGTAAGCATAAAGCCCTCCCAGAGTTTCACTGCTGCACAAAATGGAGCTAGTAGACGTGACATCTATACTGATAGGTGTCCTGGGCAGAGGGCTATGCAGACATGAGGAATACTAGTCTCCATCCCTTGCCCTCTCCCCCTCGAGACATCTTCCTCTCCTCCACCTTTCCCAAACCTTTCCTCCTTACTCCAAGACTCGCTCCCTGGCACGTACTATGCACGTCCAGCCTGGCTTCATTTTGTCTCTCTTTTGTCCCTCTTGCAGGGCTAGCAAAGGGGAAGCAGAAAAAAGCTGCAGGTACTTGGATAATGGGGCAACCCCATGTGCCCATCTCCTCAGGCAGCCACCAAGAGCATCCCCGTGGGTGCCGGGCCCTGCAGGGAGACCACTTCCACTGCTGTCACAAGGACCAGGGGCAGAGGAGCTGCAGTCTCTCAACACCCTGCAGTTTTAAGCAGGTTCTGGGAGCTGCAAAGCGATCGCCAGATGCCTCTCGGAGTACGGCAACGCCGCTTTATTAATATGCTCTGCTCTTGTTGCAGCAAAACTGACAGGACGTTTAGTGTCCTCTTGTGGAGTGTGTTTTCTGACTCATGTCACAGCAGCTGAGAATGAGCCCTTGAGGGAATGGAAATTATAAGTGGCATTTCAAAGAGCTCAGAAAAAAAAAGTGCTGAAGAGCAAGTGTTTCTGGGGCAAAGGATGTTCGGGTAAGTGACAGGCAATTATTTTTGCAAATGTTAAGGAATAAATGGACTTCCTCTTCATTATGAAGCTACTTCACAGTCGTCAGCAAATAGCTCCAATGACAATTAGTGAATTTCTAAATGGATTGAGAAATTGGCCTATATACGGATAACAATGCAATGAGGCAAGACAATAGTCAAGCTTCACTTCCCAGCTCCTGAGGGTATTTTTTTATGCATACTGGATGGGTGAGACATTCAGTTAACTATTATTTTCTTCTCAGCCCTTTCTCAGAGGGAATGGCTCTTGAATAAAATCCAGGAGTTTAATTCTGGTCTGGTATGAATGGGTTTTAAATATACCTAATGCTTAAATGCAAGCTATTCAGATCAGAGCCTGCTCCTGAGGAATAGGTAGGGAGCAGAAACAGGCAGAGGGAAGAGGACCAGGAGACTGCTGCAGTTGCTACCACAGCTCTTTTCTTCCCTCTGCAGGCCACACTCTGATTTTCATGGCTAGACTGTCCCATAAACCCAGAGCAAGCTCACCACTTCGATTTGCTTTCTATTTCTCTTTTATAATTTTTTTACAGTGGTGTGACAGAGGAATACCTGTTCCGAAAGCACTGGTACAGACACCGTGCAGACTAGGCAGGGAACATGCTGATTTTGGTGACAGCCTCAGTCTCTCACGTGGGCAGGCTCCTTTACTCAGCTTTGTGTGTGCATCACACCAGGTGGAAGGCTCTCAGCTCCCGTGCACCCTCATTGCAGGTGGAGAGTCTGCAGCTGATGTCTCTGCTCAGCACTGCCCTCACGATGCTGCCACAAAAGCCAATGGGTTCAGGGTGGACGTGCTGTCTCCAGGAGCTCCACTTGCTAAGCCCCTGTCAACATGGCAGACTCGTGCTTTCCCCCTCCTAACTATAACCTGGAGATCACCTGTAGCTCCTGTCTGAACACTGTGCATTTGTGATCCTATGGTCTGTGTAAGATTAAGGATGTCTTTGAAATAAATTGCAGTTACAAGTAGGCATATAATTTTGCTGCCCATAACTGGGATAGCCCAAGGCCTCTCAACCCAGCAACTAAGCAGAGTGTTACCAATAAAATCATTCGAGGCTGATATGTATGTTACAGAGAACAGACCCCCATCCTGTTTGCCTTTTGCTCATACTTACTCGTCTGCTGGTCTGAACAAGGGTTTGCAGCTTCTCATCCATCTGAGCATCAGTAACTCTGCTGGATGCCTCTTCCTGCCTCACCCCACTCAGGAACTCCTGTGACTGTTGATAAATTAAGGTGAGAAGCCACAGAGAGTTTCAAGCTATACTTGCAGCCATGGCTGTCTAGAAAAATCATTCTAGGACTGAGTAGATTTAGGCTGGATAAAATATGTCATATTTAGTGAGTGACTTTTCTGACTAAGAGTCAGACTTTGAAAGATATTAGCAAGGGTAAAACATTAAGTGACAGAACAAGGACACTTTAGATGAAGGATGTTATTCTCCCTTTAATGTACTCCCCTGCACAGCCTTGCAAAGATCTCAACAGAGTAAGTGTCCTTATTGATGGATATGCTATCCTTGTTAAGACGGGACAATATACTTATTTACAGCGTTCATCATTGTCACAAAGACCCAAAGAAAATTGATATAACTAATGAAGATTTAGCTATTAGATAATGTCTTTGCCAACTCCATGCAGAATTCTGGGTAAAAGCCCTGGGAATAAATCTTTCTTTTCTGAGGAGCATTTTCAAATGAATTTAAGGCATGGAGGGATCTGCTCACACGCTTTATTTGGGTATTGCCTGATATTGGTGTTTTGGAAAGACAGTACAGGTTTGGAGAAAAAAAATAAGTGATGATCTGAGAAACACTAAGTAAAGATTGAAAAAAAAAATCAAGGAACACAGAAGAAAGGTGAACTGGGCTGTTCACATCTTGCACAGATTTGTCTTACAGGACAACCATTAACCATATGATACCAAACCCCACCAAGGATCAACCTTCCACTGAAGAATTTACTGCATTCCTG
>NW_010587540.1:184568-201732 GCF_000705375.1 Tinamus guttatus | reverse complement strand
GGTCTCTGCGTCAGGGGGCAGCAGCTGATGCACAGAGATCTGCCTCTCCTCTCCTCCCAACCAGCCTTCCCAGATCAGGAGGGCACTGGCTGCCTCTCTTCAGGCTGATTCCTTTTGAAAGCAAAGCACATAGCATCAGGCTTGTGTTTATTTTCCCTTCAAATTAGGGTGGCTTGATTTTAATTGAGAGATCTGCCAGAATAAGCCATGTTTGTGCAGCTGTCGTTAGAAATGCATACTCTTCTCATTTCTTCCTTTTCTTTTCTCTTTTTTCTTTTCTTTTCTTTTCTTTTCTTTTCTTTTCTTTTCTTTTCTTTTCTTTTCTTTTCTTTTCTTTTCTTTTCTTTTTTCTTTTCTTCTTTCTTTTCTTTTCGTTTTGTTTCTTTTCATTTCTTTTCCTTTCCTTTTCTTTTCTCTCCTCTCCTCTCCTCTTTCCTTTTCCCTCTTCCTCTCCCCTTCTTTCATTTTTTTACTTTCTACTTTATTTTTTATTTTGCATTCCTATCCTTATTTTTATTTTTTCTGTCTTTCCATCTGACAGAGTGGGTTTGCTCAAGTTCCTGTGTTGACCTCCAGAGGAAGAAGTTTGTAGTTTGCATAGGAACTTATTATAGTTTAATTATACAGGGATATTTTTTCTCTCCCTTCAGTCTGTCAGAGCCAGAGATGCCCTTGCTTCATGTCACAACACGTTCATATAAAGAACACCTCGCCAGCTGGAATTACATCAAATGCACTTGGATATACAGACTGCAGCATTTTGAACACGAGTGCCCCATATTACTCCTTTCCTGATTGATTTGGGAAGAATCTCTTATGATTTTCTTGTCTTCAGTAATCTTTTCTTACAGTGTCCTTTTTAAAAGGGAACATAGGCTTTGTTTTGACTCCTGGGACTGGTTTTGGTGTTGTGTGTGTGCACCCGTGATCAGCCCATACAATTCCGGTGTCTGTGAGGCCTGACCTGCAAAACTCTCCTGCACCCACTGTTTGAGTCAGTGTCACTGCACTGGATGAGAGGGATACGCTCCACCCCTGGGCCCTGGCTAGGTTTTTACCTAAGGCTTTATCTTTCCAAGACAAAATGCTGAAAAGTTCTGTGAGGAATGCATTAGGCACTGCAGAATTGCCAACAGATGCTCACAAACACCTTTAGACCTGACCAGGCGGACTTTTGCTTCTGTCTTGCCTGCAGTGCACTTCAAAAGAGGTTATGGTTCAGGAGAAGTTTTAGCAATTTGGTTAGCCACGATTTGTATTTTTCCGCTCCCACCATTTTTTTTAAATTTCTTACTTTACTTAGCCCCAGCACCACAGACCCCAATTACCATGTTTTGCAGCTGCTGTGAGGAAGTAGAGGCCCAGATGTCACTTGTATGCTTGATGTGAAACATCCTTGCTTGCTTTTATCAACTTGCTTCATGTAATTCTTTCCAGGCTAAGATGCCCCTTTCCAGACAAGAAACAGGACAAAGGGGAAAAAATTCCCAAGGGAATTAACTAATGTGTAGAGAACTAGCTAATGGGGAGGTGTCATCTTGCTCTGCACACAACTCTGTCACCCCATTCGGTGTGAAAAAAGATGCTGTGCTTCACCTTTCCTTGTTTATAGTATGCTGGCAGGAAAAAGTGAGTTTGTGCTAGTAGGAGAGGCTGCGTATTGGAGCGACTGGACAACCTGGCACACAGTGGTCACGGGAAAAGCAGAGCCTGGGTATGTGGGCCTGAGAATGGCTCTGAAAAGAGCAGTCCGCTGCCAGGCAGAGGGATCTTCAGTTTGATCTGGCATCTCCATCCCAGCCTCCTCCAACCTCTCTGGGGGCTGGCAGCAGCAGCAACCCCTTGCTTTACATCAAATTAGCCTACCTTATTCATCTGAAAGCAAGCGGGGAGATACAGCCCTGCCAGGTCCTTTTTCTCATCTGGAACAGCTGGAAAAAAGACAGTAGCCTGAGAAATTGGCTGCACTTCTTGGTGCGTTCAGCTGTCTAGCCTTATATTTGTCCTTTAAATAACTTGCCAAAAAACAAACAAGCCCAAAACAACCAATCAGTGGGAAAAGGAACCCAAACAAAACAGGAGAGACTTCCGTTTCCAGCCTTGCCCTTCTGCAGAGGCTGGTCTGAAGCAGTTTAATCTAAACCAGCCTTTAGCAATTGCTGGAGAAAGCGGTGTCCGTGGTGGGTATTTAGAGAGAGGGGCTTGCCTGCCGTACACTATCCAGGGGTTTATTACCTGCTGAAAAAGCTTAATGTGCTGCAGGTGCTATGTGACGTCCAGATGTCATGGCAGAAGCAGCTTAGAGAGTGCTGGTGATAGAAATGCTGCTGGGTGAATGCAGAGACATTAATGCAGAAAGTGATATTCATCTCCAGCTCATCTATTAGTACAAAAACATGTGAATGGCCAAACTGGTAAGACCAAATGTCCATCTAGCCCAATATTCTGTCTGTGGCAGCCTAAACAGTAGGCGTTTAAGGAAGGGTATCAGAACAGGGGACATAGGATATGGATCAGGGCCAGTGATTTCTGGCTCTGGGATTTCCGGAGCCAGATGTAGTGTCGTTGTATTTAATAGCCCCTGGTGATTTTTGCTTCCATGAATTTGTTCAGCTACTTCTAAATCTTTTTGAATTCACAGTTTCCTGTGGCAATCAGTTTCACAGCTTAACAACATGTATTTTAGCCCATTGTTTAGAGCTCTGAGGCTGGATGAGTTTTCTCTGCTGGATGCCACTCGAGGTTAGCCTCGGATCTGGCTCATGCTTGGGAAATGGATGGATGAGACCATCAAGCAGGAGCCTTAGGTAACATGGCATTTATGATCGGATGTCATCCCGATACGGGCCATGGAATTTAGGAGTAAACCCTGCTCCTCACCTGCCTAGGTGTTAGCAGGTCGTGTGTTGCTGTCTGTGTTACAGAAGTGAGTTTTCAAGAGTGAGCAGGAACAGAAGATGGGCACAATCTGAGTAGCAAATGCAGGACAGCATGGGAGAAAGTATGTTTGGCAGATAAGATAGAAAGGGCTATGACTGAAGGTGGCATCCCCACTTAGAAAAGAGGAAATTGTGCTCCAACAGTTTTATGCCTTATTTAGGCAAGTAAAGCTGAGTGGCAGGCAGCGGGTTGCACTTGAAGAGTTGGAAGCAAGACCCTAAAATGAGAAATCCTGAACACAGCACCCATACAGTCATACAGGCATATGAAAGGACTGGTTTCCCTGCAGAGGTCAGTGAGAGTATTTATCTGTTACATAACCTGGCAGACACTGTTGTCCTTTTAGTTTGAGAACTCTTCATTTTTCATCTAAAAGCCACCAAATGGCTAAGAAGCTATGAGGTACAATGGCTGTGTTTTGATTAAGTTCTTCTTATTAAAGTCACCTGCATCATTTCCACCCTAATCAGGAACAGTAGTTGATGGGAACTGTTCAGCAATGGCTCAGGCACAGGGGGATTCAGAAATTATTCTGAAATCCACATATGTTAAAAGTAACTGAGCTTTATTTCCTCACCATCATGACTAACAGAGCAGAAGTGGGAATGTTTTCTACTTAAAGCCCAATTTCCAGAACTGTCCGGCTCCCATTTTGGCTACAAAGTCATCAGACAGATGTGGGAAAGGGACAGCAGAAAGGTTGGTACTGAGCACTTGTATGTCATCCCTTCCTTGAATGAGAAATTCAAAGGACTTGAATTCTTCTCAGCTGTCTGGCAGGCTTGTCCAAGGGCTATTTATGGATCCAGAGCCAGCTTGAAAGTGGCATGGTTGACCTCAGGCACACGATAGATGGTCAGCACAGCTTCCTGGGAAAGTGGTGTGCAGTTCAGGATTTCTTGTAACTTTGTTTTTTTGTTCACCTGACACACATGCACCAAAGACAGTGAAGGATGAGAAAATAATATGGGTTTGATAAATGACCAAACGAAAGTTTCCGATGTGTAGCAGTTCCCATTACTCTTCTTATTCTTGGCATGAGTAGAGTTATGGCACTCTTCCCCTTGCACCCCCTCTCCCACAAGCCTTGCTCCCCCTTAGCAAGTCTTTTTTTCCTGTCAAATTCACGAAAGTAGCACCTGGGAACATTTTGACCAATGGGAAATTGATTGAGCAAAGCTGCCTCTTTGCAAGTACATTTTCTTAAGAAAAAGGAATGAATGAGAATCACAGTCATAACATGGCTAAATAGTCTTTGTTTAACTTAATGCAATATAATAACCTAAGTGTTGCAACACAGTTCCTTGCTGTGACATCCTTTTTCCATTTGCTTAATTTTCACCCCAAACACATGCTGTTAATAAGCTGCTGAGAAAATACAGCTCTTGTGACAAAATCCAGAAACTGAGACCCTGTATGGTGTGTTACATACACAACTATTATTTGGACTGGCAAGTGGCACTGAAATTGGTATTGCAAAATAGATCCATTTTTCTTGCTGCCAAATGTGATGGACAGATGAAAAGGCAAGGCTGGAGTAGTGGATGGGAATAAGCAGAGGACAAATAAAATGAAATCCCTGGCAGAACACGTGAGTTAGAAGTGACATGTGATTGCCAGCAGGGAAATGCACGATGTAGGCTGCTTGCTTTGTCAATAGCCAAAGTTAAAATAAATGCCACATTGGCACAGAAAACTGAAGATTAAACTTCTCCTGGTGATTTATAAATTAAGAGAGAAAAAGGCAGGCAGACACCTAGTAACTGGGCTCAAAAAAAAAAAAAACCCACCTATTGACTTTAGCAGAGTTTGGAGCAAGTCCAGTCCAATGGGGGTTCAAATCTGATCTTTCTATAGTCAAAGAGCACTTGGTCACTGATTTTAATCAGCAGAATCAGGCTGTAATCAAAGTTTGTCTTACATTTCCTGCTCTTTTTCCCTCTATGTAGAAAATGTGGAGATCATACTTATTTTGGGGGAAGTGAGTGAAAGTAAATAAAGACTGTCATAAAAAATCTGTAACATCTTTGAATTAAAATAGAAATGTGATTAAACCTTTCCTTCTCCTTTTTCCACAGCAACCCAATATTTTAACAAAAGCTGAAATAAATTCTGGGTTTTTGCATACAACAATATTTTGAAAGTTTCATAAATTGTCCTATAGATAATGGCAGAAGGGGATTAACTCAGAGAAACTTTTCCCTATAAAAATGCAAAAGACTTTCTTACTGCATAAAAGCTGCAAAATGATTCACTTTATGTACCTTTTACAGAATAATTTACACAAGAAAAGGGATGGGACTATGTGAAGAATAGGAAATAAAATGATAAGATATCAGTTCCCAGTTATTTTTCCTATATCTGCAATATTTGGGAACTTTTTCATTAGGGACTTCCAAGTTACATTTGAGGATATTTACTAGGTGTTGAAAACTGAGGTCCATCCTGCAAAAGCAATGACAGAATGAAAAACAAAGAGATTTCAAATTTGGCTGCTCAATAACTTTCTAGACTCTCACAGAACTTTTCCAAAAACAAGATCAGAGTCTGTAAAAGAAAAGTTCAACAACTAATTTCCTATGTAGGAAAGGTTGTGTACACCTCAATGAAGAGTAAAGGTCCATAAGCAAATAGAAAAGAAAACATCAAAACCCTATTCAGGCTTTCCATACTCTGGAAGCAACTCTTCAAGGTGTCTAATGCTCCCCACATTGCTATATTCGCCCTGGACAGGTCGGCAGTAACATTCAAGTTAAAGGAAAGGTTGGTTGTTTCATGTTTTCCTTCAGGAATTCTTAGCTAGTGAGAGGAGTGGAAAGGGGCAAAGGCAGATATCGACCCTAGCCAAGCAAGCTTCCATGAGTAACAAATTTAAGTATATTTGGTTATTTGCCATTTTACTCATTTAGTTGCTTATTAAAACAGCAATTTTAAAAATTTCACTCCGAGCCTCTGAAATCAGGTATTTCAGCAGAAGATACCTGAGTTATTTTCAAAAGCATGCACAGAGACTTTGGCTCGTCAAACATCACATCATGGCAATGTCACTCAGAGGTGGGATCTTCTCATTTCCACCTGCCTCCAGCCAGCTATGCACAAGCAACAGTTTTTTGACACATGGAAAGGTTTTAATACAATCATATTAGAAGTCTCAGCATTTCCATACTTCGAATTTATATCTAATGTTCCAACTCACATTGCAATGCAAGGGAGAAACTGCAGTCGAGAGAAAAATGGATTTTACCAGGATTCTTTGAAAAGTTTCTAACAGTTTGAGATTTCAAATCTCAAAAGCCTATGATGTATCAAAGGAAGTAATGCACTGATTTTCATTTCATGCACTAACCAGTAAAATAACTATATATATACTGTTTTTTGCTTAGGTTTTCTGTAGCTTTGGGATTGTAGATTTCTGGAGAATTTTATCTGTTAAAATCTACTAAGTAATATGATTAAAAGTTTCCACTGTGCCAGAAGTTATGCTAGGCTTTGTCAAAGAGCTCCTGAGCAATTCACAGGTCTGTCTGAAGGGATTACAGCTCTTTCCTGTTAATGGGATATTCTGGATGGAAATCTAGTTCAACGGAGCTCTGTCAGAATGGTGGTTTTGTGAGGGCAGGGTTTTCCGGTAGTCAGAAGAAAATCCTTCTCAATGTAGTGCTCCTTTAAGGTTATGTCATGTAGAATTATAGACAAAGGTCTCTAGAGAAGATAATCCTGGTGGAAAAGGATCAATATGTGGAGCAGTTATTGTTCTGCACCAAAGACCATGGCTGTGGAATGACTCACTCGGATAGCTAGAAATCATGTAGCTGAGAGGGAAAGATGCCTTGACATCAAGAGTAGAAAAGAAAATAAAATCTAAAAACAAGCAAGAAAGTAAAAGGTTTCCCCTGCAGTTGCTTGAATATATAAAAATTAGCAAAAACCTCTAGAAAAGATCCCTAATTTGAAGAAAGTAGACACTCATCTGAGTTCCTTTATGTTGGCAATGAAAAGTTAGCACAAGCTTCTAAGGCTTATGGGCCTTAGGGTTGAAGGGTAAAATCATTCACAAGAGTATGGGTAAGATTGTCTACATATGCCACAAACGGAGACAAATACCAGTCCATGGATGAACAAAAGCTCCAAGAAGCAATAGCCAGAAATTCAGTGATGTCTGTCTTCATGAGACTGGAATTAGATTGTACATTAATTGTGTTTTTGGTTTGATATTAAAAATGCCTTCAGAATAGGCTTTGTATAATGGCAACATTGCTGGAAAGAAAAGGTCCTAAAAATGTCTTCATACCTTTCTATAAATGTGTATAAATATTAAACTGCTTTCCTTTCAGACATGCCACTGAACTCTGCGCTTGTTTGGATGTTGAACCTGGAAACTTCTCAAAGGCTTTGCATACGGATAATTCATGAGTTAAAGCCCAAATTGAAATGCCATGTTACAACTTGTAGAAATGTTAGACAAATATAATGACCATATTTTCCAGTTACCTAATACCCACTCAAAATATAAAACCCAAAAGAACAGAATTGTTTTCATTGCTGTTAACCAGACAATATCACTCCAACTAAATATAGTATGTGATGAAACCAATTTAAATATTGTCCAAGTATTTAACACTGTAAATATGAGACTTAACACTCCATAAAAACAGCCTTTGATGATGTAGGCTGACAAAAGGAGACTAGTTAATTGCAGATTACATCATGGCTAGGACAGCATCACTGCTAGGACAGCCACGATAAATGTGAGGTGCAAAGTAAATCTAATAGAATAAAAACAGTCTTTGTTCAGTGTTCACCTTTATCAGCCTTTCTCAGCAGGGATGGCAGAAAGATGTCGTATCATCTAAATGAATATCCTGACCTCAATGGGTTCTTGCACCTTGCATTTTGGGCCTGATTCAGTAAATTGTCCAAACCTATGTTTGATTTTCAGCACATGTATATGTTTCTTTTGACTTAAATGGGACTTGTATGAACTACTGATGTTTTCCTACTGTGGGATGCTTTCCTGAGCCAGAGTTTGAAGCCTGTTAAATCTGCTGTGTTTTTTGCACGGAATAATAGCATGTTACTGTAAAACACGGCACCTTTCTATCTAGCATGAGAAAAACAAATGTCTAAAGCTTTTACTTATTGGTAGTTTAGTGAACTCCCTAAACTTCAGAGCACAGAGAAGCATAACAAAAATGGGGGCAATTTCATGGCATGGCAGGCTTGATTCTCTTCTCATAGCGAGCATGCATCCTTGTGATCAGCACTTAGCATGACAGGACCTGCGTTTGACTGAGGTCCAGCTGAAAAGTAACGGCTTAGGGAATTCTGTCTCTATATGGTGGTGATTCTGCATGTGTCTGCTGATACAGATGTATCCCTACATATATTTAACCAAACATATGTCAGCATGCAAGCACACACACGTGTGCCTACACTGGGAATGCAGCAGCAGAGGTTGTCTTGCAAAGGCCGAGACCACACTGGTCACACGTGCAGACGGGAATGGGATGTGGGCACCCCTCCAGCTTCCCTCTTTCTTCCACCATATTTGTCTTTCTTAATTAAAGAAAGCACCATGTTACTGACCAAGGACATGGCAACAGCACTGCTGAGAACTGTAGGGATTAAGACATTTGCACTCTAATGCTTCAGCCATGAGATCATAAATGCCCTTATGCTCTGTTTTGTTATGCGGGGTTGATAATGGAGACTGATAAAACTCCCACTTTCTCTCTGTGTTCAAGTGAGCTAATGTGTCTGGGCTCTTGAGATCCGGCAGGCAGAGAAAGCACCAGCACAAAGTCCCCAATCTCGGATGCAATCAAATAATGAAGCTGTTAGAGGACATTACTTGTTAACATATTAGCAGGTACCAGGGGTAAGTGAGTGTTTACTTAGTCCTGGTGTAAAAGCATGTCTAAAATGATTTATGCCGGAAGCTGTTTCACAGCAAACAGGCTGCTTTCATGAAAGCAGGTCAATCACCATCTCCCATCTACCCTCATAAATCATATTCAGGTGCTAATGTAACCAAACGGTTTATATAATCTGCACAATCAGCATGGAGGTCTGAGTGGATACAGTAATAGCCTGCTTGCAAAAATGCCTTCTGCTTCTGAAGGCTGATATTAGGGGGGAGTCAAATGATTGATTTAAAGAAGAAAGAAAAGAAATAAACTGCCATGACAAGTAACAAAGTATACGTACAGTTCTCCAGCAACATTTTACATACATGGGAGTAACTTGTCACTGCTGGAACTGCTTTTGTGTCGAGATAGCTTCCATATATATGCTCTAAAAAAAATTAGACCATGACTTTAACATAACAATGACAGATGCCAGAACCACAGCTCCATAAACAGAGACTGACTTTCTATGTTCCCCAAATTTCTCTGGTTAAAGATCAGTCTCACTTTATCAACCCCCTTTTTATATTGGTGCAATGCTCCTTCTAGAGACAACATGGACTGGAAGGATTTCATGGGCCTGCATTCAAAACACAGATTCATAATGTCCTATATCAAAACTTGTCACAGATCTTTGTTTCTTGATGTTTGCTTCTTTGTCCTGTCTCCTCTTGTTGCAGAGCTTTTGCAAGATAAAATTTCTCTCAGTTTTCAGTCTGAACTTACTCATAGGCAGGTTATATTTACGATCAGTTTTTTATTCTCATCCCAATGCCAACTGCATCCTTTGCTCTTAGTAGCTCTTGTGCATGCTTTAATCCCCTGGATATGTTTCTAGCTTGGGTCTACAAGAGGTCTAAAACAGACTCTGTCATCCGCATAATATGGCAAGATCCAGAACATGTGTGACTGGTGTTCCACATTTTTCAAACAAAAATCCTATCAATTTGTTTTTTATCATTCAATAGTATCATCTTTCAGACTCCTTTGGTTCATATCTGCACAGAAGAAACTATTTATCACATATAAAAATTTGTAATGATCCTATACGGCCACACATTCTGGAGAAGCAGCAGTACTTATAAAGCTGCAACCATCTCCTTTACTAAATCAGTGACTTCATTACTAGCATTCAGAGAAAAGCTCCAAAATATCGTATCAGAGGAGTTTTTTTTTTTTTTTTTTGAATGCAAGTGGTGAATATATTTGTTTTGAGGAGCAACACATTAGTTGTTTTCTGAAAGTGCCTGGAGATTTATTGATGGACCTGCAATATAGATTATAGGTAATGACTGTCTCTATTTCCAGTACTTCATTAATTGTTCTTCATTAGTTGCTTCCATGACTCATTCTGTACTATTATGAAGCTGAAAGTATTAGGAATTGATTAAGGCAACACATAGTGAGAAACCTAAACAAACAAACAAACAAAAAACAGTCCAGTGCAAAGATAAGCAAACAGTTGGTGTGACCTGATTGCAAGAAAACAATCAAATATTCTTAAAAATTGCTCTCAGGTGACAAGATGTAAGAAATAAATCTGCAGGAGTATTCAATAAGAAATGAATAACGGTGTGAGCAGTGGAACTAAGACTTTGCATAATTTGTCTCCTTCCTACCATCATGATAACTTGAATTTTCACTAGATTCTTAGTAAAAAAAACTGCTACAAGGCTATGTGCTAAGTCCAAGTTTATGTATTTCCTGTAATTCTTACAAAATCAACTAAAATGGATTAAGTAAGCCTAGGCTATTAAATGGTTGTTGGGACTCAAGAAGGTTGAGTTTGTGTGATGTACATGACAGATAATCAAAACCACATCTGGAACGTGTGCTGTAGTTTGAGTTGGAAACATTCATGTTTGCAGTAATCCTTGTATTATGTGCTCTTTAGTTAATTCATGGTAGACCCACAGTATCCTTCGCTGCAAGCACAGCAAGCTAAGGTGCTAATGAATTGTTAAGTCTCAGAAGGCCCAAAACATGCTGCATTTGCTGAATACAGGAGAAGGATGGTTTGTCAAGAGAAAAAGAACAGTAATGGGTTGAGAAAACCAAAGGTTAGTGGGTTAGGACAGAGGTCCTCATTTCTTTTTAAGTAAAACTGTATGGCTGATTTCAGGACTCTTCTAGGAGAAAGAGGCTTCCCAAGTGTTTGCAACTTTTATTAAAAAATTCTGTCTTCAATAAGCATCAGTGCTTCTTTTGTCTTTTTCTCATTTGGGATACTAAATGAGAAAAGGATTGGAATTATTGTCAGAAATATCACCTTTTATTTTTCAGACTTTCTCCTTTTGTTAATGTATTGAATTACTACAGCTAATATAATAAGTCATGTTGGCAAATGGGGTTGCCTTAAACATTCTCCTCAAGTCTCTTTGTGTTGTGTATTATTTAAGGTGTCAATTTGCTTGGGTGTTGATTTGACTAGCTGGCCATCATCAGATGACCCACTGTCAACTGCTCTATTCTCGACTCCTCCAGAGATTTGCTGTGTGACATTGGGCAAGTCTTCTTGCCCTTTCAGCTTGCTCTCTTTGGCTTGAAGTTCTTTGGCACTGAGGTTTGTCTGCCGCAGATGTGACTTGCCTGTAGCATGCGGTTGGCGTGGCTCAAACTACACAATCCTAGTATGAAGAACAAATTTGCGATAAAACTGCCCCCTGTTGAGCTGAGTTTCACAGTTACCCTAGCCATGATGACTAGCATGGGAATCTCTTCTTGAACATGTTACGTGCCAGTTCATGGTGGGATTCCTGTAATCTAATTGTCATTTTAAAGTCTGGTTCCTGGGCTAAGACATCATGGAGACGCCTGTTACAGAAATAGAGAGGGGCTTCAGACATGTTTCATCTTATTATATCTAAGACAGGTGAGACAGAAAGCATATACAATGAGCTTAAACAAAATAACTATTGTTTAAAAGGTAAGTTACAGGAAACAAATGTCACCCTTTCATAGTAGAACTAAAAGCCAAATTACCTGAGTCCTAAAACAGACCCACTAAGTAACACTGCTCCCTGTGCCAGGTTTTTCTCTTGGTCATAAGGTGAGTTCAGGGTGACATTTAACATAGATGAGAAGAAAAAAAATGAGGGAAGCACAACAGCTTTCCAGAAAGGCTGACAATACCTTGCTACTATGAAATGGGTTTGCAGAGACCCATGGACTCACATCCTCCATGCTTTGAAATTAGTCCTAGGTAAAGGTCAGGAACAAGAGCATCAGATGAACACTCGTTCCTTTACTACTCGTTCCTGTGTGAGAAAAGAAGAAAAACTAGCCATTGCTGAGTAGTTAGCCAGGCAGGCCAGGCACAGTCACAAGTTTTTCCAATCTATAATAGCACTCATCCATTAACCATAAATAATCTGTATTTATTTGAGGGGTCCCTAACACAGCCATGTGTACATTGCACAGAGCATTAGACTATCAAGGTATAAATTATTTAAAGCAGCCAGTGTTTGAATTGTCATTTTTTAAGTTTAACATTATGTTGTTTCAATATCTAAAGCCTCCTTCCCAATGCAGCAAAAATGCAAAACACATTGAAAGAAAATGTAAAACATACTAACTTGATTATTATGAGTGCTCTGGATTCTGTCAGAATTCACTATTAATTTAGAACACATTCCAGTGGCTTCTCCCTTCCCTCTGCATTCTGGACCAATCTGTCAGAGAAACACAACACCGATTAAATAAAAATATATATTGGTGCACATATATATTTTAAAGCCTGCTGCTTGGTGGAAATGTTTTGGATATGCAGTTTAGGGAGAATTGTTTTCTATTAGCAGCTTGAAATGATGGGCTGATTTCAGGGCTTTTTGCATAATGAATTTCTTCTGCATGCAGCGGACATCTCCATGGTAAATTCTAGGAATACCATCCTGCCTTTAATGGTGAGTTTGTCCCAGCTCCGCCCACCCATGACGGAGACCCAAATGCTGCTCAAATCCCTTCATTGAGCACAAGCTGCAGCCAGAACCAATTTATGCTTTGAAAGGGGAGGAATGATCTTGTGGTTACAGCTCTAGAGTACGGCTCAGGAAAACTGGGTCATGTTTCTGCCTCTTTTATAGATTTTCTGTGTGACCCTGGGCAAATCACTTACGCTTTTCCACCTGTAAAGTGAAGAAAATGAATTTTACTATTTCCTAGGCTTAAGAAAATAAATTTCTTGGTGTAAGGGTAATCTTAGCTTGTGTTGTGACAGTACCAGGCACAAGGGGATCTTTTTCTTCATGGGACAATAATAGAACTATTGAGAATATGACATTTATTTAGGGCATTTTGACACTACTTTGTCTAAAGAAACTTTTAGAAGGTATTTCTCTTCTCATGAGTAAAATCAGATTTTTTATGAGATTCTAACAACTTTTACCATTTGGCTGGCCTCATAACATGCAATCACTATGGCAAGAATGTATTAAAGAACACTTTATATCTCTATTGGTCTTCTGCAAAGACAGAAGGTTTTTTTAGAAACCCCACAGAAAGATTTTGTCCTCCAGCAGGAAATTGCCCAGAATTCACCCTACATAACAGCAGAAGAACCACATCATGGTTTAGTTCCACTAAAGCAGGAGACAGATCTTCCTTTATCTGTAAAGTTTTGATGTGCTTGCTTTGTGCACTCGGTGGTGGTAGTAAATTTTGGGCAGCCAATCTGGGATCTAAAGTCTTTGCAGTTCAGTTTGTACCCAGAGGGAACCATAAACTGCCATCTGAGCTCTTCCATTTCTGATTTCTTGCTTATGGGAGTTGAGCATGTCTTTCTGGGGGAGATTAGTGCTCCAAGTCCCTGTCAGTTTGCAGGGGACAAAAGTTTGAGAAATTAAATAGTTTACACACAAACAACAGACACACAAACAAATGCCAAGACAAATCTCAGGATCTGTGCTAAGCAAATTCATAGGTGCATCTCCTGAATAGCTGAAAAGCAGTTTTCCAAAATAGCCCAAGATGATATAACTCTGCTGAGCCCTGACTCCAAAGGGAGGGAAGTTTGGCAAACGTGTGACAGAGATGGGGAAAATTCTTTCCTTGTTGAGCAGTTCTGCTTTAAAAATATGACCTCTTCTTTCTCCAGAGACCACCCAGATTTTTTGTGTTCAAAAGCTCAGCTACTCTTCTTAAGGACAAAATCAGATTGTGTGGGGTTCGCTCTGGAAAGACAAGAAGGAACAACAGTATTCTTTGGTTCTGGCCTCACAACTCGAACAAAATTATTGTGTATCCTTGTTATTTTCCACATTTTGTTGTGGTGTCCAGACTAGAAGACGAGTCTCCATATGCTCCTGCCACGGCTCCTGGGCAGAGCAGAGCACGTCCAGGAGGACTCTCAGCCCTGCTGATCTTTTCTGCTGGTTGGTGAGGGAGCCTAATGCAGGTGTTTCACTGCAACTTATACAATCCAGATGTAAATCCAGTGGCAAGTCCCTCAGGATTAGACATGTCTGGAAAAGAACATTATTGGGCTGATAAGATTTCTCAGTATTTTTTTCCACAGGAAACTCACTGATTTGCATCTACGGGTCTGGCATCCAGGCTCCCTAAGGCTCCCAGGCAGGCATACCATGGACTGCCTGTGACAAGACATGAACAGAGGAGCTCAGGCTGCCTCGAAGAGCCAGGCTGGGATGGCAGTTAGGAAGGAAAAACACTCTATTCTTTATTGTCGACTTTGAAATAGTGTTCAGGAAAGGATTACGATGTCAGGATTGTAATACCAGTTGCGTAAGAGCCGCTGTTTGGAGACAATCATTACTTGGAGCAAAAGCTTATGACAAAAAAAAAGGGATCAGCTAAACCACAGACAAACCCCTCTCTGCTTTTGTAGTTGTTCATTTTTCCATCAGAGCTCAGACCACGGAGCTAAACTTCAGTAATGAAAACCTTCCTTGCAGCCCTGGGCTTTGTACTGCCCGAGGCCGGAATTAGATTGAGGTGAAATGGATTTGATCCCCTATTCTCAGAACTGCGTCAGGACACACTACGGGCTGAGCTTTAATCTTTGCACAGACAAAACTCCTGCAGCGGAACTGGTTTCCGGGCTGATGTTTCTCATCCCTCAGCTATTGAGAGCCTGACAGGAAGCGAGAAATGTTATCAATTCCCACTGTGCCGGGCCATCCGTCTTGTTCTGCTGACATATCTGACAGCTCAGAAATGATCAGGTAGCAGCTGCTTTTTGATTCCTTCTATTATCTCTAATCCACTGTCTCATGGAAAGGTTTGTAAATGCTTTGAGGATGTCCTAGCGAGATGAGTGCCGTTTCCCCTCTAGCCAGCAGGTAGAGCCAGCAAGCCTTGCACTGTGTCCCTGGGTAACAGCAATTTCACAGAAACCTGGAAAAACAGATAACTTCCTCCCTGCTTCCCTACCCCAGAGAAAGCAGAGACTCTAACAATGATCCTACAAGCCTGGGTAGGGAACGAAGCATATAGCAGTCAGAAAACACTTGAATAGATGATCTTCCTACAATGAAGATTTGAGCATTTGTGCCCACGCAAAACTAAGGAAGAGGAACCGCACAGGATAGAAATCGGACTGTACTAGCTCTCAATCTTGCCTTTTTTTCTAGAAAAAGCAGAACCACCTGATGTTTTCCACAACATGGTTTCTGTTTCTTTCCTTACACCATGGTGCAGGGCGATGACCTCAGACAGGGCTACTCCAGGCATGTCCCAGACCATCCCCACACTGCTTTCTCCTCCATTGTAATCACTACAATGAGTCACAAGCTCTTTTTTTTTCCGCTTTTGAAAGTGAAAACAAGGCGGTTCATCAGAGAAGCTCTGCTGGTACCAGCGCTCCCCATGACAGTGAAAGCTGCCACCACCTCTATCAATCCCCATCAGAACTCAGGGATCTGCCTCAAGATAATGGACATTATACAGAACAGTTGGTATCAGTTTAGACTATGCATTACGTATAATACGCAAGATAAAAACTAAATTCCACAGCCAGTAGTTATCTATAAATTGTATAATTTCCTATTAAATATATACATACACAAACATATATATATATATATTTGTGTGTGTGTGTGTGTGAATCATTAGACTGCTTCCATATCAGCTTGTGCTCACTTTGTATAATTTTTTGACCATAGAGATGATTTTCCGTGTTTCAGAAAGCTGAGATCAGAATCTAACTATGCTTTGTATATAAAATAACTAGTGTTTTTTTTTTCCCTATTATTCTTAAAAACCTTTTCAATTGCTCTTCAATTTTTAGGTTTCCCAGCACAGTCATTTATCTCTGGTAGGCACATTTTTTTCCAAAAGGGGTCAAGGATGGTGAAAGTTGCTATCGCGTTGCAGGAGATGATAGTGCTACTCTCCCCTCACTGCTTGCTTTTGCTCGCCTTGCAAGGCCCCTTTCTGTTCCCTTGACCCTGCTGCCCTGCTCTTTTCTACTGATACAACAGAATTAATAACAGAGCTCTGGTTTCCACCACAACTGTGCAGCCACTGGGGTAAGGCAGTTAAACACAGCAGCAAACTCTGCCAAGAGCTAACCCTGTACACACACCTCCCAGAACCCACTTGCCCCTGGACCCTTTGATCTGGAACAGGTGGGGAAGAAGGAGAAACACCCCCCGCCCCAGGAAAATTACAACCGCGGCGCTTTCCTACGTGGCATCGGCGTGTAGGACACCCCATGCTGCTGATGACTCCTTTGTGCTGATATGTAACAGGCTGCTGAGGCACTTATGGATGTAGAGAAGCGACATTTTGCTTCTCACATTCTGAAGGTCAGAATCATTTCAGATTCATTTCAGACACACAGTAATTCGTGTGTGGGCTGTTAGGTAAGGAGACAGCAAGTTTGGGGAAGATCTGCCTTTCTCAGTTCTTTCTGTCCTGTGGGAATAGCCCTGGCTCTTTCCATGAGCATCAACTCCCTCCCCCCATTGTAGAATAGTCCCTGGGGGACTTCCAGTCTGCTTAAACCACTTGATAAATCCGTTTTTTATTCACCTTCTAAAACTGACTAGCAAAAAGAAATAGCCCATCCATTTTACAGTGTCACTGATGCCTCAAAGGTCAGGACTGAATAAATATCCAATCCTGCTCCTGGGTGTTTTCTGCTATTGCAATAGTCATAGAATCATAGAATCATAGAATCATAGAATGCTTAAGGTTGGAAGGGACCTCTAGAGGTCATCTAGTCCAACCCCCCTGCACACGCAGGGTCACCTAGAGCACGTGGCACAGGACTGCGTCCAAGCAGGTTTTGAAGATGTCCGGAGAAGGAGACTCCACAACCTCTCTGGGCAGCCTGTTCCAGTGCTCTGGCACCCTCACTG
>NW_010587540.1:172528-184391 GCF_000705375.1 Tinamus guttatus | reverse complement strand
CAGGATCACCTCCCTCGACCTGCTGGAGACGCTATTCTTAACGCACCCCAGGATCCCATTGGCCTTCTTGGCCACGAGGGCACACTGCTGCCTCATGGTCAACTTGTCGTCCACCACAATGCCCAGGTCCCTCTCTGCAGAGCTGCTCTCCAGAAGGTTGTTTTGTGAGGATTGCTGTGTTTTGCTAGGACTGCTGAAATGACATAATTTTGCTCCCATTATGTTTCCCAGAAATTGCAGAGATTAATAGCAGTGATATGGCTGTTATCAGCCATTTAGGATAGCTGAAGGAGACGTCTACTGTACTTTGAACTAACAAGGAATGGTGAACAGTTCTGACACAGATCTGTGTTGATGTTGTACTAGAGAAGTCAAGGAGTATCATAAGGTCCTCCCCAGTCTTGTGAACAGCCTTGAAAAAAGCAGAAGACTCCAGAACTGGTGGTTTACATCTAATGGACTAGAAGAGAAATGAGTAGGTTGTGAGAACTCCTTGTGCATGTGCTACCCCATATGTGACATTGGGTATAAGGAGACTCCAGTTGCAGTTAAGCTAGGAGTAACCAGATCCTTCCATGGAAATGTCCTGCTGTCCAGGACTGGAAGTTCATGGAGAAGAAAGCACCTTGCTCTTCTCTGTGCTATCACAGCAGCCTACAATCACGGGTGAATTTCATTCTCTTGCTACCGTTGGTCACATAGAGCTAGTGGCTATGTGTGATAAATGTAAGTAAGTAAATCCATGGCCTATGCCTTGTATATAGCCCTGTATCTCGGAGAAAAGAAGAGCCTGGGAGGTCAGGCTGGTGTCTGTACATGAAAACACCTGCTGAAGAGAGGACTGGTCCTTCCTTTCAAAGCTGTTGCTTCCTGGCCTCTCATTCTCCTTTTGGAGAATTTTCTTCTCATTCTCCTGCTGACAGGAGCAGCAACTCACGGCTCCAGCTGCTTCTCTGTGTTGGCTCTTCCTACTATCCTTTTTCTGACACTTTCCATTGTCCCCTTGGGCCTGCTACTCACGCACAGACCACTAAAGTTCAGCTGTGACTATTCACTGAAGAGTCTGGAAGCAGTTCTGCAGGATGTGTTCAAGCTAAGGAGACTGTTTTTTTCCACCAGTGAATGTTTTCAAACTACATGGATGGTGTCTTAGGCAGCAACTCTGCTGCGTGTGAATTAAGCAGTGTACCCAAGGCCTTTACAAGGGCTGCTTTAAACCAGAGGCAGAAATGTGACTATCAAGCTAATCTGACCTGTGGCCCCTGTCCAGCTGTTTTTCTTCGAAGAGAAACACAGGTGCGTTATTTCATCGCCTTCCCGAATCTCCCAGAAAATGACTTATACTGAAGGTTTTAGACATAAGCACAGCAGTGAGGGTATCTGAGGCAGTGTCTGAATGTAATTTTTATTTATGGCAATGGTAGCTTTGAAAAAGTCACAGTGTCTTCAAACCAGAAGGAAGCTAAAAAAGAATAACAAGGGCTGATGATGTCTCTCCATATAATCTTTGTGATGTATTCTTGGGAAGGGTCAGAGAAGCTCATTCAGACTAAGCAAAACAATATTTGCTGGAAATGAAGATCATGAGGGTGGCTAGGAGGAAATACCCATTGACTTCTCAAATCTCATGCATCTGTGAGTGAAGTATTCAAAATCAGAAACTGAGAGCGATTCCTTTCCCCAGCCACCTTTCTTAGACAACATTGCACAGTTGTGCAACCCCCTGAAGACATTAAAATGTCTTTCTCTTCCTGTAAGAGAAGATTTTCTCTTCCTTCCCTTAAGACATTAATTACAGGGTCACTGACTCTGGCAGATTACTTGCTAAATTGAGTTGCATCCTGATATCCTGTATTTTATTGTGATGACCACCCATCTTGACAGCTACTTGGGCTTGACCTGAGATTATCTACCACTGAAATCATGAATCTTTAAAGTAAGAGGATTAATGGCTGTTTTAAAGTGATCTAAGACCATCTAAGAAAGCAACAACCATTCACCCTTCTCTAGCTCCTAGCTTATGGACCTGCTCCCTCATGTGTCTCATCAGGAGCAGTCATGTATCTAGATGAGGAGTTGAATCTGTTGATCTGGCTGACAGCAAACATTTTTTTTTTGTTAGGGTGATTTTCGGCTAGATCAGAGAGGAAGTCTGATTCACTCCACAACCATGGGTTCACTCCACAACCATAAGAAAGATGCACACCACTCTGGCAGAAGTGACATCTTGCTGTTGATGAGCACCATCGGTCTTGTAGCAGCCCATTAAGATGTTCAAGAATGGGGCTCTACTGCATGAAAGGTTGGATGGACCCAGAGCAGTGGGGGATTTAGTCTGAACACCTTACAGCCTGAATAAGGAAGTGATGGAAGAGGTAGGGGGAATGAGCAATGCCTGTCTTCAACAAGTGAGGGCTGGTGAGCCTGGGGTCAATTTTCATAGGAGAAAGTGGAAACAATATAGGAAAAATAAAAAAGAAGGACATGTGGGACAATACACAGATATCTGATCAGTTCCAAATACCTTTAAAATGGTAAGTACCACAGATCTCACTTGCAAGGACAGCACTGCAGCACTGCCGACCATCAGGATGCCTGCTGTATTTCCCAAATCCTTCGTGGATCAAGGATTCTGTGCCTTCACTAGAAGGTAGGTTTCTAGTTCTCATGGTTGTGGAGAGTTTTATTTTGAATCAACAGTGAGAAAGTGAAGAAGTCAATTAATATCCATGTTAATCAACTACAGGTTTTCCGTGAAATGAATTTGCTAGCAATGGAACTGATTCTGGACTTATGTATGACAGAAATTAAAACTAATTAGAGAGCAAGACAAAACCAGGAGCTTCAGGTTTCTTTTCATTCAATTGGCATACCACTAACTCACAAACTAGTATTTCAAAGAAATAATTTATTTAATTAACCTGACAAAACTGGAGATGTACTTTGGTCCTGCCTTTCCTAGGTCCAGCCTCTGGCTTGGGGCATCCTTCAGACTTTTTAAAGATTCTGTGAGCATGGAAAAGAAATCTGGCCCAATTACCAGATATTAGAGCTAAAGGTTGAAGGCAGCTGAAGCCTAGTTAATAGTCCAAAAACCTAAATATGCATGAGAAAAATTTATGAGTGGACAGGACAGAGGTTAGGGAATAACACTTGTTTAAATGTTGGACTAACCCTGCAGGGAAGGTGGAAAGAGCTCACACAACAATGTGTCTCCTTACAACAAGAGTTGGTTTGTGTGAAGAAGACATAGAGACTGACTCCAGGTTTCTTGAGCATCTTTTTTCTCCTAACTTGCACATTTGGCCTCTGGTTGTAAGTCACATGGATGCAGTGTTTATTACTGGATTTCTATAAACCCCTCATTCTTTCCAACAATCTTTGAAGTTCAGTCTATTCACAGGCTGAAAAAAAGGCTCATCTCAAAGCACTCTGGCTTTTGAAAATTGAAAAATTGTTTGTTTTTCTTTGGTTTATATTGTAAAGTTGATGATAGAAAATCTCATAGTTTAGTAACTATTACTCCTATGTGAGATAATACACAAATTCAGGCTTCCTGGGGCCCAGTAGAAAACAGTGGCAAGGAGAGGTTTTATTATCCCACCTGCAGGGAGGAAGTGAACCCCCCGTGGCACCGCGCTGCTGGGGACACAACCCCAGGCTGCAGTTTCAGATCAGCACGGTGTCTTTGCGGAGTTGCGGGTCTGGCTGAAGAATTCCTTCATCAATAAGCACCATTTATCACCGGGATGCGGCTGGGTTCCAGCGGCGACAGAAAGAAAACACTGGCAGTGTTTTGATTAAAAGGTACAAAAGATTTGCAGTGCAGCTGATGCTGATAAGGAGCAAAAGGAGTGTCCCATGAAGGTAAAGCTATACCTCACCTTAATGAACAGCTCCGGGTAGGAGGTGGGAGAGGATGATCAGATTTCCTCTGACCTATGGTTCAACTTCTTCAGATGCAACCGAGAGTGGCAGAGATAGCAAGGTAGCCTCAGTATAAGGGGCTGAGAGAAAGGGGAGAGGGTTTCTTAATGAAAAAGCTTAGCTTGGGGATGCTCAAAAGCTGCCAGGAGCAACAGCAATAACCTATATGCAAAAAGGTGTGTTTTGTATGTTGAGGTAAAATCACAGTGAGAGTGCAAAAAATGTCTCCAGCTTCAACACAAAGATGCACAGAGATCTGTATGCACACATGTGCACTCCCCTCTGTTAGGGCCTCTAGGACAAACGCTAGGAGCTCACAGACAGAAGGACACTTCACCAGTCAGGAGAACAGCGGCTAGCACCATGTAAACATAGTCTCTTTTGAAATCAGCCCGTTCTCGACCCTGAGCCCTTAGATAAATCAAAGCTAGTGAATCCAGCCCTAGACCCTTAGATAAATCCAAGCTAGTGAAAGCAGACATTATTAACCAAACTGGACAAAATCATTTTGGAGGTGGGGGGGGTTGGAGGGTCTGGCCACTCGTTAGGGGCAGCACACGCTCTCACTAGTCAGTCTGATGATATCTACAGTTGTGTGGTTGGCTCTGGAGTAACACTGAGGTCTTGGTAGACAGAGCGAGATCCTTATTACCCCCATCTCTGTTGGGACCTGAAGAGTTGGATCTTCTAATTTTATATCCAGGACACACAGAAGTGCTAAGGGACTGTGGGCAGAAAGTGAGACTCTGTTTCTCACAGCAAGGGGTCTGGTCGTCCCTAAGTTAAGTGGCAAAGCAAAATGCCCATCAGTCACCTTCATCTTACTGCTAATCTTCTCATCTGCTTGTTTTCTTGCACCTGCTGTGTTTTGTCTGACTGGTCCTCTGATCTCTCTGGCACAGGATTCTGGTAATTAAATGTTTTGTCAGATATATATCTGCACAGTGTTTCATATCTGTCACCTTTTATTTCATTCTACTGTTCTTAGCTGCTACTGTAACATCAATTCAAAATCCTACTGAAGGAGCATAGAGGAAGTGGTCTGTACAATGATATTGCATGTAAGAGAGAAGGGAACCAGACCTTGAGCCTCTTTCATGCAGTAGAAAAATACTTGAATAAATCCAAAGATTTCCTCGAAATTATATCGGACATCAGGGATAGAGGAAGTGACTCCAAGCTGTATCATTGTCCATTAACCTGAGGTCTGAGCAAAAACCACAGCTAATTTGTAACACTAGCCACTAACACACAGCCAGCTTCGGGGCAATTTTCAATTCAATCAAATCAGAGTCTGCAATTTCTCACGCTGAAGGATCTCAGTGCTAGTTCACTGGCTGGCTGCTGGAGACCCTGGCTATAGAAGCACTGCATGGAAAACACTGCTACTGCTTTACCAATTAGGCAGATGAACCATGGTGAAGAACTGTGTCCCCACAGCTACAAAAGGTCCTTATAAATGGGGTTATCAAAAATGTTATTGTTTCTTCAAGTAGCTGCTCTTGAACAGCCCTGTGGCTCTACGGCCTAGAATACTGTTGCACATAATTCATGTGGGCAATTGCTTAGGTGCTTTCGGGGCAAGGAGATGTATGTTATAATATCCCAACATGCTCTCATTGTATATCATATGTTACTCACCTCGCTTCTGCCCTCTGCTCCCCTCTTTCACTGCCTCCATCTGTGCAAAGGAGGCTTTGTAGAACTGGCAGGGTCAGTAATTAATTATACAAAGATAAACAGAGTTAATATTCTTCCTGGACAGAACTAATTACTCGGGTGTTTGCTTTTATAAACCTCAGATTGATTGTCTCAGAGACAAATCAGTCTAATTGAAAAGACTGTTTGTTTTCAAAAAGGAAAAATAACACAGTTTCGCCTCGTGATTCCCCCTTGTTTTGGAGGAAATGGAGGCAATGAAAGAGTTGATGAGTACTGGTGCATCCCTCGCTGGACATCACAGCTTCCTCTGCAGCCATGCCCTGGCTCTCCTCCATACAACCCTTCCGTTAGTGATGAGCTGTTGTTTCTGTAGAAGATCCCATGTGTGAGGGGCAGGGTATGCATGTAGCAAGAGCAACCCTGAGCCCAGCAAGCTCATGACTTAGCTAAAAGTCGGGAGAGAGAAAGGACATGATTTGCTTCAGAGAATGGGCGTCGATTCAGATCTTCTGCTTCAACACTACTTGGATTAAGCCATGAAACCTCTCACATCTGGAAAACTGAAAACAACTTGCTTGTCATCTCTGCTCCAATGCAGTTAAAACCATTTACAGACTTCCTGCTGCCCCAGTCTGGTGTGTCACCTCTCACTATTTCTTTCACATGGAACTTGAGTACCTCAGAGCACTTTCAGCTATTCTGTCTTCCCTTTTTAGCCCACTCCTGATATCTTCTATCCCTGGTATTTCCTCTGCCCTCTTTCAGCTCCTGGAGCAGCTATGGGAGAGGGAAGAGGAAAAGAGAGCTGCCCAGATGTCATAGCTAGAAACACTGACATGTAAGACAAGGTACAGTAGAAAGTCAGCATGAAATGAAGGGCACAACTGGGCCCTTCATTCCTAAGAAATCTGGTCAATGCATTGAAATGAGGAAGAGTAATGAGTGGAACTGGCAAGAGAGTCACATCTCAGGAGGGTCCTTGATTATTGATAGACTAAGATCTACAGGCATGTAAACTGAGGCTAGGCTGTTGATTTTGATCTCCTGATCCCCTGCTTACAACTTTAACCTGCTCAGCTTATATCTACATCACTTATTGTGACTGAAAGGAAGAAAATTCTGGCAGTGGAGTTGGACTTATGAATGAGCATGATGTTCAGTTCAAATTAGTGTTAGTCAGATAAATACACTGCATTGGTAATGCAGGAAGCAGGTTAAATGTTGTGTATTTTGTCATAAGGAACAGCAGATCGCTTTGCATTTGCAGCTCAAGAAGTCTCTCAGCATAAATGAATCTTGTTGGTAAACCAAGTTCTGCGTCCTGTTACCTGTCATCTGACTGAGTCTGATGGACATGAAAGCCACCTGAGGCTGAAAATACCTCAGTCTTCAAGACATCTGTGTTTGGTGATAACTGAAAAAGCACCTCCCAAACATCCAACTGCATATGGGCTGGAGCACCAAGATGCACACAGTATTGCCAACAGTGATGACCAGCAGGAAGGAGGGTGAGGGTTGATCTGGGAGACAACCAGCAAGCTGGACCCAGGAGCTCACAGAGGAAACACAAGCCAAGTGGCATGGACAGCTCATAGCACTGCCCTGGGGAAAAGAGAAGAGAGGCTTTGCAGGCTCAGCGCTGTGTGCAAGGAAACTGTCTCTTGATGCTTGTTTTGAGCTGTGCTCAGGAAAACATGATAATATGGACACCCTTCACAAACAAACATCCACAGCAGAATTCTTAGATTCAAAACTTGTTTCTTTGCCAGTGAAAACAGCCCTAAAGACATTTTGCTAACCAATCAGGTCAGAAAGAGACAAAAATACCACTGCTAAATTAAGCTCTGAAAGAAGTGGAAGGAAATCCCAATAAGCCAAATCTGGCCTCACTCTAAGTCATTAAAAAAGAAAGAAAGAAAGAAAAATTTACTGTAAGCCTCGCTACTCTTTGCCACTAAGTAAGCTGGGTGAGCATTTGAGGGGAAAACATAGAGCAGGCAAACACTTTTTCACAGACACCTGCTGCTGCAGTCAGCCAGTCCCTTCACGCCATGACAAGGACCATGGCACATTGTTGCCTCCTGCACTGTGACTTAGGGTGGGAAAGTCCAACAGCACCTTGTAAATGCCAATGGTCCTAAGAGCCAAAGTCAGTAGCAGCTCATTCCCCTAGCAAAAAGATTTGTGAAGAAGGTGCTGAGCTCTCCTACCCATGTGCTTTCCGTTCTGACATCTACTGATTCACCTGCTTTCTGTTCTTCTCAGTCACAAAATTCATGTGTGAGAGTCTAGAGAAGAGAAAGATTTTCCTTTGCATTCCAACTTCCTCTTCCCCCAGTATAAAACACTTTAGATGTTGCAGCATTTCGTTAAGCAAGGATTTTCTACATCTCCTGGCCTTCTCTTGCTGCTCCTCCTGTTTGTGGGGGATGAATTATGCAGTGTCAAGTGTCCTTAGCAGCCGCCCCTGCTCCCATCCAGCACGGAATGTGCAAAGAGATGCACAGACAAGGAGACAGAAAAATGCAGAGAGAGAGAAAAGGAATTACTGGATACTAAAAAATGCTGACCTTTCCAATAGTTAATGCTGACAGAGGATTTCTTTTTTCACGTGGGAGGGCTGGGCAATTTTCACAAAATTGCTAGGCTGTTTGGTGATCAGGCAGAAATTTGACTGCAATAACATGTTCTCCAGTTTCCTGCCTGATTATCAAGAGGAGAGGAGGTGTAGCCACAATGTTTAACAACTGTGATCAAATCTTGCCTGCTATTGGCGGGGGTTTTCACCATGAGATGATACACATCCTTATGGAAGTCACAAGAGTCATTTCCCTCCTTTTTAAGGCAAGTGTCACAGGAAGCACCCACCTATTGGTACTGGTGTTATGGAGAAGTGCTACAGGGTCATGGCCTATTCCTCAGCCTAGTGGGAGCAGATGTCAGTGGAACAGAATATGGACATTTGCCATTTTCCCATTTCACTTGCTCCTACACACTTCTCATTCCTAGTTACTGACAGGGCAAATAAAATCAGTGTCTTCTTTTTACAGATGGGAAAGTGAAGACATACTTACCAAAACACATTGAAGAACAAGCTGCTCTCCAATGAGCAACATGATTAAAAAGCTAACTCTAAAGATATTGCTATTTTTTTGCTCCCAGAAGAAGTGGGAAAAGCCCTTTCAGTATTGTAGGAATTCTCCAGTGCCAATTTTATTTTCTGTGTCTTAGAAGTGGTCATAGCCCTGTACAGCAGCATGACCTCTCTGAATAAAACTGAGTTTCAGGTGCTGTGCATGCCTGGCAATTTGGTTACCTGCTCATGTTCTTTCAGCTTAATCTATGTAGTATAAAACTAAAAAGACATTCTGTTTGTACCCTTGAAACCTTGGAGCCTTGTGCTTTCTCATTCCTTTCTTCTACTTCTAGAGGAAAGCTATGAGCACAGAACATCACTCATAGACGACAGCAGCCTAACATCAGCCTGACATCCCTTCTCCAAAAGTGAGTTATCGGGGTGTCAATACTAGATAGGAGTGGTGACCACCTGTCTTTGTCTGTGACACTTCTACCATAATTGTCACAGGCCTCCGACATAAACATGCCACATATCTAACCAAGCAGAAGGGAGGCTTTGAATGCAATTTGCAGCAGGGACATGAAACAGTGGGAAAAAATGGCCTGGTGCTTTCTGTAGCAAATCTGTTAAGTGTTATACCAAGCAAAGTATAGGGCTGTATCAAGTCAACTTCTGCAGAATATTTGCAGAAGTTCTCTAACGAAGACCTCTTTATCATACTTATAGCAGAGAGGAAGAATACGATTGCACAAAAAGCGCATCACATTTTTTTTTCTCTCCCAGGTTGCTGTTGCATGAAATCTTACGACGTTGCTGCATAACTCCATGGTTTTTCCTGAATGCTCAGGTAATGGCCTCAAAATTAAACCATAGAGAAAAATACGGAAAAGTGGGTTTTGCTTCAGGATTGTGGGAGCGGCTGAACTTTGTGGTCTATTGACATGGCTACTGTAAATTTTATTGAATTTAAAACAGACACAGAAAAGCAAATCACTTTGCAGACATCAGGGCAATTCAATCTGCAAGAAACCTGATCCTAAAAGCATCTGTGCTGCACTGACTTTGAAACAGTAAGAAATTTCAAACGTATTAAACAGCTGGCAGAGACTAACTCATCCCGTTTACTTCCAATCACAACCTGTGGCACACAGAAGGTGTTCAGGGTGTGCGTCAGAGGTTCATATCCTTCCTACGGACACACGAACAAGACAGTGGGTCAGGCCAACACTGCATAAAGCTGATAGTCAGTCACCAACAGAGCTGACAGTAGGTGCCTAGGGAAGGGAATAATAACAGGGCAAAAGTTTGGTGATATTTTCCCAGAAAACTCTAAAGATTAATTTGCTCAGTGCTAAGAAGAAAAAGCTAATGGGGAGGCTTATTTCTGCTTTCAACCACCTAATGGATGAGCTGCAGGGAAGACAGACTGTTTTCAGAGGCACACACAGACTGGACAAGAGGCACATGTTGCAAGAAGTGAAATTTTGATGTGATATGAATCGGAAATTAGGAAATAACATTGAGAGTAGTCAAACACTGGAAAAGGGAACAAAGAAGCTGTGAAATCTCCTTTCTCGGAGCTATTCAAAACTTGTCTGGACAGGACTTTGAGCAATCTTTGAATGGTGTTTTGGGCCTGGCCTCCAGCATTCCTTCCAACCTAAATTACTCTAGGACAATCTATGGAAAATTTTGGTTCTAAGGTCCTGAGGCATCTTGTTCTCTGTTCTGCAAAGATCAGTGACTCAGTTGAGACACAGAGAACCACCCAGTTTAAACCCAAGAAAGTTTAGATCAGACCAACAATTGGGATAGACAGATCTGCAGTTTACACTTGGGTCTCCCACTCCATCTTCACTTATAGAATCACAGAATGGCTGAGGTTGGAAGGGATCTCTGCAGATCATCTAGTCCAAACCCCTGCTCGAGCAGGGGAGCATGTTTCCAAGGATTGTATCCAAGGAAGGAGACTCCACAACCTCTGTGGGCAACCTGTTTTACTGCCCTGTGCCCCATCCTCTCTAAACCCTCCCTTCACATATTTATTTACATGCATTGATAAGATCTCCCTTAACCTTCTGTTCTCCAGGCTGAACAGTCCCAGCTCGCTCAGCCTTTCCTCATAGGAGAGAAGCTCCTGTCCCTTAATTCACTATGTGACTGTGGCCATGGTTGGGAATTCAGCTAATGAAAGAGATTTTATCTGAGCAATTTCTCTCCCTGGGATGTTTGGAGGCTTAGTACTGCATGTTTTAAGGTCCTTCTGAGACACCCACAAAAGAACATCATTATTTAGGGTGTGTATATTTTTATAACAAAAAAATGTGTCCTTTTACTGGCAGCATTTCTTACAGTTGCAAAACTGTCACAGTGTCCCTTTTATGGATGTTTTGAAAATGTCAACTTTTCATTCCACCACAACATGTATATATGAAGAAGAGGGGAGGTTATTTTGCCTAGTATGACCATATTCTGGCTGAGGTTCATTAGCTTTGTCAAAGGGGGTGATATTCAATATTTTCAAAATATTCAATATTTTCAAAAATAGTGAAGCCTTTACAAGAGCTAAGTTTTGGGGAGTTTTTTGTTTGTTTTGGTTTGGTTTCATTTGTTTGTTCTGTAAATCAGAAAGAATCACATGGTGCACAGCCACAGAGCAGGACATTCAGGAAGACAGAGACTGGGGGATCTGAGGTCTACATTTCCTATGATGTACCAAGAAAGCTCTTCAAAAAGCAAACATATATGTTGACTTGAAATAACATTAATTTGGGACTGGAAAACCTAAGTTTCATTTTAACCCCAAGAGAGTGGTTGGTGGGACTGGGAGCACTTCTGCATGCCTATCTTTGCTTGTCAGTTGAATTTTGGTACTGTGTGCATCCTTCTTAAATACTTGACATGTTCTGCCAAGTTCAGAGACACTTTTTGAACAAACATTGTGTTACAAAAATCAAATTACATTTTGATAAATAAAAAGAAAGAACATAGAACAAAGAACATAGGACATTCCAGCTGCCAAACAATTGGGGGGAAAAAAAATAAAAAGTTGTGTTCCACCAAAACAGAGCCAGAATGTCCAAACTGCAGTATCTCAAAGACAGTTTAAAACATTTTGGTTTTCACATGTTAATTTCTGAGTATTTTTCCCAGTTTAAAATTTCTTGTTAGCTGAATCAGAATGCTGACACAAAA
>NW_010587540.1:132799-172470 GCF_000705375.1 Tinamus guttatus | reverse complement strand
CAGAAGACCTCTTTGGAAGGTAACACTCTACTAATTGTAACTTGTTCACAGTTTCATAGCATGAAGAGCATCCTGTCATTACATAGAAAGCAACGCTCCACATCAGTGGCTTATTCCAAACTATTCTCATTTGACTTGCCTCAGATCCATCCCCAAATTTAACATTCAAGGCTTGAATCATGCATTATGAGATAAAACAAATTCCCCAAAGTGCTCCTCCCTCCTTCAGCTAAATAAAAACAAAATGATTTCAGGCAGAGAAACCATGAACAAGCCAAATGCAGCGGGGCCATAATGTGCAGCCTAACATCAGTGGCTCTAAACAAGCACACAATTGAACATTAATTTTGACAAACATCTGAAGAGCTGCACTGCATAGAAAGAAGAGTCCAGGGGCCCATACTCAACCCCAGGGCAGCCCATTGGCTTTGCTGGAATTACTCAATTGCTTCACAGAGCCATTGTGCTTTTCTCTCTTCCAGCAAAGTCTAACCCATCTGAATTACATTCTTTTACTAACTGTTTCCTCTCCCCCTGTACAAGAGAAGGCCTAATGAAAGGAGTAGCAAAAAGATCAGGCTTTGTTATCTTTTCTGCCTGCTCCAATATTCCAAGCACTTTGTTCTACTGGGGCCTTGCTAGTTCCCTTGAACAGCAGCCATTTCTTGGTTTATTCTGCATAAATTATACAATTATGCTTCATATCATCACAAGGCATCCGCAAATGAATAGCAGACACCCCTTTGCACTAAGCCTGTTTAAACAGGATGCTGACAGAGGAAAGAATGTGTAATGCAACAATTTCCAATGGCAAGAAACCTTTTACACCTGCATAAATAGAGCTGGGCCTGGCTGATTGTCTCTCCTAGTCTCATGCCCAGCTGTTATATGAACCATTGTTTTCTTTACAGTTTAGTCTGCTTGCTTGCCTTCCACATAGACTTAAACCTCTACCTGAGTGATGATCTTTGTGAAAAGACAGGCAGCTTCATCTCATAAAGTAGCCACATGCTGTAGGAGACATTGCTGAAGCTCTTTAGTACAGCAAAAAGAAGTTTCATTGAATAAACATGCTGCTCACTTTGGCCTTTGGTAGTCACAGATGTGAAAAGCAACTTGTTTCAGCTCTTCCACTGGCCATTGGGAAATTGTGATCGCAGTACCAAGAGGGTTCGGGTTTTACTGACCTGATAGGTCTGTGTTCTGGCTGAACCTCTCTGCTCACAGTACAAGTGCAAACTTTCAGCTTTAATCCAGGACCACTTCAGCTCTCCAGAAAGATTTAGTGAGTCTTTCCCTCTGATAGGCTCAAACCCTGATGTGGCAAATAGTGATGGGGTAGAGTCTGGGCATCAGAAGGATCATATTGTATGTGGAAATGGATCAGCTGAAAGCTTTTCAACCAAGCCTAGACCTGGCCTAGTTTCTAGATTCATATTCAAATTTTCTGATCTGGTGCTTAAAACAGCCATGGATGCCTACTGTTGTTCAAATGTTCAACAAGGATATCCTCCCACCAAAGCCTGCTCCTATTCTTAACCTCTAGAGTTAAGAGTTGTCTAGAAATAATCAGAAACTCTACCTTATCCTGGGTACCACAGATGATTGCCCAAGCCTGGTCATGGTGAGATGAAGGCTTTGTGCACAATGTCATGAAATCCCCGAGGGAGACAAGAACAGAAAGATCATGAACCCTTCGGACACCTCAGCATGGTTGGGTGAAATGCCCCCTCATCAGCTTTGAGGTGTCATTGGGAAATCAGAAGACTTTGATCTTTAAAACAGACTTTAAAACAGATGAAGTGTGAGATTAAAAACTGTAACCTTATTTAATTATTCGACATAATGCAAGGAACGGGTTGTTTAATTAGAAGGTATTTGGCAAACTCCTAATTTGCAAAGTGCTTCACAACAGGCCAGTCAGGCCCTTGAAGCACTAATGGCAACTTAGGGCTTGTCCATATTGTATAACTTGTGCCACATGTATGATACATGTCTTACAATGGAAGAGTTTTGAAGTGGATTTTATGATTGGGGAAGATGCTGACTTAATAAGACAATTATTCCGCAGAATTATTCTGCATGGGCAACGTCAATAAAGGCTTCTCCAAGCACTATCCACGTAGGCTATCTCTAGTTTCGGGCCTCAGGCTTTCCCTCTTTTACCCTCTCTAATGGAGTGCCTGGAGAATCCCCTTCATGGGAAGCGGATGCACCTCCCTCCCAGTGCAGGCAGAGAACTGAAGTCCCTGTGTTGGAAATTCCTGACACCAACCTGGGTTGTGTGGGGGAGAGGCAACCACGATGATACTGACCCCATCCCATCTGCAGCTGCACCAGGCCCTGAACACATTTGGTACCTCTGGATCTTTTTTCTGACCCCAGGATTTATCAGTACATGATTCAAAGTCTCTCAGATCAGGCTTTTAAGTGCTTACTGTCTCATCTGGTTGAGGAGGCAGACAGATAAAGACACTAAGATAAACTGTCCTTATAGGGCATTAGCTTTCTTGTGTGATTGTTTTGTGAAGACCAAGATACTACAGCCATGGGCAGTGTAAAGGCCACCCAGATAAATATGAGTGTGCAATCCATATGCAAACATTAATGCTGATATTATCACGTTTCCTGCACACATTTTAAAGAGTGAATGTTTAACAGACAGCAGCGCAGCTCTTTGGCTTTTCAGAGGGGTAAGCTGACTTCATTGTGTTGAACATGTTTCTACAAAAATAAACAAATGACAACTCAGTAATTTCACTGATTGGAAATGTCAAGGGAGCAGCTCCGTTGGGGTTATATCAGGTAACCCTGCTTCCAGCTAAAGCAGCTTTTCCCTGTGTTTTTTTTTCTGGCCCCTCTGATTTTGTTCTAGTAGAGATAGAAAATGGAAATAATGGAAAATACAGGAACAGAGCAACACAAAAAGACTTCAGAACATAGTTTCATGTTAGATATATGCAGCTTTAAATTCAGCTTGGCTCAGCAAAACATTCTGACACTAACAACTGCATTTTGGCATGACAGGAATCACAACTAATTATTTTGATTTCTTTCCTTTTGTTCTTTAAACATAGAAGTATTATGTGTCAGTGATGATATTCTGATTTGCTGTTAGAACATTTATTATAGTGCATTGCTACTAATGTGTACATCCTTTAATACTTTGCACTGTGCATAAGGACTCAATGGAACATGCAATCTTTCAACTGATTTTGAGTAAAGACTTAAAATACGAGAATTCCTTTCATACTGAAAATTTTGTTTTGTGGTCAGTTTTAACTAAAATCACATCTGATCAAATGTTTTCAATCTTCAAAATGTAAACATTTGGATCAATTTTGATTTTTTTGATACTAAGCAGTTGTCTAATATATTTTTCATATTCCGCTCTGACATAGCTCTCTTTTTGCCCAGTTAGATGGTAAAGTCCAGAAATCTGATTTCTGCTCCTTCTACTCCCTCATTTTATCTACTGTGCTGTTTCCACATCACTTTGATTTTCTATGCTTTAGTTCTGTGACAGTAAAATCATAACAGCCTTGTATAGAATGAAAGACCTTGAAAGACATTATCAGCCAGATCTTTCTCCTTCCTGCTTTTAAAGACCTGCAGTGGTAGAGACGCCAAACCTTCCTTAGTCAATCTATCCCTGTGTTTTTCCCTTCTCTTTAAAAGATTTTCCTCCTGTCAAACCTAAACTCTTTACTGCAATTTAAGTCATTACTTCTTGCCTTATCCCCAGTGGGTACAGAAAAGAAGAATTTGTTACTTCTCTCTTTGTGTCAATCCTTAATATATTTGAAGAGTGTTATCATGACTGTCTCATGGTTGTCTTTTCTCTAGACTAAACAATCCCAGTTCTGTCAATCTTTTTCATGTAAGTTATGTTTTTCAGACCTTCTCATCATTTTTGCCACTTTGGCTAAATTCTCTTTAATTGAACCTCCATCACACTGTTTTCCCTCTGCTGAAAACTCTGACTGTTGTCAGTCTGATCTTCGTAGCTGGAAAGATTTTTTTTTCCAGGTGCACATGTACCATCTGGCACAGTTGTGGCACTGCTATAATGCCACAGCATGCCAAGAACCAAATCACCAGAAGTTACAGACATTATCTCAACTCAGCTATGGACATCAGGGCTCTGGTTTGAACTAGGGGCACATCACTTAACCATAATCAGTGCTTAAGCTGATCATTAACATGAGAGACTTTGCTTTGCTCTGTTTTACTTTCTTTCGTTTCATTTTTCAAAGGAACTGTAATTAAAAGAATTGTAGAAGGGCAAAACGTTATTGGAGTGTAGGAAACTTCATTGCATCATCAGCAGAGTGCCTGGGAACAACCCTGGTCAGCAGGCAACTTTGTGCACTCTTCCTGCTGCCTCCAAGCCTCCCGCTCTGCGTAGATCTAAGCTGCACTTTCTCTGTAAAATCAGCTCCTTCCTTTTCAGGATGTAACTAGATATAAATGATGAAACCTAAGTTGGATTCTGGAGCTGACATCTGACATTCTTCCTTCCAGGTACCACCCTCAGAGATCCTCTCTAATGAACCTTTTAATTGGAGCTGACTTGTTAGAAGAGTTGTGGGAATTTTACTGAATTACTGTTTAGCATTAACAAGGGTTTAGGATGCTTTACAGAGCCCACCCTCATTGTGAGTACAAAACACAGAATAAAATTATGCTCCCAAAGAGCATGTTACCTAGCTAGCAAAGATAAACCCATCTCTAAAACTACAGAGAAGAAGGGGCATAACAGAATGAGAGATACGGTTTGCTTTGTAGCAAAACTCTAGTGTTTGGAAATACCGGATATGCTAGTAAGGCAGTCACAGTTTGGACATCTTTAGCTGACTCAGTCCAGCTCACTTTATCAGTGGAAAAGACCTGATCTTTTTTGTTGGAGCAGCTTGGTTTAGACAAACTTCAATCAGAGACAGAAGTTCTTCCCTGGAGTCTCCTGCCCGTCCTGCCCTTCTCCTTAGGAGCAAGCCAAGGCTGGAGCTAAGTCTTTGACTCACGCTTGACTTTGTGGAGGAGCGCCAGTCTTTCCCTGTCCACCCACCCCAGTGGCCATCTCTTCCTCAGAGCTCCTGAAGGGTTTCTGGTAATCAGTGGGATCTTGTGCTTTTCCTCTTGGCGTCAGCAACTTTCCCTTTTTATCACATTTGCTGCTGACTCCTTCCAGTCTGCTGCTCCTTGCAGCTGTCTGCCAAAACCAATATTCTCACAGCTGCCAGAGGCAGCTTAGACTGGCACATCATAAAAGGCAGTGAGGGCCACATTTCCAGATTAAAATAAACCCAGCCACTTCAGCGCCTTCTGACAATGTGTTTGACGGGTCTAGGTTGTGGCCCCTCTCCCAGCTCTGACAGAACGCAGGCATAACCATGGCAGCTCATGGGGCATCTTGCTTCCTTGCCATGTGCCCACCAGGAGTGGCCCATAAGATGACACAGTGTGTTGGCTGCAATTCTCATGCCCCCTTCACAGCCTCTCTATTTTCTTGGAATTACAGGGAGTTATTGATGTACACCAGACTGACCCTGTTGCTTTGATATGAATGGTGGATCTTCTGATAACTAATCCATTGCTACCCCCTGATATTGGGAGGGATAGGAAGGGACCTTGGCCATCAGAGCATCTTATGTCCAGTTGAGGAAGGAGGCTCCCTCTGTATCCAGCCCCAACTAGTAACACAAGGGAAGAGCATCTTTACACATCCTCAGCCAACACTACATACCTCTTCTCTGTAAAAAAGTGATGAAACTGGCACAGCAGCCTGCAATTCCAGAGGACAGGAATTCCTAACCCAGGTGGTCCTTTCTCATTCCCCGTTCCAAAGAAAACTTTGGCTCATGAACAATGTCTAACTGGAAAGAAATTCAGCGCAAAACAAAAAGAGCGAGCCCTGGGCAGAACAGGATAAACAGAGCCTGGACCTTGTGCTTTGGGTAGGGAATATATTCACGGATTTTGAAGGCATAAGGCCAGTTTGCACTGTTACTTAAATCAGTTGGTAAAGTTATTTGAAATTCACCAGGAGAAAATCCCAGAACACTGTGTTTGCAAGCGAGCTCTTAGACCCAGTCACAGCTTAGAATCAGCAGTGATTGAAAATCCATGTTGCAGGAAAACAAACTCTCACAGGTTACTTCTTAGCAAGCAAATAAAATGGGAGCACCTAAAGCAGCACACTAACTCCTTTTATAGAACAACAGTCAACGACTGACTGTTTTTTTTTCTTTTTTTTCTTTTTCTGACCCTATAAAGCAGTTCCAGTAATTTGGGGTAAATGACAGGCTCCTCACTGCTTATTTTCCCAGATTCCTATCTTATTGCTGTTAGCCCTGTTATCACACTGTGAATGGGTCTACTGGTTCACAAATTCCACTACGTTCCCTCCCCTACCCCCCTTCACCCATGCTTTGGAGAAGTATTAAAGTGCTTTCGACAGAGAGATTAGCTAGTAGGCTCTGTGAAAACTTCGCAGCCACCAAGAAGCACTGTCCAGCCCCTAGACTGTTACTGCCAGGAGACTGGCATCAGCAGTTACGAAAATCTCTGGGTATTTCCCATGACAACTCACAAACCTGTTGTTGGTGACTTTGCCAAACATTTGTTACTGGAACTGAAGTCACCCTTCTTTCCCAATAGTCTTAGTGAATCCTTTTCTTTGAAAGAAAGGCTTTACATTTATCTGGTAAATGGATTCAGGTGTCATGCAAAAAAAAAAAAAAAAAAACCCACCCCATAGTGATCCAGGAGAATTAAAATCTATATCAATCCTGTTGCCAGAAGCTGTTTTTTAGTACACATTTATTAATGTGTGATTTTGTGTTTAAGGATGTTTCTATCAACTGCAATTAGTTGGAATAATCAAGAACCTGTCTTAGTGTCCTTCATTCTGTCACGCTGTGGAGTCCTCAGTTTTGGAAAAATCTTTGGATAAAAAAACTCTTCCCTGTCACTGCCAGGGATAGAAAACGCACCATGCACCGACTAGCCGATCCAGGATGTTCTCTTTATAAACTGATGGTGGGAATGACTCAGATACTTGAGTGCAATTAAATTGATGCACATATGGTGTAAGATAACATCCTCATTACTCACAGCCATCCAGATTCCCCAGGTTTTAACATACATTTATAAAAACAACGGGATGAATCTCTCTAGAGGGGCTTGTGCCTGTCCCTGAAGCATAGAAGGAGCTCAGACACTGCTTAGGCTGGATGTCTAACTTTTACATGGCTAAAGCTAATGTCAATGTGAAAGAAAAAGGCCTCATAAATCTCTGCTACAGAAACTGAGAATACTATGGCTCTCAAACTATCAGCTGGTACCCGTATACTTCATTAGCACGTAAATTTCTGTTATTTTTTTACTTCTTAAAGCTGTGAAGGCAGAGCTTCATCTTGTTCAAAAGTCTTCCCTTAAAAAGGGCTGATTATTAAAAGAATTTTCTGTCAGGCAAATGCAGATGAAATGTTTCCTCTCATCTTTCACTCTGTTATCAGCCAGTGTGTTCCACATGGAAGTTGCAGCTCTTAGTTTCTCTTTTCAAGAGTCCTTCTCAGTTGAGCATCATCTTCACAAAAATATTCTGTGGGGTTGCTTTCATCTCAATTTAGTTGCCTAAAGGATAAGCAGTTAGTCAAATTGCATGTCTGGGTCCCTTATCTAGTCAGAACAGAGAGAAAAGAAACTCCAAATATGCAATGATCAGTCTTAGATGGTGTTTAGGATGAAACGTCTTGTGCTCTAGACAGACTTATCCTTTATATATATGTGTGTGTAAAATGCCAACTTTTATGCATTAGGATACAGGAGATGAATTTAGCCTCCTATGACAGCGCTGTCCCCTCACCTCAGGATATTCCTGACATTTGAGTGCTAAGTAATTGAAATCTGCTAATAACTTTCATGCTAGTAACTTTCATCCCATTTGGAGAAAAAATCTACTTTCTTGTTCAACTGTTATATGGAATAAAATAAGTTTATGAAATTCCCATAACTCTTACCTTTCCCCCAAAAAAAGTTTACCAAAAATATCAGTCCTTCCTACAACATATAAAATATAGGCAATAGGATTAAACACAGTGCAGTTCAAATACTTGTACAGCATGAAGATTCTCAGCACTATCAATAGGAGAGTTTAAAAAACAACAGGCCTGACCTTCCATCTGTGCTGGCGTTAATAAGATATAAATCCAGGACATTTGCACCTCTATAAAACCAAGAAGTGAGAAAAACTGAGAACTGGACCCATCTTACTTTTTCATGTCTATAATAATTCAAGTTAACACCATGTTACAGATCTGCTTTTATGAAAGTCTGGAAGAGAACTGAGCTCAAGTTTTATTTGGAAATAGGAGCTTTGCATAAATTCCTGTCCTCCCCTTTTCATACAGTTTTAGCTTCTGAAACTTAGCATAACTAATTTACAAAAGTATTTTTTCTTTCAGAAAAATGATGTACCATCTTCTAAACAAGTCATATAATCTAACCTCTAGTCCAGGCTCTTCCCCATCTCCTGCTTCTCCTTTATCCCTGAAACTACACAATTCCAGTGCTCCTCAGCCTATTACAGTTCTTAACTTGCCAGAAGTTTGATGGAAAACGAGTAATACATGAATAAACTGAAAAGAGATGCTGAGAAAGGGAGAGATAGAGATCTGTAAAATCATGAATGGCATAGAGAAGATAAAAACAGAACAATTACTCACTGTCTTCCAACACAGGAACAGAAAGGAATAAAGTAGGGAGTTGAAGACAAAGGAAGGAAAAAAAAATAGTAGTTCTTCATATAGCTTACAGTTAAGCTATACATTCCTGTGAAAAAGCTTGCCCCAGAAGGTTGTGAAGGGTAAAAGTTTACAAGAGCTCAATGTTTCGTGTAAAAAACATACATATAAATAAATGTAAAATATTCCAGCACAAGAAGTCCCTTGAATCATATTGTGCCAAAGTCTGGAGGTGTACCCTGGAGGGGAATATTCCTATGTCTGTTCCCTATTCCATTATCCAGAAGATTTAGTACAGCTCCATTTTGAACAGAGAGATGGATCTTTGGCCTGACTTCATATAGTTCTTATGTTAGTGCATAAGATGCTACCTGCTGAGTTAATGCCTGCATCTCCTGACCGGGGAATGGCAAAACTGCAGAATCCATATGCTCTTCCCCAATCACCCCATATGTTTACCAATGAACAGATGTCCAGCATTGAGTATTGCTTATCAGGCAAGTCAGTGGTAGGAGACCTGCCTGTGCCTTCAGTTCACATGGTAATGTCCTTCCTTGTTGATTCAGCCAGTCCCACGTCCTGCTCTCATCTGCACAGTGACTCAATACCCTTTTGAGTACCCTGCAGGGCTGTGGTCCAGATCTCCAGCATGTAGTCAAACCATCTGAGCCATTTATATAATGGATAAAGAAGGAACAAATTTGTGAAATCTGCTCTCTGAGCCCAGCTGCACACATAATAAGGGTGTTTTCGTAGTCTAAACCCTACAGGACATCAAAAAGCTTTTGTTGATTTAACAAGTCAAAAGATACTCACCAAAGAAGAGAATGTACAACCCATCTGGATCAGCACAGAAGGAAAGGAGACAGATGAGGGTATGCAGGGCATAGTTGGAGGATGAAGCCATAGAAACTGGCCGTAACAGGGCTGCAGAAGATTTCCCAGTAACACAGCATCATCAAAATGAGTTCCTTATTAAAACAGGGCAGAGCACAGGATTGGAGAGCTAAGGGTCTATGCATGCTGGGGAGAGGGCCAGATGACTGGCTTCACAATGCCTGAAATCAGACATCTGTTAAGTATTGTACGTGACAAACTCTTTGCAGAGAGTTAATGAGGTCACTAGAAATGGTTCAACACAATAAATTTAATGAGACAATAAAAGTAATTAGAAATGGCCTGGCTTGTAAGGGCTTGGATCTGAAATTCTGCACAGTTCAGGGCTGTTTCAATCGAAGACTTGTGGCTTGGCCCACTACAGACGGAGAAGTGAAGAAGGAAGCTGGAATTCAGATGCATTCTCTGCCTCTCCCATGGTTTGATCTGTTTACAATGCAGTGTTTAGCCTGTTCTCATTGCTCTGTTTTTACAAGGTAGATGTTTAAATCATATTTCCTGTACAACACTTATGAGTTCTTTGGCTTTGAATCTGTTTATGATATTGGGTATTTAGATTTGGTGACACTGAAGACCACAAATTGTTGGACTCCGGCTTGGGAAAAAAGATCTATTCAGCCTTAAATTCTTCAAAAATGAGATGTGGCTATACAAAATCTACAGAAAAATCCAAAATGTAATTCATTGACTTTTCAAGACTTGCAAATCTGTTGGTGTCATTACTATCTTTACTAGTCTGAATTTTTCTGGCTTCTGGAACTAGGCATTAACAAAATTTAGAAGTACTTTGCCTATGGAGATATGTGCACCTATACCCCATATAAAACTGTGCTAAAATTCAGCAGCCACAGCTACCTGAAGCCTTGAAGGCTCCTGAACTTTTAACCTAATTTTAGTCTTAAATATTCATTTTGATATGATGGTCGGGTATTGGTTAAAGACCTTTCCTGCAGTCAGTTCAGATTTCTGAAGGTAACCCTAAAATCCATACCCATCTTCCAGGGCAAGTTTTATGTCCACAAGATAGACACTAGCATCTTGCTTTTTAAAAAGAAGCAGCTCTGTTTGGGCATACATCTGGAAAGAAGGCTTAACGAACCAGATCTTGGTTTTAAAGATAAACCTTTAAACCTTGTTGGTCTCCTACCATAGAAGAACCTGCATGGAGGGAGGTAGACACTTAGTCCTGGTGGAATGGTTTCTGCAGGCACTCTGAGGAATCTGATGACCTTCACTGAGAGAGGAAGCTTGAGTGTTTACTTTGGAGATCTGAATATGCTGTGCACAGGAGATGAATATTTGCTGTAGCTGAAGTGCAAAGTTTTCGGTCCCTAACACAGATATACGAGATCTTATCCTTCTTCAATGCCTATATAATGTTGTGTAACTAATTATATATACATTGAGTAACTCAATATGTGGGGAGCAAAGTGATCTCTTACATGCCACAGCTTAAATTGAAGTTAGGGGCAGAAACCATATGTCATTCTCTGACCTGTTCTCTGCCAGGAGTCTGTGCAATCTGGCTGCCCTGATGTCACTATCTAGGTAGGATAATCATATATGTATATGTTGAGAGATATACTATGGCAGATGAATCACTACTTTGAAGATGGGCAGGTTGATTTATATCCACTGATACACTGAAAGTCTGCATACTATGTGTGGCACAACCTTCTTCAGTAATTGATTTCAAACTAACTTGACCAATTAAAAGCATGTGCTTCCTATTTCTGGTAATAGCACAACCTTTGTCATCCTGCCTCTGAAACCTCTGCTTGCCTGTGTGTTTGACCTCTCGGAATGGGTCAGTCTTATCTCTTCCCAAGGAAAGAAAGTTGCTTTTGAGTTGTAGTGGTTTTGCTGAAACATTTAATTAAAAATGAATCATTAACACGTCAATACAGTAACATTTGGACACTCTTGCTTTTAAGAAAAAAAAATGAGTCCAAAATAACGAATGAGAGTTCTTTCCTATAAAAATTTTGAAGATAGAGTGCATTGAAATTTGCAATATGCAGTGGTGACATCTTCACATTGGTACACAAACCAAACATTTCTCAGCCTGTAACACACTCTTGATGATGCTGCTTTATTCCCTTTTGTTTCAATAACCTCCATTACTGTCTCTGATTGCTGTTTAAGCCCACAAAATAAGCTCAATCAACTTCTCTCACATTCAGATATACATACTCCATCAGGAATAGTGGAATGTATGGCATACTGTTGAATTCAAATACGTAGAATGTAAATTATGCCATTTCTAAGATCTGTTTGCTCCAGGAACAACAAAGAAAGAGCTCCACTGTCTCGTCAGGCTGGCAGGGAAGCTGTGCACAGTCCCCAGCCTGGCACAGCCTTATACATAGTCTATGTATGAGCTTCGCTTCGGAGTAAAAGGATACCAGCTCAGCAACTCAAGACAGTGCTCTGCAGATTTAAAACTAAATACCACCTATTTTGAGCAGGGGAGTTTTTATATTACTGAATGGCGCACTTTTTCCCCATGCAAGGAACATATGTTTATTTTGTCACATCATTTGTAAATCTCCAGTAACAGTGTAAGATTTTTATCTCCAACTCTTTTTCATGTTGGGTTTTCGACAAGGTAAATGAAAAAGCCATCTCACTCGGCTGAGTTACAGAGCGTAACTTCAAGGACGTTCTTTCATTTCCAACCTTCTGTTGCTTTTGACATAAATCTTGGGAGCTGGACTACTTAGAAAGCAGCAGGGCACCCAGTCAACATTTCCTATTCTTTCTTTTCAAAATATTCTTGTTTTCATTATACAGTACTCTCAGAAAGGGGAAGGTTTTATTAATTTTTTCTGCAAGTCTACAAATAAGAGGAGACCAAGAGCAAAATTCTTGTCAGATAAAACACGTAGTCCCTAAAAGTGATCCATTGACTTGTGCTACATTTTGCATGCATGTGTGTTTAACCTCCTTCTCGCTACGGGCTTTTTGTTACTCTTCTTTTTCCCTCTCCCAAGTGCTGATGGAGTTTTAAAATTCCAAAGGCTAAGATATTTTAAGCTTCAGTATTAACTGTTTCCTCTGGGATAGCCTAGGTAAACTAAATGCTGATTTTCTTGGCATGATCTGTTAAGATTTTACTGGTATCAACATTTTGTTTTTGTCTCAGGTCACATGATAGCAAAGTTCCTCCTGAAAGTTCAACAAACCCTGTATGAAGAAAGAAGACATTTCCGCCTTATTTTAAGTCATTATAAATTAGGCTCTAGACATTTGAGAAATTGGGGAAATTATTTTGATGTTTTATCCATTTACAAAAGCCAAATATGGAAAGATATGGCCCATGACTCCAGATACCAATGTTACTATAAAAGAAACATACCCTTTCTAAAGAAGTATTTTGTACATGCACAGATAAGTCCCACCCAAGACATGACTGAAAGGTATCAAAGTGAAAACCCTGCAGAAAGGGCATCTTGTCAAGGTCCTTGGCTGCTCTAAATGCAGCTGTAGCACCAGCTTCCAGAAGGCAGTTTTGAATACAGCGTGCATGAATCTCCATCTCGTCCTGAGAAGATCTGCCTTCTCTTTTCAGTAAGACTTCTAGCAGGTTCTCACAATTGTCAACTTCGAGTTTTCCAGTGCCGTGACTTTCACAGCCAATACTTGGGTTGCTATTTTGGTAGGTTTTATGGTACCATATGCTGTTATGACATGCATCAAAATAAAGGCATAACTTCTGAAAAGCACCCATATGCATGTGGCATCCAGGGTTCAAAAAGGAAAGAAGGAAACCCAACCACTTCTTCTGTGAGGAATTGACTGTGGGAGGCAAGATTAGGGGCTGAATCCAGGCATAAATCTGGTCCCAGTTAGGTGGGAATTGTCATTCATTTTCGAGAGTTATGAATCTTTTAGTGAGAACGTTTCATAGGGAAGATACTGTTTCAGTGTAATTAGCAGATTAAAAAAAAAAAAAAACACACTAATCAAATCATCTCAGTAAGAAAATACCGGTACTTAATAGGAATATATTTGACTAGGTAAACAATTCCACTTGGAATAGATTTTGAGTTTTAGGGCTGGACTATAAATACTTTACACACAACTTTCTGTATAATCAGCTTGCAGCTGGGACCTGATTGAATAACTGATCTGTTTCAGCTTACCTTCCCCTGCGCACAGCTCTGCCAGTGATGTCTGCCTTGACATCCTGCTCAGCTGTTTCTCTAAAAAATAACTATTAATGAGCCCCCCTCGTCCCATTAGGCCCTTTCAGAAGTTCCAGTCTTTCAAGCGTGCCTTCAGTTAGCCTGGGACGATACAGTCATTCATTTGAAAGACAAGCTTTCAGAGAACAGACATGTCCAACTATTGAAAATTAACTTAGATCTGCAGGTAGAGGAGGCAAAAAGATGGCATTTTTTATGGGGAAAAGAAATATATTTGATTATATTTTTGATAAAGATGTAAAGAAGCCACATGTCCTTCTTAATCCTGTGGTCAATGTCTTGGTTCTCTGGAAGATTTTTTATTGAATGTTCACTGGGAAAGGAACTTATGGGGCTTTCTTATGAAAAAATACCTGACAAGTTTCTGTAGCAACCTCAAAAATATCATGATAGAAAAAAACTCCATCTGTGAATTTTCTAAACCTTTGAGAGACCTTCTAGAAAGAGGAGTTTTAAAGAAAATGAAAGAACTTTCAGAGTCCATGTCCACAATTTATCACGCTTAAGAGTGAAATATCACTAGGAAAACAGCCTCAGATGAGAGAAAGAAACTGCATTAACAACGCTGCTCACCATGAACTCTCAATTCCAAGTATTCTTCCACAGCGCAAATTGTTCTAGGTTTGTTTCCAAGTGTCAAAGCTCTGTATAGCATTAGATGCTGATGTCTAGATTGTCTCCCACATGGGGAGATTTCCTCATCTCTTGTCCATGCTCTCAAGTGCTCCAAGAGGAGCGGTGTCCCTCTGTGCTCACAGAGTGCTCCCTGGTGCATTGACCCTTTGGAAGTTTCTGCTGGAACAGTAATTGAGTAAATCACAAGACTGCTTTATTTATGGACATCATCTGGTCTCATAGTTCACTATGCAATATGGAAAAAACATGTAGCTGGATATCAAAGGCCATGACAGCTGCAGAGGGCCACATCTTTTTTCAATATCACTGCTTTGAGGGGAGAAAAAAATGTCTCCTTTCTGAGTTCTTCTGGATCACTGATTTGACTCAGAGCCTGCAAGGAAGGTCTGCAAATCAAAAGGTATCAGTGAATAGTTTGTGAGTTATTTTGTGAACAAAGTACAGATCATTAAAGCCAAGTTCCCTTCTGTTTCTAATCACTTCTCTCTTAATTTAATCCCTTTCCAGTAAGAGGAAATACAGAATGAGTGTGTGTCAGAGTCTACAGAGCAATGGTCATGAAGCTGGCACAACGAGCAGTTGATTCTGGCCAGTCTTGCACTAGACTCAAGGCCAGCAGAGTGGTTGACAAAATACAGGTAGGTCTTACTCAGTGAACACATCCCTGATTATGTAGGGAACTTGGTTAAAAATGGTAGGAGTGATGCAAATCTGAAGAAATCCGATGCTCTGATTTGATTCATGCTAGTCTCTAATTTGCAGTTTCCAAATACAAAAATGCAGGGGAGCTGGCAAGGTGCTTGTGTTGCCCATGGCAAGGAAGCCGCACCCTTGAGATGCATCACTTGGAATTCTCCTCTCCTCACAGTTTGAGTCCATGTGGTACAAAGGCAAGGCCTGACATGTTTAAGAGAAAATGAAGGAAGGCCTTTGGCACATCCGGAAGGGCCGCAACCCTCTGCCTGGGTTTCTGAATATAGGTGCTTTGTTGAAAGAACTGCGGGGAGAGAGTCACTCCTACCTCAGGCAGGATGGTTGCAAAGAAATCCTGAATTCCGGGGCACTGATAAAACAGGCCAAAATGTATTTCTTTCTCTTTTTTTTTTCACCCTTTTTTTTTCTTCCACCTTGGCATTTTCTTTACTTTAAAAGAGATACTGAGAAAATCCCTGTTAAGTAAGTTGCTGCAGAGCAAACAGAAGACATTCTGCTCTTTTTTTTTATTTTTCCAGACCTTGCCAGAAAATGAAATTGAACTTAATACTTTGCAAATGCTTCCCTGTGAAAGCACTTGACCGTTGTTGAAATATGACTGCTTAGCTTTGTAGGCTTTCAATTCTGATTTACCCATTTCACGCTCTCACTTCAATTCTATAATCTAGCCAAACAGAGCAGCAATAAACTTGGTAGCATAAGTGCATATAAGCCGAGCTGGCTTTAAGATGGGATCACTTTCTACATACAGGAGTCAGCATAATTTCTGAGTAAACGAGCTCCTGTGGAAAGAATTGCTGTCTATACACCTGGCTTATCCGTGGCATTTCTTAGCCACGTTTGTGTGCTCTTGGCCATAGACCTCACAACAGTGGCAGTGAATGTCATATAAGACATAGATAGAGATGGAAGCAGAAGCATTAAAAAAGTGAAGTGGAACTGCAGATAGATTTGACATCCCAATATCTCCTTATCTCAGCAGATGCATTTATTATTTTTACATTTCCAGTGTAAAATGCCTTTTCCACCTTTCCTGCATGGAGAGGTGGAAAGTCTGACATGAGGGACATCCCAAGGTACTTTGTGGAGATTAGACCCTTGGCTCTGAAACCTTTAAGCTGCAAAAATGCCATGTTTCTACAGTTACCATGCTTAACAATCAAAAAATGGCTGTCTTTACCAGCTTGAAATAGAGCATGCAGATTGTGTTACAGTCATCTAACCTAGAAATGGCACAGAAGCCAATCACTGAATTGCACAAAGCTAAAGGAGTCAGCAATCAACCTCAACAGGTTGGATAAGAAACACAAATATTCTCTTCTGTAAGAGAACTGTTCTGCATTCAGACTTCTTGAATTTCCCCAAGTTCTAAAGAGCTTGACCCTGCATCTGGTGCAATATTTGTCAGCATGTCTTTTTGGCAACCTCCGTGTGCTTTGGATGAGCAGTATTAGCTCAGAAGCTGGCAAAAGTGAGACAATTTTGCATGAAAAAGGGCAGCTATATGCAGGACTTAAATGCAGTACTTAAATGCAGTTAATTGCAGCCCTTTTCCTGACAGCAGAATGGGACTAACCACCATTAGTCACACTTGCAGAACAATTAATTCATTTTTCCTTTGCTGGACAAATTCAATTTGCAAGACTAAACCATATAAAAGGGCAGAGTGGCATTAACACATACCAGTTGTATTTGATTTCGCTCTCTCCAGATGGCACGGAGTACAGAATGGGGCTGCATTCCTCGGTGTGAACATGAATTCCCATCTGCAGCCTCTGCACAAGGCCTGGGACTCATTTAACTGGTTTGCAGTGGCTGGGCTAGTGGTTGGTTTGCATAACTCTGTTCTCCCAAGACTGGGTCCCCAAGTGCTCAAAATGTGCATGTGGTAAGTGGGGAGAAAGCAAAGCTAAGTATGTCAGGGATATTTAACCAAATTTGACAAGGGCCACTGGATTTGGGATTCAATTCCTCTTCCTGAAAGCCTGTCTGCCTCCAAAGCTCTCAGAACAATCTCCAACACAATCAACTGACCTGCACTTTCTAAAGGCTTGAAACCTCTCTCATTATTAGAAATATTAATGAAGGTGGGTCAAGCCTATATACATACGTCTCCTTCAAATTATTGGCTTGCCTGCAATAGGGTTTTATACCTATATGGTTTTATATCACACAGATATAGCTAGTGAAATAACAGCTCTCTAAACTCATTTCCGAATACCTACTCCTGTTGCAAAAATATGCTGAAATAGTTCATAATCATGATCTTAGGTGAATGCAAGTCTCTATGCCATGTGGATCACTTTCATAGTAGGAGTTTGGACAGATATCTCCCTCCAAGAATATGTTGGTGGACTCTGCTGTAGACAAAATATGAATGAATGAACCTCCTTCTGTTCGTGGAGCTCTCTCCCATTCAAGTTTTGTATTTGATCATCCATTTGCATATGCTCCCATTCTCCCTCCTGCACTGTGGCATTTGCAGAGCAACAAATCAACACCACGAGAGCGGTAGACAGCTACGTGTAGCTGTTGTCCTCCCTCTAGTCATTAGTTGGTGCAGAACCACAACAGAAACCAATTTTCAGATCAGGAAAGGCCACCTTCTGGGTGCAACCAGGCTCCTGCCAGTCTACATCTCATTGCATGAGGGGTCAGATGACTTCAATAGATTGCACACTGTTCCAGAAAGATTCAAGGGCCTATGGGAATTGATGACTTGATCAGCTCGACAAGAGTCTGAATGTACAACACTGAATTTATAGTTTTCTCATAGCTTTTTTTTTTTTTTTCAGCACAGCATCTCACTCTGTGAGAAGGAACCCAATAAAGCAACTATAATAATTGAAAGCATTATATTTATTTGGTCCTGCAGTCATCAAGAAAGTAGGAGGCAGAAAAATGTATCCTCTCAGGAGAAATACAGATTAGACTTTGAGTCAGTCCTACAGCCAGCTGTTTTAAAAGCCCCAAAAGAGGCTTAACTATTTTAAAATGATTTAGCTGGTGAAATTGCACTGTAAGAATTACTTGGTGGAATTAAAAAAGACAAGAATGGTGAGGGAGGAGTGAGCAGCTATATCGATTCTGCACTAAATGTTCAGCTGAAAAAGGGAGGGTAGGCAAGACAGCTCATAGATGCCTGTGATTTCTAAGCGATCCATGAATGTTTATTGGGACGTCATGTCTCTGACCCTGGAATGGGATGCAAGCCAATTTATATAAAAAGATACTCATACTCCTGGCACAGTTCTGCGGTGAGCAGAATCTGCTGTATGTATATTTTATGTTTCAGGTTGCAGGGCTCTGCCTGGAAGTTTTATATAATGTCTTTCAATATTTATTTGGTTAAGTTTTACTCTTATGATCCTCACAGAAAATGATTCTCAGATGCTAGACCTACCTGCATAATTAGAATGAGAATATGCACACATGCACGCAGTCTCTTATGCATACACAACAGCCACTCTATCATCTCTGCTTCTCCAGCCCTCCAATTCTGAACATCTCCAATAACATATTTATCCTCAGTGCCACCACGTGCATATATGGCTGATGCTCTCCCCATAACAGCCTGATATGCAGAGACATTGGCCTAGACACAGACAGGACCTAAAGGCAAATGTTGCCCTGGGGTCTGTGTGGTTAGTGCAGACAAATAGGTACCTGGTGACTGAACCCACCTAAGACCTGGACTGCCTGCAGAAATCCTGGTCTCTCTCCCCTGCTCTCTGAAGGACTCTAAGATGACTGTGCTCTTAATTAGGTACCTCAAATAAGTGTCTAAGGCTAATAGGGATCTTTGGCAAAACATTTAGGACTGAATTTATGTTCAAAATCCAAAGATGAAGAAAGCCTCCAAGGCATCTAGGAATTAACAGTTGTTGTTCTAGTGGCCAGGCCAAGGAGCTCACTCCTCCAACTATTTGTTTAGACCTACCCCAGCCAAACAAGTTGCAGATGACTAAACATAAGGATACAAAGATTTCTGCTGAAACCAACAGGACTGCTAACATGTCAAAAGCTGTACACACAGTTTTGTGCCTTGCTAACACAGGATAGCATGTAAACTACACATACCCACAGGTCTGCAAGATCTTTGGAGAAACTGAGATGCCTTCCATCCTACTGAGGTTCCAGACAACAATCTCAGCTAGCTTAAATATTGTCTTTGAATATTTCCTTGCATTTCAAAACAGTTGTTCCTCCAAGATCCTCCAAGATGCTCCACAATTGGAAACTGAACAGTAGTTCCATAAGCAGCTTTACCAATTATACCTAGTTTCCCATGTCCTCCTAGGTGCATTCTCTGACATCTGCTGAAAGAAGATCTGTGTCTTGTGAATAGATTCTCCAGAGTCTACTGAGGTACATACAGCAATTAAGATTGTAACTGGGTTGGGATCATTAGACACATCTCTGTATTAGGTGCATGCTCTAGTGGGCAACATAATTTCGGCTTATACTGTAGTCTTTCTACTTGTGAGGAATCAAAACAAACTAGAAAGGAAGGGAACTCATTTCAATAGCCCTGTCAAAAATAAAGCCCGGATGAACCACTTTGTGATATATGCATGTGGCAAGTATTCATAAAATTGGAAATTCTACTTCCAGTGCTACAGCCAGGCTCTCTGCCCTGGTTTGATTTTTTTTGTATCTTATTTTGGACCTTATTTTGGTGGTTAAATTCCCTACGGATTCTGGAAGTTCTCAGCTTCCAGTTTAGGAACAATTGCCCAATATTGCTCCTCTGTATTGGTCTCTGCTGTTCAAAGCTTTTATTATCACAAAGGTATGTGATGGGAAGAGCCTCCTGTTTTGTGCTCCATCCTTTTTTTCCCCTTCTTGCTGGAGCCATTTTCATAATTCTGTGGGTATGGGTGTGAACAATAAATCTCACCAGCACCTGAAATATTAAACTGGGTATGGGTTGGGTTTGCTTGGTAGTAGCTGAATCAGCTCAGATGAATGATGAGACAAATGTGTGCCACATAGACCACCAAAACTTGAGTGTCCTAGAACAAGTCGGGACAGGGAAAACTGTTGGTATAGTCACAGTAGTGAGAACAATAATGTCTTTACCATTCACGTGTAACCAAAGCAGCCAAGGATCTGTCAGCACGGTAGTTTTCATTAAATTTAAGCATTTGCCAATGGTGAGTGGAACCTGGCACTTCCCAGAGAGAAGGATGTGCGCAGACAGTGTGTGCTGCACACACACACTCAGCCTGGGCTGTCTGGGAAGTGTCACTCCATACAGGTACTTGGTGCAGACCCTTCAGCCCAACACCTTGGGGACGGACATGACTTACTGCACAGCAGCTGAAGTACCACAGAGTGTGGGCGCTTCTGGGAAGCACTGAGCCAACTGCCTCAGAAATTCTTGGGATTTTCAAGTGTAACAGGGGTACGACAGTGGATTTCCTTTCAGAGCTGCACAGTAGCCCTCTTTTCCTCAGGGATTAGGGAATTCTAGACAAATATTAAAAATACTCAGATCCCACCAAAAAATAATTGTCAGCTGAAATCAAGGACAAGTCATAGACAGACAGTTTTAAAGTTACCTTAAGTTATTGAATACATGTAAGGGACAGAAAGAAAAGTTAGACAAGAATCACTGCCAGGCTGCATTATATTTCCTCTGGTATTTCCATGGGGTAGGAGGGAGAAGGAGAAATCAAATATCCTGAAGTTGAGTTTAGGTCATCAGGACTCTTCAGGGTTAATGGGAAACTGTTATTGGCTGAGATGCCAGGGAAAACTATTTCAGACCTATCTGCCCTGCCAAAAAGAGCAAAATCAATCAAACATTTGAGTTCCTGTGTAGGAAGCAAAAATAATTATTCTGTTATTTATTACTGTAAAAAAGTTTCATTTCAGCCAAACTGTCTGAAAAAAAGCATTCAGATTTTATACATTTGTGGCTGTAGGAGGATTTGAGTTGGATGGTTTAAATGAGTCCCTGTGTGTGAGTGTAAATGTCACAACATGCCAAATAAACAAGGGGCTGAGAATCTGACTGTATTTAAACTTTGGGAAAATTCAGATTCATGGCCTGGTTGTATTTTGGCACAACAAACTGAGCCAAACCCTTTACCCAAACACACCCCGGACTGTGAAAAGTTCAATCCTGCATCCAGTCTTTGCTTCCATCTCTGTTTCTACCCTAAGCAAGCATGAAATGGGCAGCATGAGCCTCTTGTATATCATGGATGGACCAATATTTTTGCTTCAACTTGGAAGTGCCTCTTGTGGCAGCTCCTTAGCGAGGTGTCTGTATGGCAGAGGTCAACAGCAAAATTAAAGAAGTTTATTTTCCTTCCTGGATTAAGTACTTCCTGAGAAAAACAAGCTCTTTGTGAACAAATGGTGACCTGCATTGCTCCAGTGGTAATGCTTTGCATTGCTAAGAGAGAAACCAGCAGCCGGATCCCAATCCCAGCTTTTCCTTCCCACGCCACTGGAAGTGAAGCATTGTGCTGATGCAGCAGGCTTGGACCTCCTGGGCCACCAAGGGAGACCCTCTGCTAGTGAAGTTCAGCAGATTGCTATAACATCGACTGCCAGCTGAAGTGCTCTGCTCAACCCAATGGTCAGCAGCATCCCCTCTGGCTGATGGCATATCTCCTCGTTTTTTCTTGGAGGTCTTTTCCTGCTTGAGCCTTTGTTTTCGCAGTCAGAACCCCTCCAGACACTGCTAATGGTAGACTCTCACATTATGCCAGAGCTGGCTAGAAAATAATGATTTCCCCACTATATTTTCTGTAGAGTTTCTGTCTAATGTAATAGAAAAATCATATTACAGCTACTGAATTCTGCAGAGCAGTTAAATAAGCATAGGTGACAATACAATTCTCTGTTACTTTTACAGAGAGTTTTAAAATAACATATGTAGATCCTCTGGGTGTTATCCATATTCTATTAGATGGGACTTTGCCATGAAAGCATTCAGAAAAATACGTGTGAGAGTCACTCTGTTTTTGTAGTTTCGGAAGATAGTTAGGAATTGGTCCAAGATTGATTCTTGCTTTAAGGGAAGATTTCTCCAAAGGGAAGTTCCATGTGAGATGAGTTCCCTAGTGATGGAAGAGCTCTTGGCTGCTGCTTTTATGAGAAGTGTCTGGAGAAGTCACAGTGAATTGTGAAAGGGACCTAACTGGAGAATGCTTTACAGGGCCTATTCTCACAACGATGGCCACCTTCAAGGCTGTGCAGTTGGAAGTACATATTCACCTCCTTAAAAACCAGTACTTGCCTTGACTGGAGAATGCTTTACAGGGCCTATTCTCTCAACCGATGGCCACTTTCAAGGCTGTGCAGTTGCAAGTACATATTCACCTCCTTAAAAAACAGTACTTGCCTTGATGATCTGTTCTAATTCTGTAGAAGACTACTGATCTTTCGGTTATGTTATGGGTGACCCTTTGCACTGTGTTTAATGACTTTATGGGAATCTGGGAAAATAGCCAATCATTCATAGTTGAAATATTGCGCTGTGGACTTTGTACCAATACAAGCAACCTCGTACTTTATAAAACTGACTGGGAACTGGTTCCCCACCCCTTTTACTCTTCCAAGAGCTACAGCCACCACAATAAAGTAGGAGCAGAATTTATGATCATTTACAGTAAGTTGAAACAAAGTACTTCTGGTATTCTGTCCCTGGTGCTAGATATTTTGCTTAAAGCACTGAGACTACAATGAAAAGCTGTATGAACAACTGCATGCAGGTATCCACCAGGCCTCTCAAGCTGCTTGGGCCTGCCCAGAATGTCAGAAACAAAAAGGTATTGGCAGTTGAGAAGGATCACACATGGTAGTTAGCCCTCATCAATTCACCCACAAAGCCAGCACTACTGATTCAAGGCTGATAAGGATTCTTTCTCAGCAATTTTTTTATTTCTTTGCCTGAAATCCATTTTATAGAAGTCACTCTTCATGGTAAGGCTCTCTTATATATTCAAACATGATTCCAACAAATGCAAAAGAAACTTTAACATAATCTGGACAGAGATGAAGGATGGAGATCTATTTCCCAAACTAGTGAGAGAGGGAGATCTTCCCAGCTTGAGTGATGCCTCTGCAACTTGAGTTAAGACAAACACAGCTCCTATCCCATTGCTGCGGCATCTGTTTTGAAAAGAAGGAGATGTTATGTCTGTCAGCCTGCCCAGAAGAGTGCGAAGGATTTCTCAGCTGGCAAAAAGAATCGGAAATCAAGATTGTCAAAGGCCAGAAAGGAATATATAATGAAGGCCTCAGGGGGGTGGGGACTGAGAAGGGACAGAGAAGAAAACAGAGCTTGGAAAACAAACTGTCCATTGACTTGTAAGGAGAGAGTAATCTCCTGCCGTCAAGCGCTCTTTGAGTAGCTGAGGCCCTGCTGTCTGGTTGTGCATGGATGCCTGCAACCCTAAGGCTATGGCTTCCCGGACAGAGAGTTGCCACATGGAGGATATCGTGCGGGAAATGATGCCCATGGCCTTCTCGTGTGGAAGATGGGATTGAGCATGCACGGCCCTGTACGCTGTGGGGGTGGCAAGTGTCCCTGCTGCAGATCCTGTAATTTCGGCATTGGCATTGCAGTGCTGGAGCTTCTATACTAAGGACACATCATGTCAGAAAAATGTCTTGTTAGTTTGTGTGTGAGTGGAATAACTGGGAAGAGGCCCCTACCCTAGAGAGTATCCTCTGGAAAGCACATCAGCACGGACCTTCTCAGTCACACAGCCCACACTGAGACGTGCAGGGAGCCTGGAACAGTAACTCCAAACTGCTTCCTTGGGTGTTAACTCAGACCTCAGGGCTTGCTTGTTATGGATTTCACCACTCGGAGCAGAGAAGGAAGTCCATCTCAAAGTGCTTCACATGCTTCTCCTTATGCCTTTGTTGATTTGAATTATCTGGAGAAATAAAGGTGGAAGTTTTTTTGTTTGTTTGTTTTTTAACAGAGGCTTAGCTTTGAAAGCTTGATAAGGAGTCACGGAGCAATACTGTCTCTCCCACAGACAATTAGGAATTGACCGTGTAGGATTTTTTTTCCTCTGTATGTATATATTTTCCAAGTTTTATTTCTCCTCTTCTAATTCTGACATCATTCCTTGAAGACTTTCATCATTAGCTTCTGCTTTCACGAGACTGCTTTTTGAGTATTATGTTAACAAACAACTTTTGCAGGATTTTTCTCCTCAGAATAGGAAAACATACCCTCATTTGCTTCAACATTCCCTCAGATGGAAAGATGAAATCACAGTTCGGGGCACAAACATTTAACAAAAGAAGCCAAATTCATCCGTACAGAGGAAGATTTCCTTGCAGAGAGATTTTTTTTGTCATCAGCCCTTTCTGAATAAAGTTGTGTCTCTGAATAACACGTTTCTCCCTGCCCTGACTACAGGCACAGATGGGTGACCTCTGATGAGCTCTAGTCCAACCATGCCAGCTTCTGGCTGCTCAGCAACCTCAGGAAATGAAAGTGTCCAGCTTTTCTGGAACTCTTTGGTGGTTTGATCACCTTGTAGGACTATTTCAACCACGCCAGCTCTTGTGGCTCTTCTTTTTTTTTATATTTTCCAACCTTCTGTTCCAAAGGAAAACGTCTGTTCTGTCCCAACCATGACAGGAGCTAGGTACAAATTCTGTGAGTTAGATATACATTCCCAGTGTAATACAATGGGTTGTTCTACATCCCCACACATCTCCTTGACAATTCTGGAATTTTTTTTGAGCTCTCTTTTCTTTTCGTTGGTTTTGTTTTGGTTTTGTTGTTTTTGCTGGTTATTTTGTTTGTTGTTTTTGTTTTGTTTTGCTTTAAAAGATTTGTCACATTTTCATTTCCAAGTAGCTTTGCTCAAAACTGGACCTGAAGAAAAAAACACAAACCATGAAAAAAGAAAAGCAAAAAATATGTCAAATGAACAAACAAAAAGTTAAATAACCTGAAAGTGAAATGAAGTGTTGCATTTTGGACTGAAAAAAAAAATCCATGTAGTTCAAAATGACTGATTTTGTTTTTGTTGTTCCACAAAAATCCCCACAACTTTCTGATTTGGTTTGACAAAATAAAAGCTGTTCTCTTCTTCCTTCCCTTAATTTCTCCTTGTGGCCACTAGGGAAAAAAAAAAGCAAAAAACAAAAAACTCCACCCCATGCTGTTCTAACTGATAGATTCACCTGCAAATGACCTCATCTCTATATGGCTGATTTGAAAGCAACACATATTTCATCCAGAAATGCTGTTTGTTCATGGCTCTTATATAATGCACAGAGATAATTTTTGCTGACAAATCTCTCTGCACAAGCAGGCAGCATCCAAGAAATGTGCTCTAACTGTTATATAGACACACATGGATATGTAGATTTTTCTTGGCAAAGCTAGCCCAAGGCTCTGACAGCACAGTAAAAAGAGAAGTAGTAACAACTTATTAGTGGGCAGGAAAACTCTATTTCTTATGCTTTTTGACTTGATATGTTGCATTTAAAATCCTTATTCAGAAATTGAACCTATTAATTATTCATTTGCACATTATTCTTGCTTTAAATGTATTTAAAAACCCACCCAAAACAATAAAACGCACCACTAGACATTGGTGGACTTTTGCTTTGGCTTTTTCTTAGAGAAAGCAATCATTAAATTTTAGGGTTACAGGGTAAAAGGAGGTGTTGCTGTCTTTTCTATTGAAAGACTGGCGCCCTTGGAGCGGCCAAGCTTTCACTTTGATACAGAAGACACTCTTCAGATTTCTCTCTCTCAAAAAAAAATCTGCTTTGTAATGTCCTTCTTAGCAAATCCTTCAGGTCTTGCAGAATGGCCTTGGCCTCTTTCATGAATTTGGAGGTCATCCATTAGCCACCCTGGTCAGAGTCCATCCATGCCATACAAGGAATGAGCACTTCCATCAGAGAGATACTGTAGTTTTTTGTGACTATGCTGATCCTTGAGGAGAGGACAAAGCATCAGAGTGATTTTGAATAATTCAGATGACTAGATGTCTTAGATGTCCCATGGTATCCAAAGCATCTTCATGGTGCAGGCAGACATCACAAACATGTAGAGGAGATCCACAGTTATTTGAGAGGCAGATGGAAGCCCTTGTGGCCCCTGAGACGTATAACTACATATCTGAATCCTACTTCTTATTATAAGAAGTCTCATAATCACACACACATTTTATAAAAAATCAGCCCTGGTAAAGTCCTTTCTTTTAGAAGTTTGCAGGATTCCTTCTTGAGGAGACCAGGATTTCTCTTTCCTCCTTTCAATTTCCATTAACATTGTTCTGTGGAAGAAGTGACAAATTTCTTTCAAAGGTTTCTTCTTCCCTTTCCTTTTCTCGAAAGCCTGAGTTAGCAGCACAACCAGGTGTGAAACAGAGCAACCTCATTAGCAGGTTGTTTATAGCAAAAGGGCTTGTTAACCACAAATCTGTCCTGCTGATAATCCTTAAACTTCTTCTGGGCTAGAAGTGTGTCAGACAGTGGGGTCCTGGTGAAGTTAATCACCTGCCAAAAGGCACCTAAAGCATCTTTTGTAAAGGAGGCCTTTGCTGTGCATTACCCTGTTAGCAAAGCACAGAGGAAGGAACACAGCAGGACTGGAGAAAACTTTAGGGAAAGTTTAGGGCTGTTATAGGTTACATAACATGCCAACTGCTCTTTGGTTATGGTTTCATGATTTCATGATGGCAGAAGCCGTAAGAAGACAGCTCTTTGTTCCCTCTGCGAGGGGCTTGTTGACAGTATAAGTTTGAGCCCTATACAGCTTACAGCTAAGGGAGTTGCAATTACATTTGAAAAATATAAGATAGGATGCTAAAATAGACCAAATCTGCAGTCCAAAAACTCCAGGCACCTAAACCTGTAGGTGCCTAGAACTTAGTAGGCCTCTCTTCTGACTTGGCAGTTTTCTGTACACATGTAGATCTGCTACAACAGAAGAACAGTCCTTCAGTGTCTTTACTGGATGATTTTTAGACCTTCATATCATCTCTTTCTATATCTTGGACAACTGCATCTTTCTAGAGACTTAACTCTAAAACACAGTGGATGACAGGGATCTCCCCAGACATCATGACACACTCAAAATTAGAAGTTTAAAACCAGATGGGACTTCCTGTGTCCTCTATCCTCATGTGTTCAGTTCCACCCAGACATCTTTCAACAAGGTACAAAGACTGTGACTATTTGTAAACGGTCCTCTTCTGAGGAGACTAAAGTGTCAGTCACAGACACAAAGGTACCAAGAACACAGAACCTCTGCAAACTCACAAAGATGACACCCAGATGACTGGATAAACCACCTCACAGTGCACAGAGGGGGAAATTTCCCCATCTCTCTTTCATCCTTAGCTCTGGTGATTAAATATGACTGAAGCTAATTTCTTTATTCAAATTCTACTGTGCACATTATTTAGTCTGGAGTTCTTCCTACCTTCCATTTGCATCTAGAGCTGGATCTTTGCTGTTGTTGTTGTGTTTCATGGGAGTCTGTTAAACATGATAAAAACATGTCTTAGCCCAGTACCTGCCTCACAAGTGCACAAAGGTGCTAGGCCTGGGAATGTCATTAGCAGACTTGTTTAGAGAAAAGGGCTAGTTAACCACAAAACTACTTTGCTGATAATTTGTTTAACTGCTCCCGTGGTCAGAAGTGTGGTCAGGCTCACAGCATCCAGGAGCTGTTAATCACCTGTCAGCGGGCTCTTGCAGCGTCTTCTGCAATTGCCGCCCTTGTCGTTTGAGGCCCTGTCAGCAAGGGAAATGAAAAGAGCAATATTCATAAAGTTTTCAAGAAAGAGTGAGCACAGTTGTGGCTGACTCTCATCTGTGGTGTATCTCATCTGGGAGTGGATTTAATTTACTAACGGAAAACCCCGTTCTTATAGTAGCAAGGGGCTGTGCATTTAGCATTATTTTAAAGCTGAATTTTTAATGGTTCCATACTGTCTGTCCTTCTTTGTCTGTTATTCTACCCAACCCCTTACAACTTCTGAACACATGGGCCAATTTCAACAAAACTGGACACATGGGAGAAATCTTAGGTATATTATGTTCCTATGTCTCACGGAAATAGTGCAGATGGATAGAGAAGGTGCTTAATGCCTCTTGCGAGAGAAAACCTTCAGTACAAGCTTAGCTCTCAGGTACCCAGGAAACATCCATCTGCTGAACAAACTCCAACATTTGCCATCTTATCAGGGACCTCAGAGAATCCCGTTGCCGAACCCAGAGTCACAGAGCTCCTGCTTTCTCAGGAGCAGTGTCACTTTCCAGAAGCCTCTGCACTCCAAATGCTGTGAAGGCCTCTCTTGATACCCCTTATTCTTCCAACACCCTCACAAAAACATCTCTCCCCACTCCTTTGCAGCTGTGGCCTGAAGTCTGACCCCACATGCTCAGTTCTGGGCACAAAAGGGATGGCTAAAACAATGTTCTTTCTCCCATGTGGGTATTGCTCCCAGGCCATGCTGTCACTCCAAGCTGTGCAGGGAATGGCAGGCATGGCTCCTCACCCGGATGTCCACAGCTTGCATAAAGAAGAGCACCACCTTGTGCCTGGCCTGCAGAGAAATGCTTGGGTTTTGTTTGTTTTGTTGTTATTTGTTCGTTGGATTTTTTTTCCCTTCTACAGAAAGCCCTTTCAGGGCTGTTATTTGCCACATGACATATACACATTTTCCAGAGCGAACCTAACTTTGAAAGGAGCAAATTCATGGCTTCCTTCTCCTGAGAGGCACTGGTTTTCCACATAGAGGATGCAGCTGCTTATTCAACTGCTCTTTAAAATAAGAGAATAAAACTTAGGCAGGAGGATACAGAGGAGGAGGAGAGGGAAGGGGCTAGGGAACATGTCAGGTTAACAACTCAATTTGCCTTGACAGGAATCAGTTGGTGAGCTCTGTAACAGTGGTTTTGGCAATAACCTTGGTCTCTGACTAAGCTAAACTAATGTCAGTTTAATTGCAATTTTCAAACCAGCTCCATCATGCTGCTTTATTACATAAGCTCGCTACTGAGGGAAAAGTGGGCCATATATTTAGAAGCCACTGCAAAATCCCCATGGGAATCTTTATGCTGATTTTGATGGACTTTAGATTAGTCTATTAGGCTCTAACAGTCTGCTAACACAGAACAGCAATTTCAGCCAGGCTCTGGTCAGGCTCATGAGTCAGTGTCAGTGAAGTGAGTGAATCAAAGTGACAAGGAAAAGACAGTGACTTGGGGTCGATGTGGATATTTCATCCACGTGGGATTCAGACTGATGCTCAGCGTGCACTCGAGACCCTCCCTGCTCCTCTGCATGTCAGAAGAGCTAATCTAGGGAAAACCTATCTGGTTTTAACCTGGAAACAGGTGTGTCTTGGCATTAGAGCTGGGGGTTGTGGTGCATATATACATTTACCTGCTGACTAAATACGTTTCCTGTCTAGACATAAGCTAGGAGACTTCTGTTGCTTACACCACTACGGAAGCTTCTAGAGCTTCCATAACTAGAGCCATGAGAACCAGACCAGTTTTGCTCCATTAGGTTTTGAGGTCATCAGGGACTTACAATTCTCTCAACTGACCTCCTGCAAAACTGAGACCATAAACCTCACCCAGAGTTTCCCACTCGTGGGCCCAGAAGTTGAGGAGAATGAGACCAAGACTTCAGATCAAGGTTGTCTGGCTTTCTATAGGAGTTCATTGCCAGTTGCACCCATGGGACCCCATGGGATTCAACTGTTTAGCACCACTGTATATATATTATCCTTCAGCTATGCCTTTCTGTGGTGTATCTTGGCTATGCCTAAGTATTTCTGCCTACTCAATACTCAGTTTATCTGGGATAAAAAAGACTATTGCCAGCCTGAAGAAAAAATATATATACCACATTGATCTGTCAAAGCTGGACCCCACAGAGCTGCAGTCCATGGCATATGCCTAGAAGTGTGATTTCTACTTTCTTCTTGCCAAAGAATTCATGCCTATGTTATTGACTTTATTTGTGGGAAGAAAAAAAAAATCAATAAAGTTTTAAACATAAAAAGCAACAAAAGTAAATGCCAAGCTAACTCTGACAGGCTTTCTTTTTACCATTTCCTTTTGTGGAGAAACAGTGTCAGTTCATTTAAATTAGAGCAGAACACTGAAAAAAATAATTTTTTTTTTTAAAAAAAGCCCTCTTCTAATTAGTTGGCAAATAAAGATGCCACAGGGAGAACAGAATTCTGAAGTGGATATTAACTTTTTTCGCCCCTGACTCAAATTCAGTCTTTATTATTATTTTTGTTTCCTCTTTCCATTTCATTTGGCACAGGACTTTTACAAGAAGCAAGCATTTTAGTGTTCTCCCTTTTGTGAACTAAGACTGAACAGCCAAAATTAACTTCTCCTTGGGTGGTGAAGATCGAAGAAAAGGAAACTAACCTTCCTTTCCCCTCTAAAATGATATCCTTTAATTGCAAGGCCATCACATCATCTGCTTTTAAGAACAAGAAAGAAAAGGCTATATCTGTTATCTAGAATCTACTATTTGGGGTTATTTATGCACTTTACAGTGGTAGTACTGTAAGTCATTTGATTTCACCTACTCCAAATTCCATTGCTCAAGGAAAAGTAACCACTTTAGCCCACCATTAAGTTCTCTGATTCATCAGTGAAACAACATGATTTTGAAAGGTTAAAAGAATGATTTCCTCTCTAGGCTGGTAATGCAAAGGAAAAAAGGAGTTGTTTTTGAAGAGGGACTGAAAGTAGGAGGAAGGGGTTTGCTGTTCAATGCAAAGAAAGCAATAAGCTATTGAAAACAATGAAGCAAACAGACTTTTTTGATTTTTAGAAATAAGCTTTCGATGGGCATTATTCTACTAGAAAGCAAAACAGTACTTAACGAGCGTTCACTTACTTAAAATAGTAGTAAGTATCTGTTTTTACCTAGTAGGGAGAGGAAATTCTGTAGATCCTGCTGGGAAATCTTTTAACTCTATAAATGTAACACTTTGGGTTTCATAATGCAAGTTTTCCTACAGGTTATTTTTAAAATGTGTATGTTATAAGTCTGTCACATTTTTGTTTATGCTGTAGTCAGATATAAAGGTTGCAAAAGAGCTGATCACAGACTTTGTCTAAAGCACATGTGTATTTCCCTGACACTATTTATCTTTAGTGTTTGGCTGGACAAGATAGCATGGTGGTGTGTCAAACACGTGACATTTGTTATCTAGTTACCACGAACACTTCTGTTGCAGGGACTTGTGAACACAGTGGTTCTGAGTAGATGAAGACAACACAATGGTTCCACTTACTCTAAGGAACAAGATGATTGTTCTCATATTAATCCCCCCCACTCCCAAATTAATTCCTAACACTATCAGTCACAGCTTTGAAGATGGGATTGCTCAACTGAATTCAGCAGTAGAAATGTTAAAAAAAAATCAAAACTTTATTTTGGGAACAAGAAAGGTTTCATTTTACTAGACATAGTGTGAAATTGGACTAAAAGATAGAACCAATTTTCATAGAGAAAATGAGTGCGCACATGGGAACTTGCCTTCAGGTTGTTTTCTTTTAGATGTTCTTTTCCATTGTTAGGAATTGAAGCACAATATTTGAGACTGACAGGCTTGAGGAATTTTAGAGTGAGAAAAATGAGGAAATATTGTTCTTAAGCTCCATCTGACCACTAATACAAATCATGGCTTGGCTTCACTAAAGCACACATACCTTACTCTGCCATGCTCAAATATCAGATGCATGACGTCTTTGTTGCTAATATATTTCAAGTCAACCTCCTTGCTTGGTGCAACCTCCTGAAATCTGTTGATGTACTAGGAAGTCAAAAAGGACAGAATTTAACTGGGAAACTGCATTTCGGGGAGTTCGGGGAGAAATTTAATCTCAGAACAAATAGGTCTTTGAGAGCATGTTTGCTCTGGGAACGCAGGGACAGAGTGGAGCAGGAGTTGGTAGAAAACTGAACTGGAGGTCTACTGGGCTGTGAAGGTCTAGAACCACAGTGACCACATTTGGGGGGTACCACCCAAACCTCTCAGGTCTAAAACCTCAGTCAAACCTCTCAGATCCAAAAATAGGACTGGAATGGGCTGATTTCTGAAAGCGACACTGCAGAAAACAGAGCGGGTCCAGCTGCCTCCAGCCTTCCTCCCATACAAACGAATTCAGGGGAGGTGAGGATTGCATGACAAATTCAATTAGAGATGAGCCTGAGGGGGAAAGAGGTTGTCAAAACAGATGACTAAAATGAACGCAGTTTGAAGCCAAGGGGAGTAACCAGCATTAAGTCATGCCCACAAGCAAGGAAAAATAACTTGCCAGGAGCTACAAGGTAGAGAGGACTCATTTGGGTTTTTTTTTCATCGTGTTCCTTCAGTTTCTCATTTTCCACTCTGTCCACTGTACAATGCTACTGCTTGGCCATGCATTAAACACTTTGATGGTCACACAAAATGATCTACCATTTTCATGGCAGTGAAATGCTAAAGCACAAACAGTTTGTTTCTCTTGAAATCTATAAGAAAAACAAACATTTTATAAGGTTCTAGTTCTCTCCGTCTTTTCCTCTCTTGTAGTCCCCAAAATTATTGCTGAAATAAAAGACATGAGAGAAAATAGACTTTAAGTAAACAGAAACGTGAGTGTTATTTACTATCCACTGGTTATATGCCAAGGAGATATCAACCAAGCAGACATTAGGAAAATATTTATCCAAGCATTAATATATTCTTTACACATGACACATTGCACATCATTATTTAGCTGGGCTGATAACACGGAAGCTTTACTAACAGCATATTTCTTCCTGTGCTTAGAAGTCTTTAAAGCATTTTTAAACCTAGCAGTAAATCACAGCCTGGTTTGCAGATATACTCAGATATACACACATGTGTATTCTGCTTCAGCCCTTCTAATCATGGTGAGTGTCCACATCTTTTCATCCTTGGTTCTTCTGTGTTACTTCGGTCATCATTAAAGGAGAAGCCAACCGTGGTGACTTGCAATACTCCCAGCAGCATTCATCTCCAGGGCTTGATGAGGGGACTGATGTGTGAAGCAGATCAGCTCATATAAGAACTGAACTGAGACACTGAAAAGTTTCCGAAACAGAACAAAACAAAAACTTTAAAATGTCTCAAGTACCCCCTCGCTGCAGGACTGGGATAGGGTAGAGCTATGATCTGTGGTGATCTGTCAGTGCTTCCGTCCCTGAGCAAATGCCAAGATGTTTTATTTTTTGTCTTACTCTCCTTACTTCTGTTTTTCTCAGTTTGGCAGATGAAAGCGTTTGGATGGTTCCCATCTCTCCTGGACAAATAATTAATTCTTGCATAATAGTAATTAAAAGTAACCTGATCATATTGATCTGAAAAGGCATTAATGGGCAGAGAATCTCTTAAATGTTCAATCAACAAAAAAGAAATGGGACCTAATGATGAGACCACAGACTGAGCTGCGAGAAGAGGGAGATGGTCTGGACAAAGACTGGTCAGACAGCAGGTCTGCAAGTTCCCTTGCATCAGGCCTCGCATCAACCCTGTTAGGACTTTGAGACCTTTACAGTGTCTTCTAAAGTCTAGTGGAAAGACTTAAGGCGTGGACACAGGGAGTTCCGTAACTCGGAACTGACCTGAAAAACCTCTTCTTACCTTCTTTCTGTCCTACCATGTTCAGAAAACATTACAAGACTTCAGATCTTATTATCCCCTTTTATCTAAAAAAGAAAAAAAAAAAAAAAAAGAAAAAAAAGGAGCCTGGAGAACTTTTAGTGACACAGCCAGAGTCACTCTCAGGAACAGCAACCAAGTCGTGACTCCTCTTGTCCAGTCTGAACTCCATCAAACAGCCTGGACTGTCTTTGCAGCTAAGGATTTGTGTAGGAATCCACAGGGACTCGTAAAGACTAAAGCTGCCTTTAAAAATGACTTCTTAGGCATGCAAAGGCATAAAGTTAAAACTTTCTGAGATAAGTCGTAACTTACAGCTTTAGCATATGCCTGCATACTAATCCATCTTTTTAGGGAAAAATGTCACAAGGAATTGCAATCATTCCCTCTATGGCAGCAAGATCCACAGGTCAGTCAGTCAAATGGCATCGCTGATTCACTTAGTTAGGGATTTGTCATGCTTTTTAGCAAAGGGTTGACTTAATAATGTTCTAGCAATTTATCATGCTAAGAAGAGAAATAGGGAAGTGGTTCGTTAGCTCAGTGAGACTCCCCCACACACACTTAAAGGTTTGAGCCTGGGTCCTGCGACCCCTCTGTGCCATCGGCCGATGACACACGTGTAATCGCTTGCATCTGGGATCTGATTTTCCAGCTCTTGAATCAAAAGGGAAACTTCAAACCCCAAAACACCGAGACCACTGGAGTGAGTGAATTGTTCCAATTAAGCCTATGACTGTGGGCCTGCAGTTTACCACTTGTAGAGAAATCCAGGCTTACATTTGATAGAAAGAGCCCTCCCCAAATATCTGCACAGTAGTATTATTTCCCCATGAGAAACTCTAGAAGAGATAACAACATTTCAGAAATAGCTGATTAGCTACATCCATCTGGTGTTTGTTTGTATTTATTTTATTGGATTAGTTTAACTGAATCAAGGATTCTGGGTGAGGAATATCTCAAAACAAATGGGAAAGCAGCGTTCACATGGGTGATGCTCCCCTGGCAGAACAGACTGAATGTGGCCTCCTGGTTACTGACAAGAGCAAGGCTTGCTTAGGGAAGTGCAGCCTCATCTCCCAAATTCACAGATTTATTTCCAAGCCTAGATGAGATTATTATCCTCCACCTGATCTCCTGCTTGGCACAGGTTTTCAGTAGCATCTGCCTCAAGCCCATAAACCCTGGTGAAATTGTAACACCTCTCTTAGGATGGGGTGCACCTGCACTGGGACATTGCAAGTGACAGAGATTGACATTTTTGTAGGTAATTTCTTCCACTGAGTAACTATCCTTATCCATGCAGCATTAATAGGATAGCAAGATTTGCAACTTTTGCTTAAATCACAGGTGGCAATTACAATATTCCAGCATGGTTGATTAAGTTTGTTTTGAAAATCCAGCATGTGTTTTGCTGGGATCTTTTCCTTGCTTAAGCTGATACCAATTAATTCTGTTCCATACATACCTCTGGGATATACATCTCTAGCCTAACTGGTGGAAAATTGCTTGTTGATGCTCAGGAAATAACCGATTTTCCATCTATTATAATGTGGGCTTACTGAAAGTATACACTGCTGATATATAAACCGCTGATTACAGTTTTTAGTTAACGAATGGGTTTTGTCAATTGCCCCAGGCACTGCCTAACAAAGTTGTGCTTAACTGCTAAGAAGACCGATTTCTTTGGGGATATTGCTTAAATGGAGCACAGATCTAGCATACACAACAGTTGCTATTCATCAGGCACTGGGGAAAAAAAAAAAAACCCTGGCGGCAAGCCAGAAATGTAAAGCAGCCCTATAAGTTGGCAGAGTAGTTTATAATTACTGCTATTAAAATACACACACAGACACACACACACACACACACAAATACACACGTGAGATTTGTTGAGCTATAAAATGCCGATGCTAACTTCAGGGCAATATTTCTTTGGTGATTTCATTCCATGATTAAGTATTTAGGAAGGAAGATACAAGATATTAATTAAAGCAGAGGATAAATACCTTCTTAATTAGCTGATGAAATTCAATTTGCATGGAAGTGAATTCTTCTTAATAACTGCTGAATGTGCCTGGGGCAATGTTTCAGCATGTCCCCAGCTTTTTCTTTCTGTCATTCCTAGGGAATTCTAAATAAATGTTTAGACTAATTCTGATTTCACTTTTTTTTTTATTTTTTTCCAAATTCATTTAACTTCACTGGAATTACTCCAGCCTGCAAAGAGGAGATCAGGCCAGTTGATTTGGCTTCTTGTTTTCCCCCTTCCTCCTGCAAAGCAGATTGGAAAGGCTCACTCGGAACACTGAAAGGATGAGACCCGCTGAATACAGAAGAGAGCAGGGAGTGATGCTACTGGATGGGTGGTTTTAACTACCCTGATGTTATTATAATGTAAATTCTTATTTGGCCTGTTTGCTCACCCTGTTATTTTTCTAACTCCATTATATATGCCCTGCTTAGACATATAGCAGCCCAGAAGCTTTGAAGAAGGATATTCTTGCAGCTAAGGAATTTACAGGGGTTGAAAGATATCACTGTTTATTGCTTCTGTGCTGTTTTGTTTTTGGTAACATCCTTGCTTCATTTAACAGTCCGCAAAGAGTGCTAACTTAATAAGCAGATGCTGAATATTTTGCTTCTGTATCTATGATCAACATGTGGTCCCAGGTCATGTCTTTTCAGCAGACTACTCAAAGCCTGCTCTGAAGTTGGGCTTATTCATTTCCTTATGGTCTCTTCTATGTCATTTATCACAAATGAATCCAAGCATTTCATAAATAATGATAATGGGCTTATTTTTACAGCTTAGTGGCGAGAAATTAGTTTTGGTGGTGTCAGCACCACTTTATGGAATAGGGAATGGATGCACAGACATATTAAGATCTATGTTTCTTCTAAGACAGAGAAATATAAAAGGCCCGTGATTCAGATTTCCAGCCCCCAGTGCATCCTGCCTGTTCAAATCACCCTGATTTCCTGCAAAGCTATGGAAGTTCAGGACTTCCATAAACGCAAGCTGAAGTCCCTGCTATCAGCTGAGGAATGGGAAGACCCAGGTTTTATACGTCCTAATCTAAGCTGTACAAGAGTGAAGTGCTATAAATCATCTTTTCTTCCCATTCTTTCCAGAGATCACCATTTTGTTCATTCCTAGTCCCCTGCCAGAAATTCAGAACCAGGGAAGAATGTGGAGTTTGCTGTTTTTTCTCTGTGCTGTAACTACAAGGGGGGCAAAGCTCTGTAGGGGAAGGAGAAGATGGCATAAGCATTCAAAGGCCCCAATTTGCCAGCTTCAAACAACTTCACTCAAGTTATATGCTCTTCAAATTTTTGAGATGAGTATTTGTGCTTTTCACACAAGATAAAAAATGCATTTCTCCCAGCCGCATTTTCAGAAACAGTAGGCATGATTTTTATTTTCTTTTAATAAAATAAGGTCAATGTTGGCTTCCATATTGTTAGATTTCAACCCAGAGTTCAACTACATTATAAATAAGTGAACACAGAGTCTCTAATGAGATGCTCTGAACCCACCCTGATAATAAAGCTGTTTTCGTAGCCCTACTAATACTAACCACAGGGTAATGGTACTAACCAAAGACTGCCTTTCTCACACAGTTGTCAATGCACAAACATATGTTCAGTCTTGCCCTGCAGACCAAGATACAATTCACAGCCTCCTCTTTGTTCTTGAAGTCTCACGGCTGCAGGTATCAAAGCCTCAGAGGCCGAGTTTTCCCTGCAGGCCTCCACCCTTGCATGGGTGTTCTCTGAGTGATGCAAAAACACAACCCCTCACTGAGCAAAGCCCTTCTACAGTTCAAGCTGGTCAGGCTCTTTACTGGATTACTAAATCTTTTCTGGTTGTATGTTCTGCTCTGCTGCATTAGCAATTTCAAAGTCTAAGCTGTTTCCTTGGCTTCTTATTTTCCTTATATTTTTCCATAGGACTTTCATCATGCCATGATGAGGAGCCTCGTATTCAACCCAACTGCCTGCCCCTACCTAGTGATGTGTCCTACCCACCGGGGCAGACACACTGCAGACCTGCAAAGAGCAAGAAATCCTCTATCCAACTGAGGATGAAAATAGTTACCTGCCTCACCATTTGACTCCAACTCCAGAGTAACCCATGATTTCAGAGGGAATAGAAGGGAGAACCCCTCATCCTGGCTTTTTATTAACTCTTATTAAGGCAAGATCCTAGACTGATGTCACATGTGGATGACTGAACTCAGTACTTTTCAGGAAACATCTAATATAGCATATGAGCTTTTTTTCTTTTTTTTTTTTGAGTGAGGGGAACGTAAAGGGGCGGAAGGCAAGGAGTCTTTTTCAGACCTATAGAGGTCAACAAATGATTTCTACAAAGAAAAATGCTATTCTTTTTGTGCCAGCACCTTTTAGTTGTAAGACTTAAAAGAGTTTGGGGTTCTTTGTTAACCACTTGGACTGATGCCCAACAGTTGTTTTCATTTATCCTCGACATTTTCAACTGCTCCCACTGAAGTGAGATAAAGTAGCAGAAAGAAAAATAAACGGGCTTTCTTTCTCCCCTTTCCCCCCACCAGCCTCCTGAGCCACCATTCTGTCTTATTTTATGGAGATCTAAACAGGTACCATACAAGCCAACCAAGACAAATCAGAGGGTGAGACGGGAAGGACGGCCGTGCGGTTACAGCAATGGCCTCCCAGCATTTGGGTTCACTTCCCAGCTCGGCTACAGTCTTCCTGTAGAGTCTCTGCCAAGGCACTTCATCTCGCTGTGCCTTGGTTGCCCATTTGTGAAAGAAGATATTGCTTCTTTTTGCTTATCTTTTACCAGCTTGGTGTCTATGAAGTGTCAAAGTTTCCAGGACACGGTAATTTCTTAACTTCTGCTCTGCCTGAAACAACAGGGCTTTGGTCTGCACGAACATTTAGTTACCTGAAAAATACAACGAATAACTACAGCACACCCTCACTTGTCCAGATCCGCATGTCCTCGGGGTTTGCCTTAGCTTCCTCAAGGCCAGAGCTGTTGGAACAGTTTTAATCAGTTTGCAAATGTATTTGACAGGATTGAATCAAACCCAAAACCAAATTGAAAACTGATTCAAACTGTTATTTCTTTCAAACCCCCGAACTGAACCCTACACTCCCATTTTGAAGCCTCTGTGGGACTCAAAAGAAAAGGAAATGGAGCAAAACTTTCTCTGCAGTTGGAGGAGAACTCAGCCAAAAAAATGGACTGTTTTGTGTTGGTAAAAGATTTACTTTCTTGCTGATTTCAATTCCCTCTTATTCATCCTGTCATGTTGGGTAAAGGTATTAGGAAATCCACCAATATTTGTGCAAACAAAAATCATAATTCCTGAAAGCCTGAAAGACTGTGGCATAAATGGTTACTTGGTACAAAATTTTTATGAAATTTCATAGTCATGTGTACCATTTAAAAGACTCTGATCATCTAACTAGGGAAAAAATAAATTAATAAACAGACAACGGACAACGCATAGGTAGCAAGTGATTTCCCCAAACCACTAAAAGGGATAAGAGTAATAAAGTTCAGTTTTCTTCTACAGTGAGTCAGAAAGGAAGTTTGGATCTGATCATTTAGCTCTCTTCTGGCTGCTGATGTGCCCAAGTTACTGGATCACTGACTGGATTTGAATCCAGATAGTGTGGTGAGCAGCAACAATATAACCCACACAGGGAGCCAAAACACTCCTGTGAAAAAGTCACCCCAATGAAAAGCATCTGCTCTGCACCACCAAGAGAAGCTGCCCCTCTCAGTGCGGGGTTCCAGGCCCTGCCTGCTG
>NW_010587540.1:43881-119008 GCF_000705375.1 Tinamus guttatus | reverse complement strand
TTCCCTGTCTTGGAAATGGTGCAAGCATGTGCAGCATCATGTCCTTTGAGACACAAAGAGCTCCTGCAATTTGGCAGGAAGGTTTGCTGTGAGAAGGTGGCCAAAATGTTGCATGTCCCCAAAGTGAGTGATGGTACCGTTGGTGCTAAGAATGAGGGAGGGGACGTGAAAGAGCCTTGAGACCAGTGGAGTCCCAAGCACCTCAGATGTGATTCTGCGGATGCACAAGCCAAGGCTGGCACCGCTGTTCTTGCCTCGTCTGTATTGTTGCTGTTTTACTTTCCGATGTAGCTAAAAAGAACACCGATGTCCAGGCAAGAGCAGGAAGAATTAATGTTCTGCTGGCTTAAAAAGGGTGGTGCACATCTCCAGGTGATGTGGCTTACTAATTGGCCCCAGAAAATCCCTAGAGCCTGTGCAGATGAAGGGGAAAGCATTAAGAGCCCTGGAGAACTGGCAAGACAAATCTCAAGAGGGCAGAGTGGAGAGTAGTCAGAGGAGACCTAGGCATGGTCATATTTTATTTCTTTTCACTCTTTTTGGAAACTCAGAAGCTTCAGTTGCCTGAGGAAAGAGAAGGGTGAATAAACCCTCAGTTACCACATGAAGCTCCCACCATCATGAAATTTCCATTTTTTCTTTGGCAAAGGCACCAGTAAATGTGTTTTATCAATTGGTCATGGTAAACAAAGCTGAGTCTTGCTTTGCAGCAAGATAAATATGAAATTCAAGTCAGGTAGATGCCTGCTAGCCAAACCTGATTCCCAGGAGAGACAGGGGAAATGCAGAAAGGAAGATCCTTGTCAGAGCAAAGATGAATAACTTCTTGCATGTGAATGTGTAAGATGCCTGAGAGTCAAACCTAGGCACTATCCAGTTTCTACTCACATCATCAGTGTTTACTCTGGAGTAAAAATTAGTGACTTTTTTCATTAAATTCTATTGATCTATTTCTCCAACAAGAAGCTTCTTCATCTAAATCACTGGTTTATTGTGCCTCTGATTGTTTAAGAGGATGTCATGGGAGCTATTGAAGAGTCACTTAAAATGCTATTCGTCCTACCACACATAGGCAAGCTGTGTTTCTATTCAAAGCATTGCTGCATGAATCAAACCTTTCAATATAAGGTGGGCTTTGTTTGCAAAATTAAAGTAATATGTGTAGGTATTTTACATGTTCACAAACGCTTGCAGAAGGTTAAAATGCACTGCTGTTCAGCTGTTTAGGCCTAAAAAGTGAAGCAAATGTTAACAGATGTAATCACGTACCAGTTACAAGTCTCAAGTTACAAGTACCAGTTGGGTAATCACGTACCAGTTACAAGTAGGATACAGGTATATGATGCTTTCAAACTAGCAGGAATAAACATGGTTTGGTACTGTCCAAACACACTTAAACAGATGGCTCAGCCAGAGCCTAAAGAATAGTGTGCTCTGTATTGCTGACCCTGTGTGCTGTAGTTAAAGAAGATGAAAAATTTAGTGCTTTTATCAGCACAAGTAGCAGAGATCTGTGCAGGTCCTCCTACCTTCTCCAACAAACTGTGAGGCACACAGTGTATCACAAATGCTCTTACAGAACTAAGTGAATTAAAAGCAATACTCAGTCTTGGCACAAGGAAGAAACTCATAAAAATTCTAGTGTACTAGTTGTTGTAGAAGGACTTGTGAGGTGTTCCACTCTTTGGGAATGTGCTTCCTTGCAGCAGATGCTCCCAAGTATTTAGGATGAGAGTGGTTAAAGTGTTCTTAATGTTGCTAGACACGGCCCTGCACAGAGGGATGCAGCTCCCTTACAATGCCCTTATTCCTCACAGCATTATTGCAATTCTTTTGAAAAGAGCTATTTTCTGTTTATCCTCTTAACTGGCAACAGAACATATGCAAAAACTTTCTCCTCTTGCCTATTTGTGTGTATTTGTGTGTTGGGAGATACGTGGTATCACAACCTTGGAAAACTGACGTTTTATGAAACACGGCCAAACCCCCTCCACTTAGACCTTAGATCCCAGGATCCCTGGACTTCATTGTATTATTGCACTGTCCAGAAATGTTAGAAGAGCATTTCAGGCATATTACTGAGCGGTTAGAAGTAGACCTTCCTTTCCCAAATCATTTAATAACTGTGGCACAGCTCTAGGATAAGAAACAGGAGAGAAAAGTGGTGGAAAAATAAGAAAAAGAATGAAAAACTCTCTTCTGCTTTGCTGCTGCTTTATTCTGGAGTCAGGAGAAAGAAAAAAAAGAGGGATATGCTCAGATAGCTCCAAGTTTGAGAAAAAAGCACATCTGCCTTTTAAAGTATGATGTTGTTAGGCATTTTTTAAATCCTGCATTCCACCATATCCTCTGAGGTTTTAAGAGTAAGCATTGAAATCAGACATTGATTTTCTCAGAATGAAATAATTTCACTAAAAAACCACCTCCTCTCCCAAAATCTCTCACAGAGAAATCCAATATTTTAAATCAGAATGAAAAAAAAATCTCTAAAACTTTCCATTTTCTATCTGAATCTACAGTGTAAAATGCAAGCATGCTAGGGAGGAGAATATTCCTCCAAACTTCAAATCTTCATTGCCTAAGACTCAGTCCTGCTAGGGGTACCAGAGCCCAGCACAGAAAGAGGGAGAATATTCAAATGCCTCACTTTTTCCACTGTTCTGCTTTTCTTGGACTGTTATGTGGATTTTCATTAGGCTCCCAAGTTTGGAGAACTTTTATTATTGTTATAAACTCTGCTCGTGAAGTGGATTTTCTAACCCTTTCATGCCAGACATTTGGCTAAGTTCAAGTATAGTATCATTTTAATTTCTGACACATGGTCTCGTGGGAACAATATTCTGCCACTGACAAAGGAATAGATGTTGTCATCGGATAGATCCATTCCATCTCTGCGCTTCTAGCAGAGCTACCTGTTTTTAATCATGGCAGTGTTTGAGGAAAACATCTGTGCTCCCTTGCCACATGATTAGGGTTCACAAGAGCTGCATACTGCAAACATTTCTTGGGATTGTGAACTACCGTCCTATTCGGCCAAGCTCGCTTCCAGCTGCAGGTCGCTCTTCCCAAATATGCACGAGTGTAGATGTGCAAATGCCTGTCTGTCATCCAGACACTGATTCCTGTGTCAACAAGGCCAGGCGGGATTCACGACCCCCTTTGTCGTTTGTAATCTGGACCGGGTTTCAGACATCAAGTGGCCACTGAGACAGTTCCAACCGAATTAGGGGCTACTCCCAAGACCACCATAATTGACAAGTCGAGAACCCTCACTACAGAACCCTTCTGCTCTGAATGAGCAGAAACTAGGAGAAACTAGTCATTAATTCTTACTTTACTTAGTAATATTCTCAACAAGTTGTGCAATGAATCTGCCGTTTAACTGGGGACAAAAATGGGGGTCAGCTTATCCTGACATTAACCAAAGCTTAATATTTAGAGAACCGATCATTTCCAGAACAATTAAAAGACCATTCGAATTTGAAATTTAATGCAAAGCAATAGCAATCGTTAGCATTCTGGGACACCCCAGAACTGCGAGGACTAAACCACAGAGCAGCTTTCTAATTTCTGAGATGATAGCATTTGAATTTTGAAAATGTTCAATTTCCTAAATTGTGACTCAATGCAGATATGCTTCAGGATCAGTCCTATTTCTGATCATTTTTCGGAACTTTCTGGAGTTTATTTTCCTTTCACCATGCAAAAGAACAAAAAGAACTTGGGGGAGAGTTATTGATATTTTTGCACTCTTCTGCAACTCAATCCGTTTCCTATCTCCAAAGCTCTTTGTAAAACAATGGATTTTCCAGTACATTAGGAGCTGCCATTAGCCCAAGGATTTTCACCGCTCCTGGCAGCCCGCTCCATTGGCAGAGTTCCCTCTGCATCCACGACCTGCTGCTGATTGATCCCCGTAATCCAATCCATTTTCAACAAGCCACTTCAGCTCCAATAAAAACAAGGGGCTTTGCTGATTGCTGGTTTCAGCTGCAGCTGTGGAGCTACAAATCTAAGGAGAAATATTTTAAGTATATATTTTAAAAATCTCCTGGTAAAAATAAAATGATTCACTACTTTTATTCAGTTAAACTCAAAGGGAAATGGTTTAGAGATTGTTTTTTGTGCATTGTAACTTCTTTTTTACTATATTATTTATTTTATATTATTATTTATTGTTTTATTTCTGTCTATTGCTCTTGGTGTAATCATGGTGTACAGGGAAGAATATGTTAGGACTGCATTTCCTCAGAGTTTGGGATATAGAAGCCTAAAATAGCTTGCGTAGCATGGATGCTACAAACATTTTATAGAGTTTAAAACGTTTAATTTAGAGGAAACTATTCCAGTCTGCATCTTCTACGTAGCACCAGCCAAAAACCCCTGTATTACCCAGGAATTCTTGCATTATGCTTACATTTTTTATCTGAGCTGTAGAAAGGCATTTCAAGATATCAAATCCTGACATTTAGACTGCAAATCAGAAACAATTCTCAATGTTTTCAGGTACTTTGTTCCAATCACACGTCATCTGCAGAATTAAAGCTCTGCATTTTGTTTTTAAACTGAGTTTGACCAGCTACAGCTTCCATTGGATCTCACAACTGTTTATTTGCAGAATGAAATGGTTCTCTCATGTATTTTGTCAAAGCAAAATGTCATCTACTTATGAATGCTTATGGATCAAATCATCTACTTTAGGAAAAGATTTCAGAAAAAATCCAACCCTTTAACTCCCTATAATATGATATTTTATAGATTCAGATAATCTTCATTGTTCTTTTTTGCATAATTTCCAGGTTTCTATAACTTATTAATATGTGTAATTCCTTTGGTATGAACCATACTGCTGGCAAAATTAGGGATTGTGAGGGGAGCTCCCAAAGTAGCGGCTGTATTCTGAAGACAATATATTCCACAACTCCATATAGTATTAAATGTAACAAAATGAAAAGTGGTACAGGTTTATATAGCATAGAAGAAGCAGTTATTTGGCAGTAATGGCCTTTGGCTACTAATTTAGCTGTCCTTCTGGTATGAACCATACTGCTGGCAAAATTAGGGATTGTGAGGGGAGCTCCCAAAGTAGCGGCTGTATTCTGAAGACAATATATTCCACAACTCCATATAGTATTAAATGTAACAAAATGAAAAGTGGTACAGGTTTATATAGCATAGAAGAAGCAGTTATTTGGCAGTAATGGCCTTTGGCTACTAATTTAGCTGTCCTTCTGTTTACAGCTATTGTAGGCAAAGACACAGTAGTATTAAAAAGCCTGAGCCAGATATACTGCATTGGGAAGACTAAGAAAGCCAGTGAATTTTTTTTTCATTGAGCCCCAAATGCTGCATTTGGCACAGTGGGGTGTAATGAAATTTTATGGGTTCCCAGGCAAGTTTCCAATGGAAACCTGCCCAGATTCCTGAGGGTCTCTGCTGAGGCTAGAGGCCTTAGACATGCAGGTCTTTGGCTGTGGCCATTCTGCTGATGGGTCTCGCCTTCAGCCAGGAGCCCAAGAAAGCCCCAAAGAAGCTGCTCTGTAAAATGATATTGCTGTGGGTAGTGCTGCTGCCATGCGCTGCGGAACCAAGAAGATGATAATCTCCCTGTGTCCAGGGAACTTCTGATATAAAAGGGATTTAGAAGAAAAATTTGTCCTGGTCAAATTTAGCCAAATACCTGTTGGGAGGAGAAAAAGAACTGAAGTCCTAACAAGCTGAAGAGAATCTGGTTCCTCAGCCAGCTTCCCTCAATATCATTGTAGAAGAAAGAAGCAGTAACTCAAAGGTAAAGTACAAAAAGACTGGAGAACAGAGAAGTATGGAGAGATGATAACATAAGACATAAAAGGACCATTTCAGATAGGATGATAGGATAGGAAACTTCCTTATGAATGCATATATCACTTTTTAGTGAGGAGGAAGAGAGCTGAGGCCTATTCCTCCTCAGGTCAGGTGAGCCACAGAGGTAAAGAAGGAACTAATATTGCCCACTCACGTTCAAGACCAAGAAAGTCTTTTAAATGATTGGTAAGATTTGAAAAACTCAGCACTATCGGTGAGACAGTTAGTTTATAGTCTTGAAATGTACCTAATACAAGTGAGCTGAATCTATAAATAAACTGAAATTAAATGACACAATTAGTAGAGATCTTGGGGTTACCCAGAGAAATCCATAGTGAGCAGATATGCTCTCTCAAAGTCGGCAACTGGGAAAAAAGCTCTGTTGTTTTTAAACCACAAAACACTCCTCAGAGCCTGGTCTGAGGAGCTGAGGGTTTGGTTGACATTTGTATGCTTGTGATACAAAACTTAGTCCTTTTCACATAAAATCTTTATCTAGTTGGGAAAGGAATTCTTCAGGTCACTGTGCCCTCATACACAGCACAAACTTTCCTTTGCTACACTGTATCAAGAATTAAAACCTCTAACCTCTTCTGAAGTAAGATTAATGCACTCAGAGCTCAAACTGCATATCTTGGAATAACTACAGTATTCTTCATTTAATTGAATATATTCCCTTCTAAAGGGTTCTAGGATAGGGTGCAAGTTTTTAAACACACGTGGCAGCATTGTAGTCTATCTCCATGCAAATAATTTTGTTGTGGCATTCCTCCTAATTTTCATCTCACTAATGACATCTTCACGTCAATCTTAGAGGGGTTTCTTTCTGAGGATCTCATCAGGCTTCAAAGGCAGTTTCTTTGAGGCTTGTGGTTCTTCTAAATTGAATTCTTCTCCTTGCTGAGACTTTAATCAAATTGGTAGTTACAGGAGAATTTGCTACTGTGGAGAATGTCACCCTAGTAGCTAGTCATCACTTAACACGTAATTCTCAGTCAAGATGAATTTCATCATTAGCTGCGATACAAAATTAGGATAACTCTTGTCCCCACCTTTGTGTAAACATAAACATTTTCATGGGATTTTCACCCAAGCAGATCACGTGCTCCTGCTAAGGGGGATTTAAACATTCCTTGAGGTGCTTGCAGGCCTCACAGGGGAAAAAAAAAGTCAAAACTACACCAGCCAAGCAGAACTCCTGTTGCACTTTGCAAATCCAGTTGTAACCAAAAAGCACCTGTGACACAAAACAGCCACACGGAAGCAGGTCTCGCAAAGATCTTGTTTCCCTCATTCGCAGGATGTTACCGGAGCCTCCTGTCAGAAAGTGGGGAACCAGGAAGTCATGTAACCCAAAATAAGAAACATCTCTTTACAGCACTGGTACCTGAGAGCCGGGAGGTGAAACCAGCTACAACAGAGATCTCCTGGGCAGCGTGTCAGACAGTTCACAGGGCAGGGTCACCACACCAGAGCCCAGACCGCATCTATTCTGCTCTCATATTTCCTTTATGCTCAAACGGGGTCAATCCCCTTCACCCCTGTGACCCTGTAATCTTGTTTCTACCTTGTCTGTGTTTCTTTAAATCCAGTATTTAAAATCTCTTTAAACAAGCGGCAATCCAGCAGCAGGAGGAGGGAGGCAGCAGCGACTGCTCGAGCAGTCCAAGCGCTGCAATCCAGCAGCGACTGCTCACAGCGAAACCGGGCGCCCGAACACGTCCACTTTGTTCTGCCAGTTCTGGGAGGCAGCGCTGCCTCGCGCAGGTTATTAGGCCCTCCCGTACCTGCTCCGTGGATTCTGCCCAGGGTTTGTGTGACAGAGACTCATCCACTACCTGGAAAACAAAATAGATCTCAAGAATTCTGGTTCACTTCAGATCAGCTACCAAAAAAAAAGGAAAAAAAAAAGATTATTATAAAGCAATTATTTCTAAACCATTTCTGCGGTATAGCCAGCTCCAAACTGATGTGAATACAGAGAAAGCCAACTTGGAATCAAACAGTCTAAAAGTCTCTAAATTATTCAGATCATTGCGTTTTATAAACTACAGTCAATAGTGAAGCTCGGCTTAAAGTGGAGCTTTTGCAGAGGCAGGGAAAAGGATGGAATTAGTTGAGGAGGGTCCCACTGCTTGGGGTGGAGTTTACCATTAATCATCATCATTCTGTGCCCAACAGAAAAAGGTTGCCTGTAGAGACAACCCTCATGGATATGATAAATGATAACAATTAATAAAGGCAGATGGTTTAGGCATAGATTCAAGGTCCCTACTGTTATAGCACCCCTGACTTCAAGGGAATTACTTTAACCTTGAGATGGAGAAAGATGGTTTCCATTTACTTTCCAATGAACATCACTTTAGAAAATAGTTTCATTATTGTTATCCTGTTATAACTGACGAAATTTCGTGCTCAGTATTTGTGAAAGGCATGTGCCCACAAACACCAGTGTATAAGTAGTTATAAAGTCATGAATATTGCTCTAGTTCTGGGCCTGTGCAGGGACATGGCCAAAGACGGAATGCAGTGAGTTGTGTGGCACATCGGTACCATTATTTTTATGGCAGAAAGCCCAGAAGACTCCCCTCTTGAAGCCAGGGGTTAGGATGCACTTTATGTTCTTCCAATTCCATTCCCTTTGCCTCCTAAAACTTATGTCCTTCACTCTGCAGTTATTTCTGTTTATTTTTTGTTCTTCCAGGCTCATTTTTCCCTTACCCTTCTGTGTAAGGAGCTCCCAGGTAAGCAGCAATGAACTGTCCCCAAAGCCACATTTTGCTGCTGTGCAAAGTTGACATCAGTGCGTCTAGTCCAGTTGTAATGGTCATTGGAATGACAGTGTCAGCCTGGGCATCTCTATATAGCGCTGCTTTGCATGGTGTAGATATTTTCAGATTCCTTAGGCTAAAGAATTTGGTCTCCTAAATGTGTGCCAGGGTATTTTATTCATTTGTCTCCTCAGAGAAATTAATATCTCTCACAACCTCTAATTTCAGCTGAAAAGAGAGAAAACTGGTTATGGGAAACTGCTTGCACGGCAGCAACCCGGGAGAAGGGATGGTCCAACACAGAAGGAGAAGGGGTTATGGGATGGAGTAGGTTACGTATTACTGTATTTTTTGACACTGACAACATAATGCACATCACGTAATTCAGAAATGCGCCATTTCCTTGGAAATCAGAAGCTAATATATGCAGCCCTACACTGTGCAAAAATCAATCTTTCATCTTGCTCTGGAAAGAAAAAACACACACTATGATTTATGGCAGAGGAAAAGCAGCTTAGACTTTCTTTGACTTCACAGAATACTCCTTCCACATGTCTAATGTAGTGCCTGCAGCTCTGCTGCTTGTGGAAGGTGAATGTGTGTGTTACAACTGCTCCCAACAGACTTACAGAAACTGGGGGCTTTTTCTTACTTTCTCATTTTTTTTTTGAATTGCTAATTCTTGCTTTCTCTTTTAATCCATTTTCTGCATTTGCTATTTTGCTCTGCATGCAGATTTCTTTGCACTGATTTAACATTCTTGGAATGTTCTCAGTGATAAACATTTTAATGAAATATCTAGGAAGAATGTCTTAGCTTTGCAGTGGAAGCTATCAGTGAATCAGTATTTGAATTTCACCCCAAAGGCCACATCTAGAGGCAAAAGAATGAAGTCCTTAAGTATGATCAGCTTCATCCTTGATATTTCTACTGAGCGGGCCCACAAAAGGGCAAATGATGACAACTCTGATGATTATTGAATTGTAAATTCAAAATGTCCACCTTTTTGGACATTTATAAAATGGTGTCTGGGAAGAATGACAGATCTGCAAGTCTTGCAGTATAGGTGCAAAAACAGCCTTCCAGTAGCACTAATAAAAGCAACACTTTGCAAAACCCCCCTGCAAATCTGAAAGCAGACATTTAATAACTGCTGGTCACTCCTGATCTGGCTTTGACCTGCTGACCTCAGGGTGAAAGGCCCTGTACTGCATTAGCACTCCCAAGAACTCTCTTACTCTTTCTGAGTTTTTCTCTTTTTTTTTAGTATTATTTAGTAATTAACCTCAAGACAGCATCACTTACAATGGATAACATCTGCAGAACACTATCTAGGCATCTGAAGGTTTTTGCTTTACAACTAATCATTGGCACTTAATGAATTTGAAGGTTAAAAAAAAACGAATGGCCAAATATTCACTACAGAAACAGTGAAAACGGAATGTGAAAAAACCCTTAATAGGTTCTTTCTGCCACTGATACTTTTTTTTTCATTTATTTATAGGCCCTTTTAAGAAATGGAAGATGTAACGAATTGAGAGGTGCCCATCAAAAAGTTATTCCTCTCAGCAAGAGAGAATCAACCAAAAAGTTACAAGTTAGTAACCTTGCTATAGAGTTCGGCACAACAGTAAAGAAGCCATTAGCCCACTAGCCATGACATTAGGAATACTGTATATGTTTTATATTGATCTTCCTCCAAAGTGGGTCTGATCACTGAACCCTGTATTTTCCCCTATTAGCAATGAATCTTCATTAATTCTGGTAAGTTGGGAAGCTCTGCTCATGTACCTTTGCATACAAATGACAAATAATCACTTAATGAGCATGAACTGAATTCACATTGAACTGTCCATCTTATAAGCATGACGATGTCCAAGAAAGGAAATTCACTTGTTCATTCCCAGCAGTGCTTTGGGATACGGCCTGCAAAAGCAGTGGGAATTAGACATGAGGAAGCAGCAAGATATTTTCCCTATTACATATTCACCCATCAATCATAGGTCTCTGAAACCCGGCCATTGGCCACTGGTTCCTGCTGGGAAAATGGTAGAAGTGCAAGAAAAAGGGACATTTTTCCTCTTGGTGCCAACTTTCAGTGTAGAGCTAACTTGTGGAGCTGCAAGTAGCACAGCACAGCTTCTCTCTGGCAGATCTTGGAGGGAAGAACCATTGTGGAATTTCACAGCTGGATCTCACCATCTCATTCTGCTTCGCTATTTGACATTTTGGACACATTTCACTATTGTTTCCCCATTTTTTTCATCTGCAACCTTATTAAAAGAATAAATTAAAACAAAATTCAGTCCATTAGAGTGCATTCTGTTAAATTTCTTTCTCCCAGTGTGACAGGAGGCCAGTCAATGGAGAACTGCGTGAGGACACATTCTTGTAAATATGGTATAGAAGAGCAAATCAGATATAGAGCAAAATCCAGCTGGTTGAGCCAGCTGGCACTTTCTAGCCCAGATTTCCAGGATTTCCTGAAGCAGTCTGGTTGGTTTAGACAAGAAAATGACTCTGGGGTGGTCAATTTTGCAGCAGGAAAAGCAAAAGCAAATATCACTATCTCTTGACTGAAGTAAACAGCCCCAGGGGACACACAGTCAATAGCGCTGGGGGAGATGCAGTGCATGATCCAAGCTCTCTGATCTTCTTTTTGACACTGAGGAGCTAGGAGACTACCAGGCCATTAATTATATGGGAAGAATATGATCCCAGACAGTGGCAAACCCAAAATAGACAAGCAGAAGGGTGTTTCTGGTGAAATAGGCATACAAAATGTGAGGATGACAACTACTAAAATAGCCCAAACCCAACATTTCAAAGCAGCCAGATACCAAGTTTGCGGAAACAAAATCTCTGTAGGATAAATCTAGTGTATAGGCAGAAAATCTTTTCTAAGCTTCTTGCTTTGCTTTTCCATTTTGGAGCTTTTTCTTTTCTGCTGGACAAGCACTATCTTTGAGCTTACATGACAATTACATACAGTGAAGAGGTGAACTTCCATGTCCACGTTCGTTATCCAGACATCGAGGTAGACTCCTTGGTGGTGCCACACTCAGTGAGGAGGCTGGCAAGGACAAGAATTTTGAGGAAAGACTGAGAGCTCGCCTTGGAAAAACCTTGCTTACAAAACAGATATGGATCATTCATGATGCAAAGATTTTTTCACTGTTGGCAAAAAACAAAGGCTCCTCTGAAATTTTCTGAAATTTCTTCCTTTGCCATGATGACTTAGTCACAAGAAGTCCTAAAAATTGGTTCTTAGGCTTTCTGTAAGGGGGAAAAAAAAAGGGGGGAAAGAAGAGGAAAGAGGTTGGCATCTCAGCATTCAAGTCATCTGAGCTCTCTTCTAAGTCCTGGATGAGCTCTGACCATCTGCTGGCATGAGATTTCTCTCAGTGGAGAGAAATTCCACTCAGAATTTCCCAATATACCATGGTCATTCTGGAACCTATTTTTCTGCAGCAGTTATAAATCTCCTGCAGATCACAGGACTCTGTAGAATAAAAAAAAAATACCCCAGTGTTCTTGGCCTGGGCCGGCAGATTGGAGAGGGACAGAAACGCTTGTCTCATCCAAAGAAAACTCTGCCTGACTTTACCCTGCTAATAATTCAGTTGGAAAGTCTGTTTAAACTGTGCACATCCTGCAGAGGTCTCTAGGATATAACCTGTTAGACCCTCACCTAGAACACATTTCTTCAGCTTTTGAAGGCTTGCTTTTTTGCAGGGTGTCTGCCAAGCAAAAGAAATGAAGATTAGGGAGTGAAGAAACCCAATGGCAGCTGTGCATCAGGTCCCAATTAAGACATCAAACTAAACCATTCAGCCATAGTTCTCAAACATCCTTGTACATAATACTTCCCATGAGGCTGGAATTCTTCTGCAAGGTTTATGCTGGCTTTAATGTATAGCATCAGAGCTCAGTAAGCGTTCATGGATTTCATATTGCTGTTTGATATAGCAGGGCATGTTTTTTCACCACTGCTCCCCTTTCCAAGAAATAAAAGAGGGGGACAATTTGAGCCATCCTTATCTGTTATGTTATGACATGATCTGACTTGGACTGGAGATCAGGTTTAAATTGTGTGAAACTACAGAGGAGTCTACAGCTGAGTCATGCTGGATCTGGGAGTCCTAGTGTCTGATATCCACTAGTTCCAGCCCTAGCAGCCATTCCTCTATGCATTGAATCAAAAGGGAATTCTGCTGTAAGGATCGATCTCTCTTCTAATAGCGGGTAGGGAGGGTAAGTCTTTGCAAGGGAGGCTGAGCACGGGGTAGAAATCCTTGTATTGCAGCTGTGAATGACAACAACACGGTTATGGGCAAGATGCTCTCTGTACAACTACTCAGTGACACAGTGTGCTGAGGATCAAATAGCCACCTCAGCTCAAGGCTAGAGCCTAGGGACAGTTGCTCAAGCTTCCCCCATGATGGCTTCAGATTTGGGTTCAGGTCCCAAGGACTGTTTTGTCCTGATCTTACTGAAAGGCCCAGCTGTACATTCCCTGCATTCTTGCAGGAAATCCTGTATTTCCTACCATTTCTGCAGCCCCTTGGAGCGGAATGGAATTTCCCAGTATACCATGGCCATTCTGGCACCTATTTCTCTGCTGTAGTTATAAATCTCCTGCCGGTCACAAGACTCCATAGGGAAACAAAAACCAAGCAAACAAAAAAGCACATATCACTACCGACCTCACCATGAGCGCCTGGATCACCTCGCAGAGCAAAATCCTGCATTGCTGTTTGCTGAGAGAACCTAAGTCACCCAGCTGCCCTCTCTAACAATTAACTGAACTATCCTGCAAGAGGTCATTTAAAATTCCCCTCCCCGCGCTTATAAGACAGCCCCACTGTGAACAGGAGCAGCAAGCCCAGAGTCAGTTTCCACAACAGTGCACAGACTTGATTTGAAAGCAACAGCACTGAGAACATCTACACGTTCAGATGTACAGATGTCTGAGTTCCTGGCGTTCTGTTGGATCTGGTTCCTCAATGGTCTACACAAAATGGTGTTTTTCCTTGGGTTCTCTTTGGCAGTGAAATAGCAAATTCCTCCAGAGAAGTCTTAGTGCATTTCAGGCGTGTTTGCTTCCTGCAATTGCCTGTCATTTAGAAGAAAGTAGGAATATGTCTGGCTCCCTGAAAAGTATCGTAGTGAAGCGTAGCCCTCATATCATGCCCCAAAATGGTAGGGAACTTATCCTTATTTAAAAAAAATAAAAAGACCACTTTTATAGGCTATGCTAGTCTGCATTTTTTCCCTTGCAAAAGTGCATGAAATAAACACGCATATAAATTCTTCCTGTATCTCAAGGCTGCAGCAATGCCACACGGGGCTAAGAAGAGCAAAGCAAATCATGACTCATGCATAAGGACTTCTCACTTTGGAGAAGGGTAGCTTTGAACTTTGTGGGTGCAAAACACTTCTCTCTATATAAGGCAGAAGTCATTCCTTGGAGTGAAGGCCTTTAGAAGCACAGATGCAGCAGACAAAAGCAAAGGCAATAAGACCATGATTCCGCCAGTCTTTTTACCCATTGCCAGATTTCCCAGAGACATTGCTCAAACATCATCTCCATCTCTGATGGAGAACAAGTACAAGTTCATTTGTGCATTGAGTGCCATATGATGTTTAACCTGGCATTACAGCAGCTGCACGAAGACAGACGATGCCTAAATCAGCATAATGTTACATAGGGTCTAAAAGGATTTATCTGCTTCACTGTCATAACATCTGTCTGGGCAAATCCCTTCTCTAAACTTCTTTGAATAAGGAGGGAGAACCTGAATCAGTTCAGTGCTTTACAGGACAGAAGACACGAAGGATGTTTCTGGTCTTGAACTAAGTATCCAAAAGCCAATTTCAGTGTCTTTCCAAAAGACAGATGAGAGAACTTTAAAACGGGAATTTAGCTGTGATAGTCGATCAGCCAATAGCCATTTACAACACTGATAATTCCTCTGCCTCTATTGAGAAGACATTGAAGACCTGTCTTGGAACAAAATATTTGACACAGTAGACTATCCCTCTCATAGCTAGTCTAAAGTTGTGAATGATGAAAGCTATATAAAAATCTGCATAATGTTGTGGCCAAAAACAAAGAAATACTCTTCAACATAAATGAGGCAGAGGAATTTGGGTAGATTGCTCTCTAAAGGAGGTTTTAACTCTCCCAGTCTCTGTGGATTGAACATTGAGGTTGAGTTCACATTTAGCCATATGCCAGATACCAAAATACAATTACTGGACATGTTGTTTGGAATAAAGAAATTAAGTATCTCTGGGAGTAGAAGAACTAGTGAAATTCAGTTTGCTACACATGTGGCGAAGGCTAATTTTTTTGTTGTCTAGCAAAGATAAGGTTGTGCTGTAAATTGTCTCACATTATCCAGCTTGTGATTTCTATGACACTGTTAGCAGCTTGATATTTTGGGCAAATGCAATCCTCTGTTATACTTGTGGTTAAAGTAAATCAGCAGACTTTAACACAGGATTGAAAGGTAGAGAGAAACAGATATATGGAGCATGTAAAGGTATGCTACTCACTTCCTTAGAAAACCAGTCCTAAAAGATAAAGATGGTAGAGCCCTATCATATTCTGCTGGAGTGCAGTTTTAATTGATAAGCTGTATGTTAAGAAAATCCACTTACTAAAGAAAAGTAAGAAAAAGAGCTTACTGAATTTTTATGAGTCATTTCTATCCAGCCCCTTAAACTGCACAGCAGCTAAGACCTTTGTTGGAGGTAAAATAAGAAAAAGATGAATTGCTTCTTAAAATGCAAGTCAGATGATGAGGATAAAGTTTTAGAGCAGATAATTCCCCTTTTCAACACTGGATTCAGGCAAAATGAGTGTTTCTGAGTATGATCTAAGATTATACCCATCAAGATACTTCCTGGAGTTAAACATATTAGAGAATTGGAACAGTTAACGAAAGGTCCCTGCATATATATTCTTCATCTGATTTATTTTCTCTTTTATCTCAGACTCCACCTCTTTGAGTCATCTTCTGACTAAGCTACTGAAAATACAGAAAAGGAAGACAGGAGTTGGAACATTCCTGAAATTGTCACAGCAAGACATACATTAGTCATTTACCTGGCAACGCTTTCCTAGGGAGCGCTTCTGCTTGGAAAGAAAACAAACCCCTAATAAGTTACATATCAGAAGTTTGTAAACTAGCTCAGCAAAATTGTGGTGTGACCTGCAGACCAGGCTCTGAACCTGCACCAATTTTTGCCCCTAAAGCAAATAAAAAGAAATCAGGAGCAAAATATGGTTCCTAACACTACAAACTGTGGATTACTAAATGTTAACTAGCCAAGCACAATAATGGCTCCATACTGATCTAGACAGCATTTACTTCTCTGTTTAGATGTTTCATGGCATTTAACTATATGCAGGGCATTTATAAGATGACATTTAGGGGACCTTGCTGCAGGGCTGTCTGAGTTTTCAATTCTCTAGACTTTAAACAGAGCCTAGGTCCTGCCATTCAACGTTGGAATCTCTTTAGAGCTTTCTCGTGATGCAGCTGTGCATGTGGTTCAGGAGCCTATCCCCAAGGTCAGAACTGACACATGCCAAGCACTGGCACATCTTAAACATCTCCTCTCCTTAATCAAAGGAAGAAACTTGAACTAAAACTGGGCAAAACAACACAAAGAGAAGCAGGCATGTACTTTCCATCCATAAGCACTCTACCCTTATATAAAACATAAATAAGCTAACATATTGCTCGAAAGACAAATCACCAGAAGAGTTCAATCTTTCCTTAGAAGCTCTTACAAAAGCCTAGTCAGTGCTCAGAAGGATAGGGCTGACAGCAGGACATATGTGTGCTCCTGCCTGGTATTATTAATGTCTAAATGGTGATTCAACCAGCCCCTGCAGGAATCAAAAAACACCGCTGGTTATTTTATTATTGAAGTAACCTTTTTTTCTCCAATTCCCATGTCAACCAATTCCCCTTGACAACAACTACCACACTGCTGTGGCATCACCCCCACAATTTGTTGAAAGTAGCAGATCACTCCTGTCAATGGTGTCTTTATGCCAGCTCTGCATCAGCATCTGCAAGGACTATAGATCAAGGGGAGAAGAAGGAAAGCTAAAATTAGTATTAAAAGCCAAAGATGGTGTGTGGACCAATCACACACAGAATCTATGAGTTGCACATTGTTTCCAGCCTAAAACTTTTACTCCTTAGCAGTAAGTTCAATTTACTTCCAGATTGTTAGGGAACAATTCAGATATAAATTAACAAAGCTCTGTTTGTGCAGATGGACGAGGAAAAGGGACAACCAGTAGGAAAAGTACAGGTGGAAAATGTGGTGATGGGAAGCTTCTGCAACTTGCTGGTCAAGTTAGTGTGTTTAAATGTGACTGGGATTGTTTTACCTGACAGCCTGATACTGCTAAATACCCTTTTAGCTGTCTCATCTCTGAATGATCCTGGTCTCAGCCCCAGAACCAGTTCATTCCCAAAGAGAAAGACAAGCATAGTAATGGGGAGAAGAATGTCAAGAAAAGCCCTGAAAGATGACATAATGGGGAACAATGAAGCAAGGAGAGTGGAGAAACGCATAAAACAAGACTGTAGAAAGCGCTGATCTGAACTGGGAGAGATGTATTACATTTTCAGGATTTTTTATATCAGAACAAGACTGTTAAGGAGATAAGTACATTCCAGTAACCTCAGCGGAACCTCCAAGGCCGAAAGGCTGGCAGCCAAACATCCCTGGAGTCTTGGTCAGGCAGAAAGCTTGGGGCAGCCAGATGTGGCAGGTGTGGGGCACAGGAAGAGCTCACTGTGTAACAGAAGCTCCCTTAGCTGCTGATGGAGAGCGCTCCTGGACCCAGGTGGGTGATGGTGGCCACATGGTGTCATGGGGTTCACACATGTCACACTGCCCAAGGCACCTTTGGTCCAGACACTGTTCTCACAGCATCAAAGCCATGGGAGGAGAGTCTGTAGCTATTGACTGAGAAGAAACGACATTGGATCTCTCTAGCCTGGCCACAACTCAGAGGTGAATGGGAGTCTCTCAGGCAAATTCCTGAGAGCTGCTGGATCATTTAGAGATGATTAAAGAGATTTAACTTGGAATCAACTTTTAAAAGCAAACTTCCTTGCTTTATCCTTCCTTGTTTTACCATTTTCCCCTGTTGCAGGAGGTCCTGCTCCCGGTCTCTGCCACTACCACATTTCATACACCATCAAACATATTACCAATCATTTTCCCATCTCCTCTGCTCTTGGGTTCCCAATTGTTCAGCTTGACCTTGCTGTTCTCCTTCTTTCCTGGAAAGAGCTTGGGAAAACAGAAACCACGCATAGCCTTCTGATGAGGTGAGATAACTTTGGTTCCAGAGAGATTTCAACAAAATGCCACAGCTGTGTTTGACATTGGGAAAGCCAGGGTAGAAAGCTTTCTGCATTGAATTTGAACACACATTTTGGCTGAGATGGGTCTTATTCTAACACAGCTGTCCAGGTATTTGATTGTGTTGTGACACTGCTTCAAATGCCTAAATATGCATTTAAACAATGTTCACAAATCTGTTAAACTGAAAAAGATCTGTTCTTTAATTATACAATGCTGTCAACCACCTTTATTGGGATCTTTTCCAAGTTTACTTAAGAGGAAGAAAAAGTTATTATGAAAACAACCACAGCATTTTTTTCTTTTTGAAACTAAGCATTTTTGTATCAATGCATAAACCACAAGAATGATCAATTTAATAATTTCCTGTGGGTGAACTCTTTCAAGTTGAGCTGTCAGTTAGAAGCATGGGTGGGGAGCCCATGTGGAGGAAAAGTGAGAATCATTCCCTTTCACAACATGCCTAAGGGCAGCCTGAGAATGATTATTAAATTCACTTCATTCTCCACATAATGTGAGCAGTTCTCAGCCTTCACCATTCAGCGGCATCGGCAAGTACTGAGGAAAAGTCTTTTCTTAGCATGTTGTTGCCTCCAAAAATAAATACACAGTGTTCTCTTTCTGCAGGTGAACACAGAATGTTACACATCAGCTTTGTGCTGGTGCTCTTGAGTCCTGAATCATTTCTGTGATTCACAAAGCATGGTGTTATGTGGGCAATGAGAGGCAACATACAGGAGAGACATCATAAAGCCTTTTTTTCCTATGACTGTCATTGGCTTTTTTTTTTTTTAATGCAGGTTATATGCTTAACCTGAAATGTGAAGCCTTTTTTAATAACAGATTTTTTGAAAAGCTACTTTTGTTAGCTAAGACGCACGCACAATCACTTTCTCCACCGAACACCGAAGATGTTAATTGCTGCACATAATCAACAAAATAATTAATACTTTGTGTGTTGGGAGGAATTATGCTACTGCAATGGAATATTTACCCTTCATCTAACATGATCTATGACTCTCTTATGATGAAGCCGTTGTGCAACTGGGACCCTGGATAGTCAAAATCTATTCCTTCAGTGTCGACATGCTCTTCCATTAACCTTGCAAAAACTCTTATTCTGCAGCTATTAGAAATGCATTCTAATTTTGTATAGAACTTACAGTCATTTTTCATTACAAAAACTGGCTTTTCTTCAAATCCTTGAAAAAGATTTTGGAAGTGTCTTTATTGAGAAATTATTGATTCTAGGTGTTTTTTGTTGTTGTTGTTTTAACATCAAGCATACTTTTCAGCTTTCATTGCTGGCAATGCTTCTTTTACCTCTGAGATTTTTAAAGACGATCTGGACATTTCCAGATCTGGAAGATCTGGATATTTTCTCCTGCTTTCTCATAAAAACTAAATGCCAAATAAATTTCCAGCATCAGAATATGCAATGATTTATTTCCTGGTTACCTAGTTTAGAGAAATTTAATGGAGCTGATGTTAGTGGTCTGAAATCAAAGTCCACTTTTGGAGACATTCACTTGAACCTACTCAGATATTTCTCACAGTGCCACAATGACTCCAGTGTTTCCCCTCTGTAACTCGTTGTACCATTGCACAGATCTGCTCAGCCATGTTTGGAAGAGAGATATAAAGGAAGTACATTAAAAAATATATGAACTCAGGCAAATCAGAATGAATGATACAAGAAGTTGACACATAGAAGGGAACAACATGATGTTAATGGAAGACAGTCTGGTGATTCGGTATTTATTTTTGCTGTTGGATCAGGAATTTCTTTCATGTTTCCTAGGGTCCCAGGATGCTGGGATCCCTTCTCATGATGAAGTTCACAAATGTCCTGCCTCTCTCTCTGATCCCACCTATTAATATAGCTGTGGTAGCTAAATGCTTCTCCAAATCACACAGTATGTATAGAACAATCTCTTCATCTCGGTTGATGATTCGCAGAACAACCTTGACTGACACAGCTACTGCTCTAAAGAGATGGGGTCAGTTCCCAGTTTACACTGAAGCCTCCCTCTCCTCTTAGGAGCATCAGTCTCCTACGTTTAAACAAGCAAACAAATGATGATCCTCTGTTAGTGTTAAATTCTGATTTCCTCCTCTTCGCTACTGCCATGCTTCTGCCTATTTGGGTGCTACCCCTTTCACATACTACCTCCTTGCTTGCATAAACATCTGGCATTTCAAATTTCTAAAACCATGCACGTTGCATTCTGTGCTCTTCTTTCATTTATTCACTGTGGCTAGTCTGGACACAACGCAGTTGAATGAAGGCTGTCCCTAGACTAAGCTGCCAAGAGTTACACGTTTCTGTTTTAAGAACTTCTTTCTGGCTAAGAGAATTCAGAATGTATCTACTATCTCAGCCACATTTTTCCTGCTTCCCCCTTTCCCTGTAGCTCCTCATCATGAGCTCCCAGCTCATCTCAAACTTAGTGTGTGCATAGATGGTTCCTCTTCCAGAGGACATGCTGGGCTGGGCTGTCCCCAGGTACATCACAATTCTCTTTCCCCTCATCTTTCTGATCCTCTTCAAGAACTTTTGGATCAGGACCTGAAAGAACACAAATGCTTTATTCTCAGCTGCTGCCCAGAAACCCACATGTTGGGATTACGATCCCTCTGCTATTCCACAGAGTTGCTAACTCTGCTGGCGTGAAGTCAGTGATAAAACTAAGAAACATTGGCTTCCATAGAAGCTAGGTCAGACCAAAACAGGGAACAAGCACACTTGAAAGTTTCACCTGCAAGGTCTCCTGGCCATCAGCAATACATGGCAGCACTTCATCCTTGTCTGGTTGCCGTGTGTGAGCTTGGGGTTGGATCTGTTTCCAATCCGACTCGCTTTTCCCATACGGTTTCCCTAGAAATGGAGAATTATACAGAATTAAGGGAAAGTTTTGCAGATTTAAAAATCATAATGTGAAACAAAAATTGCACAGATGAATCAAGATAAGATTGAAACAATAGAAAATTCCATATCTGCCTAAATGATGGGAAATGTTCACTTTAATTGAGATTCCTTCTTTTAGATACTGTAGGCAAACACGGAGATCTGGTTATTGTTAGTAACGAGAGGAGGATGGGGAGGAACTGTGAGTCTCACAGCAGCTCCAGAAAGCATCCAGGAGACGGTATCTTTCCAATAGCCAGTTGTTCTATGTATGCTTTACAGGTTAGACAGCACAGTATGCAGAAAGTTTTCTTTGCCTTGGGTTCCTTCCAAGATCAAAAATTGAATCCACCTGGGGTAAACAGACTCACAGATCACCTATCTCTCATGACATGATGGACAGATGTTTTCCTGTTACGCTGCACTGCACGAACAGGACATGCTTTCCTCAGGTCAGGTTCCTGGGTTAATTTCTGGCACATGGAAATGCTTTCTTGCCTTTCCTGGGGGCGGCCAATGGCAAAAATCAGGTGCCACAGGCTAGCCAACAAGTCAAGAGTTAGAGTGCCCAACCAGAAGGCTCCAAAGGTGCTAAGAGCATCAAGACGCACTTGAGAGATTCCTTGTGTTTTCTCATTTAGAGTGTAAGAGCTAGAGGCAGGGATATGACTGTTTTTAGATGCTTATCCAGAAAGAACCGTGACAGGAAGACCACAGTCCATCCTGCACATAAACTAGGAGATCACAATATCCATTCCTCTCCCATTTCCAGTAATATAAATTGCAAGCATGGTATATGAAGAAGATTTCTAAGGTCAGACAATCAGAGCTGTGCTCAAGAAAACAAAAAAATACAGTCTACACTGCAATATAACAGTGCTTGCAGCAGTCCCTGTGCCAACCTACTGACCACTGCCCACAGACAACAAGCTGGCCTGTGGAGCAGAGGGTCAGTATTGTGTCAGGAAGTCCTATTTCAAGGACTGACAAACACGCCAAGTCTGGTTCCTACGGAATGTCAGTGGGAGCCTTGCCTCCATTTTCCATCCCGCCTGGGTTTCTTCAACCGTTTTCTGGGCCTGAAAGCCTAGAGCAAGCCTGGGAGCAAGCTAAGATGTGAGTGCTATAACTATCTGGATGAGAAAGATCCTGGAACAGAACAACAAAGAACAAATAACAGAGGAAAACAACTTGCCAACAGAGAGACATGCCTGAAAACGCTGACCTTCATGGAAGACCTTTGTAGAAGAAACGGCCAGTATTACTAGCTCAGATCCAAGCTTCCCATACATGGAATGAAAAACCCAAAGAAACCATCTTACCTTCTTCTCTTTATCCACAGAGTCACTCACAAATGATAAAAATAATTTTAAAAAAATCTGTAAAATCATTATCTGTTAGATTTCAATCATATTAAAAAAAAGATTTTTGGGGTTTTTTTAAGTGATAAGGGAAGAGGAAAAAGAAAAAGTGAAGCTTTTCTTCTTTTTTTTAGTAATAGATCTTCAGCCAGTTATCTCTGTTATCTCTAGAAAATGCAACTCAGTTATGAAGCTTGCACAGAACTACAATTAGGCTTCATGCATTTTTCTAATGCTGACCCAACAGGACCCCTAAATGTTACTAAATCTATGCGGAGATCCAGCCATCAAATACCTCTAGTCTACACCCTGCCTATATAAGCCTCTTGAACTAATTAAAAGGAAGTCACAATTTGCATGGATAATCTGTAAATCCTACCCAAATGCAGGTTTTGGCTGCACATTGCTGAATGGGCAGACTTCTATTACTGATATGCTGTGCTATGTGCTATTCCACCACCCAGCAAAGTTTAAGCCTTCCCATGATGATCTGTAGTTTCTGGTAGCATGCAGTAAATTAGTTTGACAGGGAGGGAGAGAAACACTTTCTTGAAAACATTATAATTCATTAACATTTAATTTGAGATGTTATTTTAAAAGAATTAAATATGATATTCAAAACATTATTCAAAAAATCATTTCATTTCCTCCTTAATGAATAGAATGATAAAAGATCTGAATAAGACAATCAAACCCCAGTATTACTACTGTAGGAAAAAATAGTTTTCATGAGGGACCGATGGTAAACATTTCAAGGCAAATATTTGATTTTTTGAGTAGCTGAAACAAAGTTACTGTCCTCACGATTCCCATATTTGTGACAGTAAGCTTTAAAGCAGATATAGTGAATATTTTCAAGGTCAGAATCAGAAGCTGTATTAGCACATTCCTGCTTTCAAGTTAAGCACGTGCTTTAGTACCTTGCTAGATGGAGACCTGATACCTGCTAAAAGCAAAAAATAGCTCCACTGAAAGCAGTGGTGTTGGATCTGTATGCAAACTACATATAAGAAGAAAATAAGACTCAAATGGTTTTGAAAAAAAATCATAGTAAAACGTTGAACTAAGGTTGTGAACTACAAAAAAGGCCAAAAACTCAGAAATATTGCTATTTTAGTTGTCGCTGCTGTATTTATCTTGTATGTTTGGCTGTTTCTGACATATTTAAGAAAACATAGCCTCATCAATTTATACCAGATAAAACTTTGACCCTACGAGTGAATTTTAAATACATGATGCTCCAGAAATCTTAGGAATTATATACTCCTTTAATTCTGGGAATAGAGGTAATATCGGATGGCTTATCGCAACACAGCTCAAATTTTAAATATTGTACTGTTAGGGGGCAACCCAGCAGAGCCAACAAATCAAAATCTCTGAGAAAAAAACTCTGAGAAAATAATTAGGATTCGGCCTATGAGGAAGATGATGGCTTTCATCAAATGAACGATGTCTTTCTAGAGCAAATATAGAAAGAGACATACAAAGACACAGACATGGAATAAAGATTTCCATATACTTCCACATATGCATACACAGACAGGTAGAACTACACCAGGATTTTGCTTAAGTCAAAAAAGCAGCTATTGTACCTTGGACTGAGCTCCACAGTTTAACAGTTCAGTAGTCACGTTTAACTAGACTAAAATGATCAAAGAACCGCAAAAGGAGGTTTTAACATAAAGCTTCAAGGAAATTCACTCAAGAATGATGCTTGTTTGCAATGGATCTCAGAAGCTTTGAGAAACTCTATCATCAACCAGCTTGACAAAATCACTTTACCTATTTACACTCACTCAGTTTGCTGTTGTTGGCAGCCTGTAAGAACAAACAAGTTGCAGGAGGATGTTAAACTTTGTCAAACAGAGTAGCTAAAAACCTCCTGATACTGACATGACACCTGAGAAATACCCTTCTACTTAATGACCATGGTCACTACAGCAGTGCTTGGTATTTTTCTTGCAGAACTACCATAGTTGGCAAATTTCAACTGGAAAGTGTCAAGTGAGCAAGCTTTCCTAGTGTGAGCTTTCCTAGTAAGTGGGTGAGCTTGGCAGTAGGCAATGATACCCCAAAGTGCATTTCTGCAGCTCCATGTTACTGGTGTTAATCTGACTTGCTATCATGTGGAATACAACACTACAAACACTAGAGGACAATAAATGAAATTATTAGGACCAAAGATAAAGACGGGGAAAAAAAGTGTTCATTAATGTGCCAAGCAGATGAGCTGTGAATCTCCTTGTTAAAAAGCACTGTAGACTCTAGGGATTTGCATGGGCCAAATGAGAGAGTGACGAGCTTCTGGAAGAGAAATCCACTGAAGTTATCACCTGCTGGGACCTTGCCTCAAGAAGTTAAGCTGAAAAGATTTAGAGGCTGAGGGTATTAGGGAGAACTGTAGCATGCACTCACAGTGCTCTCGTGGCCTTGGCCTGTAGCTATTCTCAGCCACTGCTGCAAATAGGATCCTGAGTTTGATGAAACTGGGGTCTGACCCATTATGGCCATTCCTACTAGGTTCTCTACGAGAAAAGTCACAGAGCTGCTGGCTTGCAATCCACTGGTTTCTAGCAACAATTTGTTAGATGCACATGCACTTGAAAATATTCTGATCATTGCAAGTGTCTTAGGCCCAAATGCCAGCCTGAAAGAAACCAACCACCTTGCCCTGGTGGCAAGCACATAAAGGCAGTTGTCAATGCAGCATCGAAGTTGATTGGGCAGCTCTGCTGCCCTGGCGATGTGCTGCCTTGGAGAGGAACGACTGATGAACACAAACTATGGTAGCCCTGGGGAGATTAATACAGTGTGTCTGAAATGAGGGCGACATCCGAGTTCACACAAAAGCAAATGTCTACAACACACTTGTCATTGCTCTTTTGTATGCCTGAAAAGAGGGGACAATTTATAGCTGTCAGAGCAAGCATTCTAGTCAATTCTTCATGTGCTGCTTCTGAGTCTTGGCTGGTACAGAGGGGTATGATGAGATCTCCACAACTTGGAGTATTGCCAAATCCTCCTACACTCTGCAGCGAATCTGGGGCACATGTCAGCCAACAGCACGTTCAGAACCACTTCTGATGGCCCAGTCTGACAGGATAAAGAGCTGAAAGACTGAAGAAATGCTATTCACCTCTGCTTAAGGCAACCACTAACCATGCTGGCTGGGAAAGCTGAGTTGTCCTCAAAACACTGTACCTCTGGTGAAATGTTATGTCTTTTAATCAGCTCTGTAGTGTGGTGGCTGGTTGGTAAGTGGGAAACAGACCCTACTGGTTTCAGAAGTTTGAAAAACTCACATGCAATTGCCCCTACAGAGCAGTCCAACAGGACCTTTAAGTGTGCAAGGACGTGCTCCTTTGAAGGTTGATTTGAACATTCAGAGGTGACTCTGATGTGTCCTAGAGCTGCTGCAGATATGTTACTGATGTGTGCATGGGAGGAAGGGCGGCTGTTTTCACCATGGGTGCCTGGTTTTGTGGAGGTTTTCATAGCATTGTTGTCGAAGGGAAAGGCACTGGATTTTCACTGTCTGAAACTGGCCCAGGGCAGTAGGAACTGCAGAAAAGGGCCTACAAATGTCCTATGTGTATGGAAAATAGAAAGGAAAGACTCACGCTGAGAGAAGGGCTCCAGATCCTGATTTCATCCATTCTGATGTAAATGCACAGTAACTCCTCTAGACTAAGCACAGACTATAAGTCATGTAAAACAACAGTTAGCTCCTTCCTTCCTTCCTTCCTTCCTTCCTTCCTTCCTTCCTTCCTTCCTTCCTTCCTTCCTTCCTTCCTTCCTTCCTTCCTTCCTTCCTTCCTTCCTTCCTCCCTTCCTTCCTTCCTCCCTTCCTTCCTTCCTTCCTTCCTCCCTTCCTTCCTTCCTCCCTTCCTTCCTTCCTTCCTTCCTTCCTTCCTTCCTTCCTTCCTTCTTTCCTTCCTTCTTTCCTCCCTCCCTCCTTCCCTTCCTTTCTCCCTTCCTTTGTTATGTTTTATGTTTTTCACATCCCATCAAATCATGTTATGTGCCAGAATGATGTCTCCAGAAACACCCTTACATTTCCTTCAGTCTTGCTACTGTGGAAGCTTTCTTTTCTAAATAAATGGATTAGTTTCAGATTTATTTTCTTCACACATTACTGCTTGCTTTCTTTCCCACTTGGGTTATCTTTCTCTTTGGGTGATTCATCTCTGTCTTCATCAAACATCAACCCATCTCCCAGTTAATGATTGGCAGCAAATTTCATGATCAAAGACATGGAATGATCTTCATTTTTTTTCTGTTTAAAATCAATTTTGTCAGATAATATCTTTTGCTATCTCTTGATATCTATCCCACTGATTTACAAGGATGGAAACCAGTGAGTGCTAGAAAAACAGTTGCAACATTTACATGTTTTCTTTTCTGAACTTGAAAGTGGACTGTGTTACTCTCTTCTGTTCTTTCAGTCTCTCCCATCTGAAGCTTACATTTATTAAGCTATTACCTAAATATCCTAGAATGCGTATTAAGTTCTTATCTCTGCATGTTTGCATGTTCTCCTAATATGGTTTTTGAGACTGGGTCTTTCTGACTTGACTTCACATATTTTTCTTGGAATAGGATTTATTTTTAAAGCAGATCACTGTTTCAGCCAACTTTTGCATTATTAACCACGTCCTCTTCTTTATTTATTTATATTTTAATAAGTCTAATTTCCCAATCAAGGAACAAGAACAGCTTTGGCTAAAGGCCCAACTCAGAAGCAAAGACAACAGTTAGCAATAAAAAAGTTATATAAAGCCTTTTTTTTTTCTTAGAGAATATAGATAGCATTAAATATCAGCTAGAAGCTATGAACCAGCATGTAACTGCTAAAGGAAGCAAAAGATACCAGGAAAGTTACTGTTAGCAGAACAAAAGCCAAAGACAAGTGTTTAAGGAAGAGTATAATAACACTAAGAATTACCTAACAGGAGAAAATAAAATTGCTAACCGGAGATGACTCAGAAAAAGCCAAAATATTCAACAAACAGTTTAGCTCTGGATTTGGAGGAGTTACGAAGGAAGACAGCCACATGGAGGTGGGGGTTTCACCCTCGGCAGCCTGGGGCATGGTGAGCATGCCAGTCAAGCAAGTTTTAGGAGAAATAGATTTTGCTAGGCAAGCCTGATTTAATTTCTTATTGATTTCAATATTAAATATAGAGGATTTTTTGCTCTCTGTAGAGACTTAAGTTCTTTTTATCAAAGATTGAGAAGCAAATATGGAATTACTCCTGATACCCTAATGGATGACATAAGGCCAGACAATCTGACAAGTGTCAACAGTGATGTGGCAGTCACATGAATCTTGACCTTTGGAAATTGGGCTAGTTCAGGTATGTTTTCCAGTAAAGCTGAGCACGTATCTGTACATGCAAGAAGAAATATGCACTAAAGGATCACATACTGCAAGGCAGTGACTCCAGAGAAAATATCTCATTCCATTTAGAGAGGGTGAAATGGATAAGGAATGAAATATATGACTTTTCCTTGACTAGATCAATAAATAACTGGAAAGAGCCATGCAGGCAGATGATTATACTCTCTCTGTGTAGTCTTGGTATAACAGCAGCTCCACTTCTTGCATATAGAATTAAAATAGATATCAAAATGTGGAGAGATTTTGAGGGGGAAAAATTAAAAAAAAAAAAAAAAAGAAAAAAAAAAGAAACAACCAGGGATAGAGAAAATGCTTCTTAGCAATAGACTTAGAGCTCGACTGGCATCAAAAAGGACAGAGGTAAGTTGATCAGACAAATGAAAATACCTGCAACCAGCAAAATCACCACTGGTGAAAGGCCTCTTTGAGCCAGCCGACAAAGGCACCACTACAGTCCTTGCCTGAAAGGCATAGCCAGAAACTGAGAAATAAAACACATTTTGAGCTGTGAGGATGATTAATTTTAGGACAAACTACCAAGGGAAGCAGTGAATTTTCACACGATTCTGCTCAGTGCAAGTTGGGATCCATCAGGCAGTGGCACAGGGTAGATCTGAGTGCAGTCCCTTCCGGGCATTAAGGTCTGGGCATTCGTGAAGAAACCAGCAGGAAGCCCCATCGTCTGCCCCAACAACCTGCGGCAGGAAAATGTCTCTGCCCAGCTGCGCGCTCCAGCCTCCCACTCGCAAGGATTGCTCCCTCGTAAAGTGCCCATCCTGGCAACACAGGAGCTTAAGAGATGAACAGAGCTTGCTTTGAATTGGGGGGAAATGCATATACATACCTCACCAGCAGGGAAACACATACTTTACAAGGCAAACCGCACCTAAGAATTTTTTTCCCTTCCCTCTCTTTTCAAATCAATCAGGCCCTGTAAGTTTGAATGTATATGCACCTCTTTTGCTTTCTGTCAAAGAAAAAAAATTAAATTCTAGGTGAATATACAATCTCTCCCATTCAGGAACTTTGCTGGCAGAGCACAGGACGATGGGATGTTGCTTATGGCAACATGGAGATGGGCTGAGGCCCCAGAAATGTAAAGATATTGCCACACGCTGACAGAGTTCAGATGCCCTCAAGAGCCTGGGGATTTGGGCGGCTCTGCCCCAAAGGCTGGGTGCAGCGCACAGCATCCTGCCCCTTCTCTTGTCACTCCACATTTGGACACCACCTCCTGTCCCATGAACCGGGAGAGACTGGGTATCACTCAAGACACACAGACCTGAGACTCCCCCTCAGGAGACTTTTCCCAGCACAGCTCATGAACGGCGAGAGGCTGTAGACTTGCTCCTCATTTGGGCTTTGCCAGATTTGAGCATAGAGACCTTCAGTTTTCAAGCCTGTCAATCCAGGATCCGTTGCCAAATTCATAGTCACTGGAGGAAATAAATGAGAAAGATGAGGTGGGAGAGATGAACTTTGCAACAAGCCACATCAGTGTGGGGAAATAGTGAAAGGTAAGTAGGGTATATTTTATCAGCACTGCACAGGAAGTCTCAGTACCAAAAACTGCTCTCATCCCAGCCAGCAATCCATGTTATTTCTGGCACCTTTGTAAATGAGTTTGCAAAAAACCCCCGGAGGAGCAGGTTTAGATTCCATGTGAGAAAGGCAGCAGGACAGGAGCCCCTCTGCAAGCTCTACCTCTCAGCTCCCTCCGGTTTGAGCATTTCAGACAAAATAAGGGCTATTCTTCATGTGTCAGGTTCAGGCATCTCTTGGGGGGCTACCCACACCATAACTGCCTTAGACGCAAATAAACTCTGGTAGCTAAATAAGAAAGGCTGCCCCATGGTTTGGCAGAGGTTGTCAATACCACTTTGTCACTATTACTACCCTAACTGATTAAACTAAGCCAGCCCAGGTATGTGGGCATATTGAATTTGCACCTTTGACTGTGGTACAAGCCTAGTTTAAGGGAGAGGTCCCGAGCAAGACCCTGCTGCCTTGTCTCGCTGGGAATGACCCGTCACATTTCAGTGTGTGAGGAGGAGATGAAAGCAGCAGCAGCAGGGGGAAAGCTGGACAGATTTCTTCTCTTTGTGGATCAGAGCTATCTCAGTTCCTGACACTGCCCTTGCTGTGATGCATATTGCAAGGGAGCAATTTGAGAGGTAGAAGTCATGGCAGTTTATTTAGAGACAGAGCACGAAACGGTTGCAAATAATTAAAGTTTCTTCATGCCATCTGATAAGGAGCCAAGGAATGTTTCTCTCTCTCTCTTTTTTTTTTTTTTTTTTTTAAATTTCAGCTCTTGCCCCACATCCTGTTCTGGTGCAACAGACACATTTTCAAAGCTCAGTTTCAAATTTTCGTTCAAAAAGAAAAAAAAATGCAAGCTATTCAACAAAGTTGTCTTGGTCAGAGGGGGAATCCACTTATGTCACATCCTCCTTAATTTGGTTTTCGGGCATGAAGCTAATCCCAGGGCCAGACTCAGGCCCATCGTTTTGTACAAACCCATAGAGGGCACCAGACACTCATTTTTCAGGGCATTGGCCAGGTGCTTATTCCATCCTCCTTGGTAACTGTGCAGAGGGTTGGTGACTCCTGGGATGAGGAATGGGAGTTCCAGGGGAAATATAAAATTTGAATTCTAATCTGAACTGCTGGAACGATGGATTTTTCAATTTCCTGCCACTTCCAAATTAAATAATAAAAAAATGTTGGCTTAAACTGGAATTTCTTTCTCAAGTATCAGATGAAATGAGAAAAAAATCAGCTAAAATATTTTCTTTTCCACTTCAAGAATTCAAAAAAGAAACAGAAGATCATCTGTGGCATTTAAAAGTATCTTCATATGGTAAACTCTAAGCACTTTATTTGGAAAACATCAAAAGGAAACATTTTGACTTTCCCTTTTTTTTCCCCTCTAGAACAAATATTTTGACAGAAACGAAATTCACATGAAAAAATGGTGTTACTGAAACCTGCCAAAAAGTTTCCAAAAGGACATAAACCTCCCCTGCTTAGCCCCAAATGTTTCAAACCATCTCCAGAAGAATCATTGTAGTGGCCTGTGTGAAAAACACACCTGAAGAAGCCCATCTCACTATTCACCCATCGCCAGCAAGAAGCAAGAGGGAGAAGAGGTGGAAGAGGATGAACCCACTGGGTGACTCACTATCGTGTGAGGAGTCTGCTGTCTCCCATAACCACAAGCCCTAGGATATTATCACAATGGTTTATTTAATCTGTGAGTGAACTCTAGATACCATCTAACACATCCGCTCCCATCTTGCAGCCTGTGGGGCTCTGTCATACGGGTCGAGCCATTTCTAAGCTCATTTCCATGTCTGACAGGGCAAGCAGGAGCTCAGGAAGTCTCACACCAAAACCAGCCTGATATCCTCTACAATACAGGGCCTCTGAAGTGCTACTGAGAAAGAAATATTAAGTACAGACTGCATGAAGATCTATCGTTATGCAAACATGGATGTAGCTAGCTAAGCAGATATGATCTACCAAAAGGTCTGAGCAAACCTAAACACATCTGGGAAAGGGAGGGCAGGAACACCAGGCTCAGAAGCTAGATTATGATCAAAATATTGAGGTAGTTCCTCTCTCCTGGTAACTTTCCAAACTAGGATACACATTAGAGCCTCCAACTCATGCTGGTTTGAAATCTTCATGCTTCTGTGAATTTTTCAGTTCAGGCTTCTCTCTTATTTTAAATGACCCTGAGTTTCCCTGTCTCCCATCTTTCAAATGTCCCTTGGCCACCTGTAGCATGGAAGACGCCACCTTCACAGGCTTTTCATTAACTTCAGCAGAGTTGGTTTAAGTCCCAGGTTCCTGCAGCAACTGGAATTTGGGGCCTTTTTAGGGCTGAATATTTCTCACTGCCTGTGACAGTGTGTATTCCTCCCCATTTCCTTTTTCTTTTTAAATAAGAGATTAGATTATCCTTAAATAATACGTTCCTCAACAGTTTTGAGTAGCAAACTCTGGCTGTATCCTGCTTTATATGTGGTTTGTGTCCTGTGCACATGGTCTGAGAGACCAGTTATTCTGCCTCAGGGGGCAATTAATCCCTGCGCTGTAATCTGCACAGAGGCATTTAATCTTTCAGGAAAGATGCACCTGAAAGGAGCTTTCTGAGAAGTGAGCGATCAATAGAAACCACCAAGAAAAGCCAATAACTTAGCCAGAGGCTGAGAATCCCCTTTCTGATGCAATCAGGTTTCATCTCCATTAAAATAAGAGCCTTCTAACGCATGTATTTTTTCTAAAGGTGATGAACAAAAGTTCTTGGGATTTAACTTCAAGACATTCTCAGAGGTCCCTGTCCCAAACCCTGGGCTCTGTCCGGAATGTTCAGTTCCCACTGGCAGGGAAGTCCTTCCTGACACCTGGTTAATATTTTCTCTGCCCTCATATGAAAGTTAAGACTCTAGATCATGGGTTTTCAAGGCACAGGCTCTCTCCATTGCTCAGACTTTAAGCTCTACTCTCTCCTTCGGGTCTGCAAGGGCAGCTGAGGCCACAGTCATTTGAAAGCTCTTTGTTTACCTAATCAGAGAGTGAAGCAGCTTTCAGTTTTGCCATTTCGCTCTGAACCAAAATATTCTGGGTGATTTTTTCAGACTCTTCAACTTCAGCAGGTTCGGACTCCTTCAATAGAGCCTGTCCCAAATCTTCTGCCAGGGACTTCTCCGGAACTTGGCTGAATATCCGGAACTCTATTTCTCATTTGGCTTCCTCAGCTTCTTTTCCATTCAGGCTCAGTCCCTCCTTCTCCTCTCCAATAGCTCCACCTTTTTTTGCTTAGCAGGTTGGCTTAGGACAAGAGCAACAGCAAGAGACAGCAGTAGGGAACTATGCCTATATGCTGCTCTTTCTTATAACCAGAGCATAGGTAGTCAGGTAGGAGGTAGGACATGGACGTGGCCCTTGAGTGCAGCGTCTGCATGCCCAAAGAGGCTGCACGGCCAGTCAGAGCTTCCATGGGACCTGTTGCTGCATAACTCCATGCAGGAGCTCCACATTGGTAACCACTAAACTCAGACATCTCTAAAGGAGATGAATCAGCATTTTCCCACCTCCTTCTCTATTTCTGCTTTTGCTGCTTTAGCTCTTACCAAGAGTTTTCAGACTTCTGCTCAGCTGCAGACCTTTGGGCAGAAGTGAAATGGAAAAGCAGGTAGCCTTGCTCTTCTGACTCATCCTCAGCACACCCTGTTCTTCCCAACCAGTGCATGAGCCACACCACTGCCTTCAAAGCAGTGCATCCTCTGCATTCCCTTCACCAGCAGTTGGGCAACTGGCTCAGTTAGTGCAGAGATGCTGGGCTGTAGACCTCTTCCAACCTCCCCATTGCCTACAAAGCTCTCCCACCTAACCGGCGCCTGGCAGTAACAGTTGTGTTGGGCAGGGTGCTCCCTTGACTAGCTTGCTTCAAGTGAACAGCTCTGTGAGGTCTGCGGGTGCGGAGAGCCCTTGGTTTGCAGGAGGTGAGCTCACAGGTCACCAGAACACATCAAAAGGATCACATACAGATCCACACCCAGGGCTATGTTTCCAAACCCAGGAGACAGACAGACAGACAAAAAAGACATTAAGCAGATAATGAGTTTTAGGCAAACATCTCTTTTGAAAATGGTTCCTTGGAAGCCAATTCCCTGGCTTTTCCTGCCATTAATGAGGTTACTGCTCTAAGCTAAGGGATGCCTGTGGTGCATATCACATATTAATGTGTTCAGGATAATGGGGCTTTAAATCAGCTAGTCCAGTGCTGGACAAGTATGGGATGAGGTCAGTCTTAACAAAACTAAAATTAAATTACACTAGAACTGGTGTCAGAGGAAAAGATGTTTTCCACAAAATCTGTTTTCTAGGAAAAGCAGACAGCAAAAAAAAAAAAAAAAAAAAAAAGAGTCATCAAGTTTAAATAAGTTATAAAATCAAAATGTCCAAACCCCACACCTCTCCTCATAGTAAAATGAGTTTGAAGGGTTGGAGTGTCATAAAAGACTGCGGGCAATGACGCTCGGTGAGATGACTCTGAGGGGCTGCGGTGTGAGAGCAGCGCCCGCTGATTCCTACCTGTGCTCGGCCCTGCACGTCCACCAGGTCTCCCTGCACATCCCCGGGGGTGGTTAGTGCTGCCGGGGGGGCTTCCATCAACGTAACCCCCCGGCACCCCTGAACTTTGAAAAGTTTGGACAGACGGAGCTTAGCTGCATGGAAAGAACTTGGGAGCTCCAGTTATAAGTGAAGTGGCTCCAGATCTGTACACTGAGAAAAAAAGGGGCGAATTCAGTTTCAGCTAGCTTATAGTCCGAAGTGGATAACATGGACCTCATCACTATTTAAGGATTGTGCTGCATGAAAGCTCCTGTCCCATTACACAGAAGAGGAAAACAAAAAGAAAATAAAGGGGAATAGAAAAGGCTCAAGTATCTAATTTAACTGATCAAACCTTCTCTCGCTCTGTCTCCCAGTATTGTGCATAGCAAAAAAGCAGAAAAAAAAAGTTATTGAAATGCCTAATTGCCTCCAAAATGAACAAAAAACGAAGCAAGCCTGGTTTTGAGTTTTAAGCAGAAATGTCCATGACTTTTATTTAAGTTGCTTTGCTCACTAGTAAAAGGTACTTTCTGTAGATGCTGCCCAAAACACCTGCCCATATCCTTAGGGATCCCAGAGAGGGAACAATGCAGTGATTTTATCAGCTCTCCCTCAGAGACAACTGGAGTGAATGGCAGTTTCTCGTGGCAAACAGTGAGGAATGTCCCACACCTCAGGTCTGAATCCAGCCACGGAGTGAGTCAGTGCTAAGGGAGACCGTAACTAACTCCAGCTCATGTCGCACAACTCACTGGTGACCAAGAGGGAATACAGCCCCGGGGGAAAAAGGAGTGAAACAGACCAAAAAGTAAAAGTCACCCTTGTGGACTTCAATCAAGAAACCTTAAACTGAACTCCAAGAGATTTTCATCAGCATTTCTAAACAGTAAATTGAAATGTGAAATATTGGACAAACTGATGGACCCATAAAATGAGTATCTTCCTCTGTGAGCTCCCTAGAGGGACTAGTATTGCTTTAAGGTGCATGGCCTCCGTGATGTAAATTGTCATGAACCCTAAGAGGTTTTACAGATTTACATGACAAGAAATTGCTTTCTCCTCCTGCTATTAAATGTGCTGTGGGGGGAGAGGGCTCTGAGTGAGATGGAAAGGAGAAAGCTGGAAAGAGGCTGTAGGGAAGAAGGTTCTTGCAACAAATTGCTAAAGGAGACTGAAAGACAGTAGGAGAAAGAGAACAAGAGATAAATTTGGCCAGAGCTGTGCAAAGGACATAACATAGGTAGACCTAACATCTCTGGATATGCTTTCACCCAGATCAGCCCAAAGGGCTGGGAACAAGGTAAAGATACAGTGATGCTCTCTAAAATATTTCACCAGACTTCAAAAATTCAGAGAATTCTGGAATCAAAGATACTTTCCTTATATTTATAAGACTTGGTGGACTTTTTTCCATAAATTTGCCTATTTTTGACCCCATGTAAACTTCTAGCTTCTGTAGGTTCATATAGGAATGAGTTCGATTTTAACTAAACATGTAACATGTCACCTTTCCAGAGAGGTATTCCCCTTCAAGGAATGGTGTTTTAAACAGACTCTCCAAAGGAGGAAGCGTTATAGGGGTTGCCTAAGGGCACAGATCATACACTGCTTTTCATCTGAGTCTCGATAAGCAATAATAAAAGTCACAGAGACTTGAAGTACAGAAAGTTCAGGGAAACACAAAAGAAATTCTTTGTGGTGATTGGAACAAGGGGTGTCTAGGGAGTAATATATGAGCAATGCTTTAAAAATAGAGATCCATTTTCAGGCACATTAGACATGGAAGGAAATAGATAAATTGGCATGAGCCCACATCTATAAATGCAATGGTGGTCTAAGCTGAGGCTAGAGAGGAGTCGCTGCTTGATGTTCTCCTCCCACTGAGGAGCAGCAAGTGAAAACACGGAGTGGCTGAGAGATGCAGATGGAAGACGTGAGATGAATAGGTGGGAAGAGGTAACCACACAATAAGAACAGGAGCAAAAGGTTAACATTGGAGCGATTTCTTTGTGTCCCAAGGAGATTTGAAAATCTTTTCAAGCAACATTTTTCATCTCCCATTCCACAAAATCTTGTCACAATAGAAGGCTTCATTCTCTTCATGTTCTCAGCAGTGCAACCCCCTTCGCATCAGCAGAGTTACACTAATGGAAGAGAGCAGACCGAATCCCAAGGCTGGAAGAACAACACTCCCTCACCACGAGTCCCCTGGTATAGCATGTGAGAAGGCTCTTACCTTTCAGCCTTGGAAAGGGTATCAAATTGCTTTTAATGTTGCATCTATCATTGCTGGCCCACAAGACATTTGTTTGCTTCAGGTGTCACGGGAGCTGAAAAATCTTTTTGATGAGAATGATATTATCCCCCTAAAGTCTTATGTTAAGAAAAACATATGTTTTTCTTAGAGGATCTTAGGGGGAAACCCTCTTTTCATTGCATTTTAGCTTTGCAGGAGGTTCCTTTCCTAACATATCTGTTAGTACAGGTACACAAACACACACACACCACTTTAAGCCAACAATGTGGAGCTTTCTGTGGATGGGGTTGAGGAGGTGAGGGGAGGAGGCTCTTCCTGCTGTTCTGGCTCAAGGATGTTGCTGGAATAAGGGAGTAACCACAAGAAAATCAAGGATGTTGGTCCTGAGCATCTGCCAGCTGGTGGCCCCTGTGTCTGCAAGGCCAAGTCCAACTGTCCTTCAGCCTTCTCGCTGGATTGTCCCACCACACAACTGCATTCACAAGGGTGAGATGTCTCCCAGCCCGTGCTGCACGTCCATTTTCTTTGGCAATCCATATTCTGATAGCAGGAAACAGACTGAAGAAAGCTCAGGACACTTTCCAGGCCTTCCTTAAACAGCTACTAGTTTGGCTTATCTTGACACAGCAGCCTTGCTCCCGGCCAGGAACTGGAACCTCTCTCTAGAAAAGTGCTTCCCGAGCACAGCAAGCGTAAGGGCTGTGGGTCATGGCTGTGTGAACAGGGTAGAGAAAGTAGCTTGCACGCTGCTGCCAATGCCAGAGTGGAAACGAGGATTCTGTGTCTGAGATAGGGCAGAAGAGGTTCAAATTACTGACAGATTTTGAAAAGCTTTTTAAGTGTTATCTTCAAGGGGTACGTTATTTGTCCTAACTCTGATGGTGTCAAAGACTATTTCAAAGGGGGCATTGTTTGAGCACTTTCTGATGTCTCACCTTTAATGTCTCTGAGCTTTTGCTCTCCCGTACAAAGATAATTGCCTTGTCTGTGATTTACTGTATAAGGAAAACTCCTTTTACTCTAGGTAAGGCTCTGATAGTCCCTGAGATCAGAGAGGGATGCACAGACCTGCACCAAGAAAATGATCCTCCCTTACAATCTAAATGTGATTGTGAGGAATTATGTTCTTCATTTGTTAGCATTGCTCTGCGATAAACCATTGAATCTGTGTGACTATTCTCTCCTTACCCCACAATTGTTAAAATTTTCCAGTATTCTTTTTATAGCAGACCATTTTTCCAGCATTTTTCTTTAAGCATAGAATCTGATTTTACTCATTTCAACCTTATGGCATTCTAATGAAACATAAAGTGTAAGTAGAACTACAATTGTATCTCTCAAGCAAATATTTGAAGTCAAAATACAGCTAACTACCAAAAAGGAGGTGTTGCTATCATTTTTCTAGCCCACTTGACCACAGATATCTCTTCTTGGGATGATTCTGTGCAGCACCTTGCACAAGCCAGCCTAGTTTGTCTGAGAGCTTGGCTTTAAAACAAACAGCAATTGTAGTACAAAATCCAACAGCATGAGTTCAAGCCTTACTGCCAAGCAGAAAAAAAAAAAAAAAAAAAAAAACCCAACCCTTCACAGGAATAGTTACTTCTCATCTCTTCCAAACGTAGAGGAAATCCATCACTTTCACACCATATCTCAGAGGTCAGCAGTTTGGGGTTGTTTTGCACTGGGGGCCTCCTCTAAGAGAAACTCACATCAGCACATACTTATAGGCCCCTCTCCCCCGCTCCAAGCCACATGCAGCATTTGTAAGATAAAACCCTACCAAAACAAGCAATCCACTGCTCTCAGATAATTTATCCCCATGAGAAGATGAAGAGAATAAACAGTATGATAGATGCAAGTCACCTGTACCACCAGAATCTCTAAAATATTGTGTTAATAAGGGTGGCAAGGGAACCTGGCTGGAAAGGAACAAGAGATAACTGCAAGCATGGGTGTTTTCATGAGGGCTGTGACTAAGGAGGGAACAAGGAATGTTAGATGGAAACAAGGGAATAAGTGCATGGAAAATTCTGGCCTTTAGAGGACCTGAAAGAGACTGTGGCATCTTAGGAAAAAGTCTCCTGTCTATTCCAGGGCTCTTCCCTCAATACTCTGCTGTAAAGCAGGAGGTGGGGAGTTCTGGCACAGGGGAATGTGTCATTTACCGGCACTGCGTAAATCTCCCTGCGCCCCGGGCGCTCCTGCAGCAGCTGGGGTTTTGCTCACAGGCCGAGTGCAGGTAGGCAGAATCCTGTACCCAGCCTGGAAGCACCAGGATGGAATGCAACAAACCCCACCGAAATCCTCAGCCGACTCAGCCAGTGCCTCAGGGCCAGAAACAGACCTGCTGGGGCAAGGCCTGAAGCAGAGAACGCTCGTGTTCATCCCAAAGCATCCTACCTCCTTATCAGCCTCTGGTGTCTGGACTGCAACATGACTGGGAACTTCCAACCAGGGTATTTATACTCTGCAGCTCAGGTTTCTTTTAGAGGTAACTGGGTGTTACCTACGGGAAAAAAAAAAAAAAAAAAGAAGAAGAAGATGAAAATGTTGCATTTCGCTCCCCAAAGCAGCCTGATTAGCATCCTATAGCACTGCAGCTCTTCTTTCAGTGTTATACTGTGTCACTCGTCCTTTTCCTAGAGATATTAAACATGCAGCTTGTTGCAGACCTGACCTGAGGGATTAGAAAGGTCTCTTTTTTTTTTTCTTTTCTCTCTCTCTCTTTTTTTTTTTTTCAGTGGAACAGAACATTTTGCCCTGCTCTTTCTGGACCTTTGGTGCAGTCCTAAAGCCAAACACTGCTCTAAAAGGAGAAAGTGTATTTTTCTGCCATTCACTTCTGGAAGAACTGAGAAGAGCCCAGTTTAATGCACAAGTCTTCAAGAGGTCAAGTAAAACCTACTCCTTGTATACAATTTAATACTCTTGCCGTAAATTCAGACTTGTTCATGACCACAACAAAGCCCTGCGATGGCGAGGAAGATCATTACAGGATTTTCCTTGTTGTTACAGCCCAGCAGAGAGAGCGATTTCAACACAGCTGACAGAAGTTTCCATCTAGCAAACGCTGCAGATGGACCACAGGCTTCCAAAAACTCTATCAGTCAGAGATGAATTGGATTAAAGATAATCTGTGATGTGAAATCCTGTTAGAAAAGCCTTCGGGTCTGCAGCGCTTCCAGAGCTGAAGCTCTCCTGGACTGAAGGACGGCAGCTGATGTTTGTTTTGACAGCTGTGCAGAGCGCGAGGTGTGTGTGTGAGCCGGGGAACAACACATATGGTGGCCATGTGACACGACCCACAACCAGATGAAAGAAAATTGTCCAATATCTCCAGCAGCGTGGTTCAAATTCCACTCGAACCAAATTGGCGGGCGTGACAAACGCCAGCTAGTCCCTGAGCTGATTTAGGAGGCAAAATACTCCATTTGATCACCTGCATGCTGTGGTTTTCATCTACTCCTAAAAATTTGGGACATCAAATGCGATAAAGCTGCTGGTCGTTAAATCATCTCATTGCTTCTCCACTTTTAGTTTCTCACTCTTGCTCCACTGCTTTTTAAAATGTTTTGCTTCTAAGGCTAATGCTGCCCTTGCAGCTCTGGAAAATGAAGTTTACTGACCCTGCAGGAGAGCCTAGTACAGTGTTAGAAAACACATCCCTGCCTTTAGGAGAGGGGACAAAGCCTGGAGAGGATCTGAAGGGATCCGACCTGGATCCCTGGACAAATTCAAGGAGGAGGGATCCATCTGTGGCTCTTAGCAAAAATGTGACCTCTGATCTCAAACCTCTGCTCAAAGGATCTGCAGGGAAAAGCATCGCTCAGGCCATGCTATCCATTTGCTGCCTTTGCAGCACCATTCAGCTTAGCAGTAACACGGGGATACGGTGGCTTTAGGCTCTCCCCTCCCACTTTACAACTGGCAGTCAGAGAAGGGGCTTCAGCAGCATCCACTGTAGAGCATCACGGAGTAGTTAGACCCTCTTTGAGGCAGAACAACTATTAGCTACTAAATTTTTATTTACTGTAACTTTGACAATGGCACTGATGGCTGCTTCTTACCCATACAGGGCTTACAAATTTTACTGCCTCCAAACGGTGCAAAGTGCCTTTCCCTGTCAACCAGTGAATCATACTCCTGCTGACACATAAAAATAACACACTACGTCTTCTGAGAGAGAAAGGTGATCCTGTCTCAGTTTGACTACCAGACCTTTCTATGAACAAATAGGCCGGGAAAACTTTCAATAAGAAGCAGGAGCAGGTCGTTCAGAGAGAGACCTCTCCAGGAGCTGCTCTGGCTGTGTGTGTCCCAAAACACCCAGGCACAAATCTTAGGTAAAACCATCTTGCCTTTTCTCAGTCTCTCCATTGTCAGGGCATCAAAACAAACAATTTTGTGAAATCTGCTGCATTAGCCCTGAATGGAACCTGTCTACAAAGTATTGCTTGAATTAAGTTCTTAAACTGACTTACTGAATGAGCAGAAGACTATCTAGAATGGGCGCTTAGTTAAATGAAAAGTAATTTTTGTTGATCTTAAATCTTTTCCTAACCATCTTAAGTTTTTACTATCAGAAATGCATTCACTTAAGACAGTCCACACAAGCTTTTCCCTAAACCCATTACAAAAATAATCACACCTTCAGTTTAATCAACTTAGTGTTGATTACAGACCAAGGACCGTTAAGTGGCTGCAAATTGTCTACAGTCTTGCCAAAAACACCTTGTCCAGTTCAGCAGTGACCTTTGCTAGAAAACAAGAGCAGCTTGAAAGCTTTAGCAATAATAACCCACCAGAAAGATGCTACAAAAGCCACTGCTTTTCCGGTCAAGGCAGAAGTCCCTTCCACGGCTGGCTGCAGAATATCACATTAGCAATTTATACTTAAGGAATAAGGAAAGTTGCTAACAGTGAAGGGGTGGCGGGAGGAGGGGAAAGGAAGAGAATTACGAATGACTCAACTATTTCCTTGTTCCAATTTATTAGATTTTAAAAATGTTCATGCTCTACCCATCAGCCTCTCCACTGCTATGGAGTCAATGCCAAAATTATGACAAATGAGATTTTTCTGCTCACTACGAGTTTTATCTGAATTATCTACCATGTTAGAGGTCATGGGTATAACACTTCATTTTTCTCTGTACCATAGATATACTGAACATAGATGCCAGATCATGAACTGCTTCACAGGCCTCCTGTCACGAACTCATGTAAAAAAAAATGTAGTGCACAATTAGGCTTATCTACAACAGTTCCCAAGGATGAAGTCTACACTGATTTATCTGATTGTCTTGTAAACTAGAATTAGAATAGTGTGGGGCAGAGAATCCATCCACCCCATGTGGCTGTCACAGAATGAAAGCAGGATGACAAGCATAGGTGACAGTGTCTGTGGGACAGAACTTTTGTTATGTCCTAAATGAATTGACCCTGGAAATAAATTGTCTTCTTCTAAACAGTGACTTGGTAAATGCAAACTATGCACTAAGATAGACAGTTGACCATAATGGGAGAGAAATCTCTGCCATCTGTGTAAGATGGAGCTCTAGGGAACTCTTTCTGAAGCCATTATTGACTCTAAGATAGAGCTGGAATGACCAAACTGGGAAAGAGCTCAACTAGTGTCTTCTTCTCAAAGACGGTGGTGCTGCTTTGTCAATGTTTGGGGTGGCAAAAGAACTCCAAAGCACGGAGCAAAGAGAACAAGAACATGTGAAATGCGGGATTACCCCAGATGGTGCGCTTTAAATTCAGTTGGCAAAACCATGACCCGAGTCACCTTGTGAGATGGATTGCAGTGCAACTGGATGTATATTATCCGTATTATTGGCCTAATATTTCAAGCTGATCTTCTGCTTACAGTTCACGTCAGCACATAGACTGGCTTATTCAACCTCTTGAAAACATCTTGCAGAGATAAAACACATGTGTATATATTATAATCTTTGGTAAGTCAGCATCTTCTTTTGTGAAACAGTGACGTTTATGGGGGGGACTGATCATTTTCAGATGTTTTGTTTAATTCAACTGAGCAGTTAGACAGATATTAACAACGCAAGAGCAGCCCTGAACTTTTTAGAGTCAGAAACCCTTCGTCTGTCTGGACCAGTCACTAATCTGTAGTCCTGTGAAATGTATTTATACTTTCATGCATTTATGACAGTTTCCCTATCATAAATTGAAACTTGGATGCATTACCAGTTTTAAAGCCATCTGCAACAGAGGAGGTATGTGACATCACTTCTTTGAATTAAGCATTATATCATTATGTCCCTGCTCCTTTTATTTTTATTTTTTATTTATTTTATTTTTTTACAGACAAGAGCTTGCAGTAAAGACAGGGGCAATGGAAGATGCAAAGGTGGACAGTGACTTAGGGCAGAAAGAACCGCTGGAGACACAGGCATCTGACCATGCACTACTTTTACATGCAGAGCCCAGTGAATAAAAGCTTCCAGCCTGCTGTAATTCAACACCTGAAAAACTACTTGATATCCCAGAAGCTGGCCCCACTGTGTAACAGGAGATTGCTTGTAAATTTAGAGAAGAAATAGGCAAGCTACTGAACTACCGTGGGAAACCTGCCAGGATATCACCTTAAGAAAGGCTGCCCTGGCTACTGGGACTGTGGTTGCCTCTCATTAAATGCACGAGCAGCTACTGCAGCAAGACATTTCTTTGCAGAATTGCTCTGTCAGACTGGGGCTAAGGAGTCAGAGAGGACACTCTCTCAGTTATCGAGAACCTAACAGCCATTTTCTGACCCTTTTGTTTCTACTGCTATTTGGAAAGGACCATCCAGCCTTTCCCTTATAGGGAACAACTTAAAAAAAGTCAGCTCTTCCATCCCCAGCTCTTCCTTGTCCAGTTTAAGCACAAATTGAAACAACTGAGCACAGGAAAAACATTAGTAAATATATTATGGGAGAAAGGCAAAGTCAGATGTGTTGGACAGAATGCTAGATATTTTAAATGGCATGAACCTATTGATTTTAAAAGCCTGTTACAAGTGGAAAAGCTCAGGTGACATTTAAATACCTCAGTCCTGTTGATGATTATCCAGACTTCTGCAAGGAACAGGATAACAGGGACTGACCACCCTCACTGCTGCACAAACCAGCAACCCAACCACTCTTCCTAGTCATCCCTAACTGTGGGGGAACAAGCACTTTGCTTCCAAGGCCAGCTACACGTGCTGCAGAATCGGGACATGGCTGGCTCAGACCAGGGTGTAAAAATCTTCACTTAGAGACTTTATTTCTTTTTGATGAATATCTACCAATCAATCAGATCTATTTTTTATAAAGGACTTTATAAAGGAAGCAGAGATTCTCATTTCTTGGCAGTCAGATTGCCAAAAAATGCCTTTTCCTCTCGCCACCTAAAGACTGGGTCAGACATGGAGAGATGTTTAAATGCCTAAAGACAGCGAAGAACACCAAGAATGGGATCTGCCTTTCCCAACTGTACACACAATACATAACACCAAAATGTAAGATACTTAACTACATTTTTTTTTCTCGTATAAAAAGATATATGAACTGTTTCAGCTGTAACTTCCCTGGTTTATTTTGGATGTCTTTCTAAGAATGGGATGAATTGCATGCTAAAGAAGTTCCACTTCTCTCTCAGTCTAGTGATGGTTTTCGGACGTACAGATGTGTTTATCTTCTTAAACTTCTTAAACTGTACAAAGATCCCCAATGTGGCATGCTTTATCTTTGTTCTTTGTATGACGACAAAGTTTTCCTCTCAAGGAAAAACTATTTCTTAACAGTCTTCTAAGGCTTTTCTAAAACTTAACACAGACAGGTGTGTTAAAGACACAGACAGGCATGGAAAAATCCACAATGCAGATTCCTTGGAAGTCCTATCTATTCAGCAAGGCATATTCCTGAATTTTTATACCTGGGCCTCTATGGATACTAACAGAAATGCATTTTTTCCATCGCCTACCAGTGATTCAGCTTAGTTTCCTTTTCCTCATCATCTGAAGCTATAGAACAGTAAAAAAAAAAGAGAAAATATCTATTGAAATAATTTAATTATAAACACATAGCAAGACATAGAGATGGAAAGTAAAAAAGTGAGTGGAAGAGTCACTTCCCAACAGCTTTCAGACACTTTATTCCCTCTTAGGATGGCCACTTCTTCGCAAGTAATCTCTAATCTAAAATTTTGCATAGACCTACAGAAGGAAAAAGGATATTTGCTGACTGTCCTGCTGTCTGCTTCTCCAGGGGAGAGAGACTCTACGAAATGCTGCAGTTGTGCTGTGCTCATTCTTCAAGTCTAACCATGGCTCTTGAAGACTATCTGCAAAGCCATTCATCAGCATTGCTCCAAATGTCTCTTATATCTGCATAATGTAGCAGACTCTGGACGAGGTCTCATGTGTACATTTTATCACACATTATAGCTGGGCTGGTCAGGCTTTAAGTGTGGGATAGAAAGACATTTTCATTAATTTAAAAACACGTTTTATATTTTATGCATAAAGGGCAAATGCTATAGAGCAGCTAACAACTTTGAGGTTTACACAAAATGCAGTGAGAAGTTTTCAAGACCATCTGCTCCAAAAGTTTTCCTGCATCTCCAACAAATGTGTTTGTGACATAGTAGACATTTTCCCTGTCTCTCGCTCTCCTCTTTATCACACTGATGCTGGGGAAAGGCAGAGGTGAAAAAAAAGTAAAAGAAAACAAGACAGGCTATTGTACAACTGAAGTCTCTCTGCCAAGAGTGATAAAATGTTGCTTTTCCCTCCGTTTCAGAATTTCATTCCCAGAGGCTCTTTCTGATCTTGGGCGAGCCTGAAAATGTTAGAATGTGTTCACAGTCTTTCTCATTTATTTTGAGAAGTGGAAAGGGATCTGGAGGCAGACTGCCATGGTAACCTGCAGAAGAGCTTACTAAATGTAATATGGGTTGTAGATATTACATGGTTGTCCTCTTTTTTGTGTCCTCTTTTTTGGCTGTCCTCTTTTTTATATGGTTGTCCTCTTTTTTTTGCTACATTAAACAGAGCTTTCTGACTTTTGGGAGTCTACCTGCACCCTGCTCCTATTCTGCTGTTTGTCTTCACCACCCACCCACTCCAGGCTTTTTCTTTCCTGTGTGCTACCATCCAGCTGGGAAGGGAATCCCCATAACACAGCCACTGAGGGGACTGCCCGGTTTTCCTCAAATCTATAAGGTCTGTGAAAACTTTCCTACCAGACTGATGGATTGAGACCACTGCCTACTAATCTAAGGAAATAGTAAAAAAATATTTCATTAACTGCATCTGCCATTGTCTCTCATCTCCCTCTTTTGAGCAGAGACCACCTTTGTGTACACTGCCTTTATGATACAGAAACAGCAGTGTTACTCTTATTCCATGTCATGTGCATCTGAGAGCCCTAGTGATGCAAAGAAAATTGTCAATATGGGAGAAGTCTCTGTGTTGAAATGGCAGCATTCCTTATGACAGGATTTCCCTGGTGGGGCAGTTCTCTGTGAAATAAATTACAGCCTGTACCAACTGGGAGGGATTTTTTAGCATCCTCCCTCTGAATCACCTAGTTCATTTGGTCACTTCGTTATAACCCAGACAGGACGCCTGTGCGTTCAGTACCGCAGGCAGGACAGCAATGCGCGCCAAGTGGGAGGGTATGGAAAGCAGGATCTTGTGGTCAACCTCTTGAAAACTGGTTTGGCGGAAACTTTTGAGTCTCAAGAACTTGCATTATCTGAATTTCAGCAAAGGGATGGCAAGCAATGCAGCAATCTGCTGGACAACACAAAAAGCTTAAGCAAACCCCAACAAACTTAAGACAGTTCTCAACTCTAATAGCTTCTTCAGTCCTCTGCGATCTTACAGCACAGTCATAACTCCTCTGCTTTCCAGCAGGTCCTGCTCTGTGTATTCCTATCTTTTTTTCTTTTTTCTTGCTGCTAGTCCTATGCTAAGTGACCTACAGACCAGTTGGCCTTCAGCTGCTGAAGAAGCTTATGAAGTTATTCAGCTTCAGAAGATTACGAACTGTTGGACTCCATCCCTGAGGTCTGACTGCTGACTAAGTGTGTCTATCAGCTCAAGCCACAGAGGCCTTTGGGTACATGCAAGTGCTGGGAACACAGAGGGGAGATCCTGCCATGTAGCTCCAGAGACAGCGGTTAGCCCACAGGCACATAAACAATTGGCAATGCCCCATGGAAACCGGGAGGAAGATCTGGCTGACCCACATCTGTTGTTTTGAAGGGGGAGGAAGATATACCCGTTTGGAAGCAGGTAAAATATCCCATTCCTCAGGAAGCCAGTTGACAAAGCTGGCTTATGGAATCCAAACCAAAAACCTCCAAATCATGTCTCTCAGCAGAGAGGACTTGATGAGGCAACATCTCAAACTGACACTCAACTCATTTTGAGGGTACACCCACTTTCTTCAGAGAGCACAGTGAGTTACGTGGCATCCTTCTATTCAGGAGGGAAACAATTGGCAATGCCCCATGGAAACCGGGAGGAAGATCTGGCTGACCCACATCTGTTGTTTTGAAGGGGGAGGAAGATATACCCGTTTGGAAGCAGGTAAAATATCCCATTCCTCAGGAAGCCAGTTGACAAAGCTGGCTTATGGAATCCAAACCAAAAACCTCCAAATCATGTCTCTCAGCACAGAGGACTTCATGAGGTAACATCTCAAACTGACACTCAACTCGTTTCGAGGGTACACCCACTTTCTTCAGACAGCACAGTGAGTTACGTGGCATCCTTCAGGAGGACACACAGGCAGAGAATCGGGTCACAACCCAACACCTCCAAGACTTGAACAAGGTCGTGTGGAGCAGTACAGCTTGTAGGGGGTTTTCCAGATGCTGTTGGGCTGCCTGAGCCAGCGCTGCACACTTTCTTCTCACTGGTCTCGTGTCCTGATAGCTCTGGTCTCCTTGCAATATGTGCCCCTCTCCCCCAGCATCTCTGGCCTCTGCATTCCTTTCTGCATCCACCAGCACAGCCTGGCCCTTAGAAGTGCTGAAAGCAGACGGAATGACATGAGCTATGTGGTAGCTATTGGCAAGCCCCAGCGCTTCAATGACAGCCAAAGTAGCAGCTTTCATTTTTGTTATTTGCTTAGCTTCCCCTGGAAAATGTTTCTGGTGTAGTTATAATCAGTATCATCATCCTGGCAAACCCTCTTCAGTATCAACAGGCCTTATAATTTCTACCCTGAACGAAATAAACCACTTCCCACAAAATGGAGTAAAGACTTTCTGAGCAGTCTTTCTCAGGACAAGGCTGGTATCCTATGACTCAAAGGGTGTAGGCAGTCCAAGGCAGCTGTGAGAGCTGCCGGCTAATCCAAATTCCTCGCTGAGGCAGGAAATGAGCCAGCAGGGACAGCTGACTCCTAAAAAGATGGGTTACTTCAGGATGCTGTGCAGTGGGACTCTGCAGGGAGCCACTGTCTCTTGCTGAAAAGCAATTCTGTTTTCTGAGGCATCTGCTTTGACTCTCATGGATCTTGGCCACATGTAGAATTTGCTGTGGGGCAGACAGGGTTGAAAAGTTGGCCACTCCCTCAAAGAAGGTTTTTACCAGTCTAGAAGTATCATTAAAAGTGAAATCACATTCTTAACTTATGCTGGCAAGTGATTAGGGTAGACCCAGTGTGAGGCTGCCAGTGGCGATATGTCACAGTAAGTCTGAATAACTCGGTTGGGTTTCATTGCTTTAACAACGCGCTGCAACCCTCCATCCGTTACAGCTACCCAAAGGGCCAGGAAATCAATGCTTGTATCAAGTAAATGTGAATTCTGAGCCAGCCTCATGGTGCAAAGGAATCACAGCTTCCAAATATGGTATCAGACACAACGTGGAAGCAGAGAATTGTGGTTAACACAGCTCTGAATATTTCTGGGCATTTTACCCAGCACAGCAGGAGCGTCTTCAGATGAATGAACTGGGCTCCTGACACTGTGTGTATAAATTTTCAAGTGGGTTTTACTGTCTCCTTTCTCCAGCAGAAACATGGGCCATGATAGACACACAGACACATGGACACACAAAATCAGTAACAGAAACATGCAAAGACAGAAGTCCCCAAGATCAGCTTGTTGATGTAAACCATAATAGAAAACACACACTGGTTTGTGGAAGATTCTCTGGAGACTTTCAAGGAAAAAAAAAAAAAGGCACATACTTTCCCTCTGTTATTTTTAAGTTTCAAATAGATACTCAAAGCTACCTAAGCTCATCTGCTCAGTTTGGCAGATGCAACATTTAACTGTTCGGAAAGAAACAAAACAACACAAAACGAAAGAGCAGTGCAGGATGTGGCTGCAGTAAAATCCTGGTGTGCCACCGTCACGCCCTCCGAATTGCACAGCGTCTGCGGCAGGACACTGGTTTGTGGACCAGCCATCTGGTGGGAAAGTCCTCAGATTTAGGAGGATCTGCCAGGTTTCTGCTTTTTTCATGTCTCCTCCTGGGATGACGAAAGGAGATGTCACTGACCCATGGATGCTTTGTGTAAAAATGTAGCACTCCATTGGTAATGCGTATGCAAAAGTCTGGCTGCCAAGTGCAGATAAGATTTGAAAATGATACCTGGCAGCCCTGCTATAGCACCAGCCCCTTCCCCTTCTCCCTAGGGATCCACATTCTTGCTGGGTTATGGTCAAGATGAAAGAAATAGAGTTGAAGAACCCAGTGCTATTCCTCCTTACCAGTTTAGATATTGCAGTCTGCCTACCCCTTTCTTGTCTGGCTTAAAATCAATCCAGAAGGTTGAAAACATATTCTTGGAGTTGTAAAATCCTAATCTTGGGGGAAGCAGTAGCAATTTTTTTTTAGACCATTGCAGTCATCATCTGTATAGTCTGACTTTGCCTTCATAAATTTTTAGCTTAGATGCCTGTGGAACACTTGGGAAGAAAAGATGTTTCTGATAAAAAAAATCCTAGATCTCAGAAAAAACCTACAGACACCACAACTGAAATCACTGGTGAAATATGGATTCAAAACAATCTTTCAGAGTCTAGGCTAGTATACTAACATGAGAAAACTTTCTTCATGACCAATCTCATATTCATTACAGCTATGGTTTAAAAAATGCACAAAAAAACTCACCAATATTTATTAAAACTACAAATGGCAAATTTGAGGGGTTTCAGGCCTACATCAACAAAACAAAACAAAAGAAGACAAAACAAAACAAAACAAAACAAAACAAAACAAAACACCACTTCTTGTGAAGTGGTGCACATACTGCATTTTTGAAATCAGCAGAAAAAAAAATAAAATGAGAACAGAAGGCCTGAATGACTTGTGAATTTGGCATATGCAAGGGAAAAGGGCTGAGTTGCCTTTCACAGTTCACAGTTTACCAGTGCTCAAGTTCTGCCTTAAGCTAAATTTCACTGGATTTCCACTGCTGTTCAACATGGAGAAATGTCAGTCATAAATGTACTGAATACAAAAACAAGTCACTACTAGCAAGATCTAGAAAATGTGGTCTTGTTGAGGTTCTCCTTACCTACAAAAAGGTATTTTTTCCCCCTCAAGCATCCCCACCCCCCCAAAAAAAAAGCCACTCTGCATTTTGGAATTTTAAAATCATCATCTCTAACATTTTTTTATCTTCTTCCAGCAGGTGGAGGCAGATGTGTGCTAAATTTCCTTTGGAAAAACAAGTGATATATATATATTTAGCTCATAAAGCAATTCTACATTGCGATATTTGCTATATGCCTTAGTGTTTCCCTTTACTTATGACTGATTTTGACCCTTTCTCAACCCGTTTGAAGGAATGAGGAGGAGAAAGGTTGCTGCATTTGGACTATTAAAATACCTTGTCTCTCAGGAACCCTTGGGAAGCTCTATTTATATACAATAAAAACTCACCACAAAAATGAAAAAAAAAATCCTATTACTCTGTATCTGCTATCTCTAATTTATTGCTTCTATTTTTTTTTTTTTCACCTTCTCAATTTGAAGATGGAAGCTCAATTTGGATGCTGGAAAATGCTGTTCTCCAGAAGTATTCCATCTTAAAAAGAAGGACCAAATGTTTGATGTGATGGATTTGGTAATATCTGGACAAAGCATGTAGAGCTCTTCCTTAGCAGGCCACCTCCCCTCATCTTTTGATCCACAGACTCCTTAGAGAGAAGCTGCTGAGGAGGCCATCGCCCCAGAGGGCCCCTCAGACAGCCCTTTCTCCGGTTGTCTCCATGAAATCATTGGCGGATAGGCCGTCCAAGGGAGGGGTCACAAACCTTGTGGTTCGCAGGGGAGCTCTCTCTGAACAGACTTCACCGGGTTTGCAAGGGCCTCTCTTGGCTAATGACCCAGACACTCGACTCCAAACATTTCTATCCCGTGTTGATCAGATAACGATCTTTAAAAAATCATAACTGCCATCACAATGAAGAGTAGAGGAAGCCGAAGATTCAAATTCCTGAAGGATTTGTGTTCCAACCTGAAGGAATCCTTGGCTTGTCAAATGGATTAGGGTGAGCCTAACAAGGCTCATCCGCATCTTCTCCTGGAACTTTTTGAGTATATTTAGGGCAATGGGGATTTTTCTCTGAGTTGCATTTGCACCCCCCTTTTGATAAGGCCTTTCCCTGGAAAGCCTCAGTTGTCAGGGTTAATGGCTTAAGCAGTGTTGATAGATTCTGTTTATGCTGGGAGAGGGGCTTCAGGTGGCCCAGCCTAATGTAAGCTTTCCATCAACTGTAAACAGCAGCTTTTTATGTCAAGGTTGTGTTTCTGCCTTCTGACAAAGCATTAACAGATCTACTGAAAGGAAGAACGCAGGGTGCCGACAGTGGGAAGAGCAAAGAGGTTTAATAGGTCATTTCCACTGCACATTCGGGTAATTCGACAAAGCCGCATGTCTTTTTTGCCAAGGCCTCCGGAGCCAGAGTTCACATCCGCCATACTCTGGCTCCTGTTCTCAGCTCTGCTCCAGGAGCTGAAAGGAAATTGGTGGCAGCGGCCATGTCAGCTGGGAGGAAATGTCTCTCTGCTGTCTGCCTAGATCTCCCTGATCTTAGGAAGGTTCTGCCTTTGACCACTGGCTTTTCCTGAGGCACTGGATTAAAAATGGTTTGGTTGAAACTGGTCTTGCCTGAGAGAATATTTCCTTTATGGACTCAGAGGAAGCTTGCGCATGTTGCCTCTAAGGAGAGATATTCCTAGTCTTCCAGCTCTGTGATGACAGGAGGACTAAATAAAGCCCTTCTGTCCACCTGTGGTCTAGTGTTGAGACATGACAGCTTGGCTGGTATCTTCAGTATCTGGTCCCACCCAAAAAAAGGACTGATCCAATACTGTTTAGTTACAGGATCAGACAGTTAGGAGTAGGATTGACCACCTGCCTTACATGACAGCCAGATGAATGTGTAGCTGTGGTACAGGGGCACCATCTTTCCTCTCATCCTCCCAATATCAGTGGCTGAATATGCAGAAAGGGAGAATAGTGCAAGGCACCTACTGTGTTCCAGTAGTCCAGATGAAATAATTGGTCCATGGCCCAAGAAAATAGCCTCGTAGGCACAAGGATGAAGATTCAGTCAGAAAAGGCCATTTGTAAGCCAGGAATCTCCTGCATTGCCATGGTGGAAACAGGAAAGAGGGACCAATGTGGGAGATTAAATTCATTTTATCCAGCACAAACCTGAGGGGAAGGAGAGGGTTATCTGTGGGAATTGTACGTCTAAAATACTGCAGATTGTGTTCCTTAAAGAGATCATCTATGTTCCAGTAAGACTGTGAGGAAAGGTCAGCTTTTCAAGCAATACTATTCATTCTTTTTACCTTGGTTACCAGTAAAGACAAGCACAATCTTGTTTTAGAGCGTACTGTATGATGATGCTTGCATTAGCCTGTGAGCACCTCAGAAGTTTCAACACAAGGGAAGCCCATGAAGGACAAAGACCTTGAAATCTTCCCTGAATGAGGTGGCATGTCAGTAAGTTTGATCACGTTATATCACAGCCATGTCCACCAAGGACACACAAAGTATGTGGTGGAGTGAAGAGATGCTTGGGTCTCCTCAGGTTGTTTCTGCTGCAGCAGACATCTGAGGTGAGAAATGTGGAGATACGTGACACTCTTTTCTTATTGGATGTAGGTACTAGAGAAGAGAGATACAGCATTACAGAAGCATCAGATATGAAGGGATTTAGCTGAGATGATACAACACAGCTCACTGCTCCTAACCCCTCTGGGGCATGGAGCTTCCCAGCAAGATCTTGCCAACCTCTGCTTTACTAGCAAAGCCCCAAGCAGAGACCACCTCTTGCGCCTCTGTCTTTCTGCAGGGATCTTTCCCATCACCTGCAGGCCTTTGGGATAAGATGGGGCTTATCTTTACAGCCATTTATTAATGTTGTTGACTGATGAACTGGCAGGAGGACAATCTGGCAGAGCAATGAGTCTGCTGAGAAGCGACCAGTGGGAGGGCTGGATGAGACAGCAACGGACTGTAGTCAGACTTGCACCATCTGATTTTGCTTCTATTACACTGACAGACTCTTGGCTCACACCCAGTAACTTGTGGAGGGTAAAGGATGGCAGTTAATATTTTGGCATGGGAATTAGCAGACCTATCCCAAGATGGCATTGCAGGATGTCAAAAAAACATCAGCTCAGAGGTGTGCAGAGCAGCAAAAATGTGGTTTACAGGGTTAAGCCATGTTAGAATAAACTTTCTTCCCAAGTCCTGAGCAGCTGAAAAGTCTATTATCTCCATTTATTAGTTTAATCCTTTAATCTACTTTGTTGTCCAATTAGATTAATGAAACTAGAATCCTATTTGCAGCTTGACCTGTGTTATCACAGTTATAAGATGGGAATCGTGGTATTTATGTGTCTGAAAGGGCCACAGAGGTTCCTGGGTGAGGACCGCAACACAGTTTATTGACTGAGGGCTGAATAGCTCATTAGTGACCTGAAGAGCATAGGAGGGCTTGAGGGACTAACACACTGTCGGAAGACAAGGTGGTGTTCACAATATGATGTTGCCTAACAAAAATTTTAATGGTCCAAGAGAGAATTTATTGCTTTGCTCAAGTGCTCCTGAGATTTTTTTTTAAATACATAATGGCTGTGGCTAAACTGCTTCATACATTAAGAAATGGATCTGCTTGCAAGCAGGATCTGTGATAACTATTTAATGGAAACCAGTGAAATGTTTTGCTGACATTTCTCTAGGTCTTTCCTTAAATTGCTAGAGGTGTTCAGAAGAGTTTCCTTGACAAGTGCTGACACTCTTTTTCTCTCTTCTAGGGCCAGATTCTGATGCTGTGACTCACTTTCCAGGGCCTTTTGACTTCAAACGCCCTTCACTGATGAGCCTGCTTATGGAGTAAGGCCAAAGTTGAGCCACTCTTGACTTCCAACAACCTTTGGTGTCAATGGGGTTGAATGAGCAACTATTCAGTAGAGGACTTTCCCAAAATGCCTGCTTTGCTTTCCACACAGTCTGAAGGGTATATTTCTATCTCACCATTAAGCTAAATTTTGCTCTGTATGCTTAAGAAATTTAGGTAGAAAGGAAAAAGGAGTTAAGGTAGTTTCTAGATTGGGGGCGGGGGGGGGGGGGCTTTCTTTAGTTCTGTGCTCTAACACTGACAGCGTAATGTGGAGGGAGTCCCTTGACCCTTCAGTCTTTCATTTGTAAAATGGGAATAGTTTCACAGAGGTCCTACACAGTAAAGCAGCAAGGAGAAGCCTTAGAGACTAGGATGCTTTTTCATGTACTGCTAAAGATAAGATACTGTGAATAAATTGAAAGGAACTGCTAAAAATGCTCTGTTTTTCTTTATTTTTCTTTCTCAGCATTGTTTTCATTATTGTTGAGGGTACATTAAAAATGTACTATTTTCTAAGAGCTCATCAACTCCTGCACTTGTTCTTTGTCCCCAAAGTTTTACTGCTGCATCTGAGTTACCACATGTTAAATCCATCCAAAACCACGCGTTTCAGTGAGTCCATACCCAGTGATCGCTGAACAAACATCTGCCAGAGATTGCTGCTTTGGTCAAAGCCACAAGAACATGAGGTAACAAACAGCTTTCTCATTCCGAAACTTTAGTGTGGGAATGAGATCAGCTCACCCCACAACTTTTGCACTGGGTAAATAGAAAGTGGAATAAGAAAAAAACGTCCTTATGGTTGCAAAGAATTCTGGAAAACACTTTTAGAAAGCCATTACTATGAACCTTTTCCTATCCATGTTGCTGACAGTCTCACTGTTGGAAGATAAACTTTGGTCCTGTAGATACTAGTACTTCTAAACAAGTATTTTCTGGCACCAGACTTCTCACAGAGGCTGATTTGATGAGCGGTAGACTGTGAAATCATTTATTAATCTAGACTGGAAAGCATCTTTGGAAGCGTCTGGTCCCATGCCACAAGACTTCTATGGTCTCCATTGGTATGTGGCTGGAGGTAAATGAAAGAAATATAATGGACATAGCTCTAGAAACTGTAACAGCAACATCTGTGATGATTAAAATGGTTTTGTTGTCTTTCCTGTTAGGGAAATTAATAAAGGCATGTTCACAAAGCAGCAACATCCAATGGGTTGGGAACAAGGAATTAACAGCCAGACCTTGGCTCTGTTTTGAATATATATTCACTTGGTGCATAAAGCTGAATAGAGCAATTGTTCTTTTTGAATTGCCTAATAAAAACACAATCATCATCTCCAGCAGCAGCAACAGTGTTGTGTAGTGGATAAGGCACTTCCTAGCAGTCAGGAATAATGCTTTGAGCTCTGACATTGCCTTATTGTGGCATCTCAGACAATTAACTTCGCTTCTGTGTCCTCTTTTTCTTTTCTCATCTGCAAAGCCTCCATTAAGAAATACTGATGAAATTCTCTATGTGCAGATTCAAAAAATAGAAGTTACCATATTAACTGAAAGTGTATTTGGCCTACTTGAATGATTACCTGCTTCATAAAAATAGTTTGGAAAGCATAACTTTTTTTTTTTTAAACAAATTCAGGTGAAAGCTGCCAGAAAAGCTGTATTTTCAGCTTTCAGTAGGTATTTTCTTGAATCTTACTGGATTCCAAAAGTTCCAGGTTTAACAAAGTCCAAGGTCAGGGCTTGTTCTAGTGAGCAGAATCTATTGAAAGCAGAGATACTTTTTGGCAGCTGAACCAGAGTGAGGATTGCCGCTTGCAAACACAGAGCTCTGAGCTCGGCCTGACTGCACAGGCCAGGCTGCCTACCTGCTCACCAGACAGCCTGTGACAGCCCAGAGGAAGTTCCAAGCAGAGGAACTGCGTGATAAGTTTTAATTTGTATAAAAAGTTCAATTTGACTCTGCAAGTAAACGCCACTGGGGAAAAGCCTGCGGATCCTACAGCTTCAAATGGCCTGAGGTCAGACTCAGTTCTTTAAAGGAATCATAGACAGAATATGGTCTCGTTTTGGTTCTGTTTTGAAGTCGATTCTACACATGGAAACAGCAAGAACTTTATGCTGGATTAGTCCTGGGCAAAGAACTGGGACAGCACCTCTGTCCCTTGCAAATGCAATCCTGGCACTCGCTCTATGCTCCTTTAAGTCCAAATTGATTACCTCGCTGCAGAGGGACTATGCAACCAGGTCTAGAATATGCTCCTTTTCTATAATTTAGGAGTCACTTCCAGAGCATACCAGACCAAAGGGGAAAGCATACGAGATCATAAATGGATCTCACTGTTGCGGTTTTATATCCCCTCCTCCCTTGACTCTCTAAAGAGAATCTTGAAGAGTTTGTGGACACAGTTTTCACTAGAAGAGCTTCCATTTCATGATTCCCCATTTGTGCTCACTGCCAGCTTTACAGCTAATTGAAACAAAACCGAGCTTGTAGATTAAATGGCAGCCCCTGGGATTTGTTTCTGCAATTAGCAGTGCTCCCCCGAAACACATGCTAATTCAACAGAGAGTTCCTGCACCCACATATGGAGAACCCAGGGAAATTCCACTGCCTGGTGACATCAGAGTTAACCACTACAGTCCCAGCCATCCTTAATAACTGTAGGTGAAACCTGGCTAACATTTTACCTCGGAAGACTGAAAGAACTGTCTTTCCTTGAGATAACTTTTTTTTTCTTTTTTTTCTTTCCAATTTCACAGCCTGCCTTGCAATGGCTTAAGCTTTGCACAGTGCAATTTCCTTCAGTGTGGCAAAAGCAGTCACCTCTTTCCTAAAAACACAGGCTCAGCTTTGGAGCAGAACCCTTTGCAACCCCCTATCAGATATTCTTGTGCCCACAATGTATTCCCTGGATGAGAGGAAAAAACAAAGGCTACAAAAAGCAGCATTTCAAGAAAAACTTGCTGAAAGTAGTTTTTAGGCTTAAAAGAAATTATTTAATCTCTGAACTATTTGCATCAACAAAAATACTCATTTTGAAAAGTATCCAAAGATCAGGGTATGAATACACGATTAAGCAGATACACAGTGCAATCACTAGGCAAGAAAAAAGGTGGCTTTTGCTGTATCGTTTTTTCTGGCAAACAGAATTAGAGAGAATACCTGCACTGATTGGCAATGATTTCTACTATATCCGTTTCCATGGCATAAAGTAAAAGTTCACCTGCCAGCTCACTGACAAACTTTCTCCACTTCTCGTGCAATTGAACTCGCACTCCTTCCAGACGCTGCAGCTGGAGCATTAACCTGACAGAACGGCACAGCAACCAGAGGTATCTGGTTCTGAATCACCTTTTCTTGCCCCCTTTCAGCTCACCAGCAAGACTTTGAGCATGGAACAACCTCCCAGTTGCTCTGTGTGATGTTACAGGCCAAACAATCCTTGGCTCAGCTCCAGGACAACAGGCGGTTTTGATCCAACTTTTCATGGAACATCAAAGAGCGTAGTGAAACTCGAATAGGTACAGAAAAGAGCGGCTGGAGAACTTCTGTGTGAGAAACAATTAAAAGGGATAAGATGCTTGAAGATGGAAAAGAAGACAGATGTTGTAAAGATCTACAAAACTGCAGGGAGTGAGGATACTGACAATACCCTGCAATGCCTGAAGAGCTGTGGGGCATCAGGGGGAATCACGTGGAGGTGGCATCAGAACAGAGGAACGGAGATGCATTTTCAGACTACTGAACATGAAGTTAAACTACGGAGCTCTCTGACACATGCCAGCACTTTACACGGGCTCAAAAATTAGTTGGACATGTGAATAGAAGAAACATCAGTTGCAGAGCTATTAAAACAACAGATAAGAACTCGCAGCTCAAAGTTCCTGAACCGCAGCTTTGCAGAAGCTGAGAGAACACCCTGAGGAAGTACTGATACTGTCTACCTTGTCTTATACTCTTCCCTGGACACCAGCTATAAAATACCAGTGCAGACAGGATCCTTAAGAAACTATATATAAGGACATAAACGCTGTGATCTTGGGTCGGGCCAAAGATCCATCTGTGCTCAGCACCTGACAGTCGCTCCTCCTAAAGGAGGAAGCCTAAGAAAAACACACGGCCACACTTCTTCCTGGACCTGCCCCTGCCACCCAGGTTCTCACAATCTGCATGCAATATGCGGACTTTCTGAGACTGAGATTGGATATTAATATTTAATTGCCAAGATAGATTTCAAAAGTGATTAAACAAATTAGTGGCAGGGAAATGTGCCTAGGATTTTAGTTTTTGCATGAGTTCTCTGTCAGCCTGCCCATCTGCTTTCTGAAGCATTGCCTGGTAGCACGATGGAAAAGGCAGCTCCATAGACACAGGCAGGCTGAGAGGAAGGACATCTTCTTAGCTTCCCTGGTGAGGGACAGCGTGCTCAACTAAGACATATTAGAGAGCAGAGAATTCAGACATGGCACTGCCTACCAGAAAGGCGACATTATGTGTTCTGCCCTTGCAGGGTGATCAGCTTTGCTGTCCTGGCAGATCCTGTGGCCTGGTGGCCTGGTCCATTTGCCCAATTCGAACCACTCTGGGCTTTCTATGTCTTTGCTCTAAAGCCCCATTTATGCAGACAAAATCAGGCACTTGTGGGCTGCCATGCACGTCACATTTTATGAGCAAGACAATCACTGTTAAAAGTTTTTATTTCTTTCCTTTTTTTTTTGGCTGGCTCTCAACCCCCGCCTGGGTCTCTGAGCCCCCAGCTTCCCCAGCAATCCATACCAAAATGGACACTGCAAGTTTCTGTCTGAGGCCAGCATTGGCAACAGAGCTGACGAGAAGAGAAACAGCCTGTGCTCTAATAAGTAAAATATTTATGTCTTGCTTGGGATAACATACCCTGTCTCAATTTCCCAGGAGGAAATCTATGAAAAGGAGAGGGTTCCATTATATGTCCCCAGATCATTCTTTTTTGCTGCCCTTCAAAAGCATCAAAATCAAAGGACACTGCACCCTGAAGCTTTCTGTTGCCATTTTGACTATGTTATCGCAGCTACTACAATCGTTGTATTGATTATCCTTAGGAGTTCTCAAGAGGCCCTGGCTAATCAGCACCCCATTCCAGGAAACACTCTCACAAATCTCTCATAGCATATACATACACAAAGCTTGTAGACTAAAGAGACCAGTTAGACTATTAACCCATTTCCATGCCTGAGAACTACAGCACAGAAAACTCTAATTTAGCTACAGCCATTCCAAAAACTTTGTCAGACAGAACAAAGTTCTTAAATTTGATGCTAGAGAGAAGTCTGGTCAGGTCTTTCACTGAAGCCTGAATGACCATTCTGCCACATCCTAGGGATCCTGGAGGAGGCCCCCCGCAAAGAAGACACAGTGCTGTTCTGCAGTTCAACTCACTCACAGCCAAACAGTGCTGCAGGTTACAACTCAACTGGCAACCTGTGGGATTTGGGGAAACTCCTAGGCTTGCTAGAGGTTACTGGCTTCACGTGTGCAAGGAGATTCCCTCTGCTGGGAATTGACGTGCCTGTGCACCAGGAAAGATGGTGCCTGCAGCCTTGCAGCAGATGCTGGAGTTGACTCCGTTTTTTGACTGAGTTGCACTGCTCTTGAGACCGATAGCAAAAGGTTCAACCTCTTTCTGGGCACTTCGGCTCCACCAGTTTGCAGCATAGGTTACAGGGGTGCTCATGGCAACTGTCCTTCTTGCTACTGTTACATTACAGATGCTTTTGGCTTATCTCATCTTCCTTATGCAGGGGAGGAGACAAGTGGTCCTGCATTCACCAGAGTAAAAAGGGATATTCTGAGCTCTCACGGAGTAGGATTTTGCCTTGGAAAACTACAGGCATGCATTCAAATTTTGATTCTTAAAAAGAAAAAACAAAACAGCTGAAAAATCCTTTGCTCTGTTTGTCTCAGGCTGTCTCCTCAAAGCTTTTGCACCTTGGTCTTCGGAGTTTCCAAAAGCTCTGGGAAAACCCAGGGGGCACAGCTGAGACTTGGGCTTGTCCCTTCCTAGATCTCATAAGACGTGTACAGGATAGAGATCCTGGGAAGAAGTTTTGGTGAGGGCTCACCTTATTACACTCCAGATCATCTAACTCAGCCACCAGTCCCTAGTAACCTGCATTCATTATGTTTTTGTGATGGGAATTCAGCTACCAGCTGGCAAAATCTGACAGTCGTCACTAACTTGAGTGCCATTTGAACTAATGACTTAAATGTGAAGGGATCCACGTTTTCCTAACACTCTGTAGACTCACTCAGCTTCTTCTTTCTGGTCACCAGCCTCCCAGAAACCACAGTATGACGTGGAGGAGGAGGGGAGCATAACAGCAAACAAAAACAACCCCAGGCTTCTCAAAAAGAACCGCAAGAGGAAAAGCCTCATGGATACCAATGGCAAAAACACACACAAACTGTAAGAAAAAGAGAAAAGAAAACCCAGCCTGGGATTTTAAAAGAGGAGCTGAGTGTGCACACACAATGCCCTTTGGCAAAGGAGGCCAGGCCGGGAAGTGTTGCAGCTCCAACATGCTGTGCTCGGAGAAGGTGTTAACGGTGCGGCCGTCCTGCGCTATTGCACACAGACAGCAGAGACCCTGCAGAGCCCACCGGACCTTTAAGATCCCCCACCCCGATGGAAAGAGCAGAGGGTTATGTAGGATCAACACGAGGGGAGAGGAAGGAAAGGGGTGAGAGAAAGGTAACGTCCTGAGCACCAGAGATCTCTGAGCTAACAGGGCAGGTCTCTCGTGTCTCCCCGCTCTGGGACCCTGTGATTTAATGACCAGCTGTGTTTAGGGTCACCAGTCCTAAAATCCTCCAAACTTCCAGTAAGAGTCAGAGACTCCAGGCACTCGTCTGCTCAGAAGGCTAAGAAACTCGCAGGTGTGTTTGCAGCTGAAGCCTGTAACTGTGCTCCCTTCCCACCGTGACCCGAGATATCAGCTTGTATGCATGGCAAAGAGACACTAAAAAAAAGGTCTTGTCACTGGGAATATCCTGCACGTGTTTGCTTAATTGGAGCTAGTGAAATCTTCACCTAAGTGTCAACGTTCCTGGCCCTACAAGCCACACACCAAATTTTCACATGGTTAAGAGCTCCCAGATGCAAACCTCTGGGTGAAAGCCAGAAGTGTGTGTGCCTGCGGTTTGCAAATTCATATGCAGCCCAGAACGGATGGTATCATGCACAAAGCTGCCAGCACGAACACAACAGGATGTGCCCGAGAGCTCCTTCACTTTGCCAGTGATGCCACAACAAACTGTCACGTCCGGAAAAAAGAATTCATCATCAAAATACAGGCTGGAGGTTTCAATGGCTAACACTCCCCTAATACTGAGGGAAGTAGGTCTGCTCAAATGCACAAGACTGCAGGGCATAACTGATTCTTCGTTGTCCAGAGGTTTCAATAAAGACTGGAGTTTTAATTCCACCACAAGCAAAATGGGCTAAGATGAGGCCAATACTGGAGCAAGTTCTGTGAACAAACCTCTGTGGGAGGTTGCACTAGCTGTGTGTGATGGAACTGAACTCTCAGGGATCTCCACTGCAATGCATAAAACTCATGCAGAATCAGCTCCTATGAGAGAGATATAATACTCAGGTAAAAAGAAAAAAAGAAAAAAGAAAAAAAAAAGAACACTTGCTGAAAATACAAACAATAAGCTGAATTTCTGGAGAGGACACTACTGGCTTTCACATTGGCCAACATGATTCACTAGCTTCATGAGAAGCGTAAGAATTCTTGTCAAAAGCGTTTGGAGACCATTTTTATTGGTCAGTCAAGTGGCAATTCCAGAGCTATAAGCAGCTGTGGCTAATAGGCAAAGTCCTGGACTGCTGGACCCATATACAATTTTCTTGTGGATTAGATCACATTCCTGATGTAGGAAAAACTATTAGGTTCTCAGTTCTGTTTTCACTTCTAAGAGCTTAAATCGTGTGTTACTGACTTCCACCTAGTGATTTCCAGCATATACCTGTGAGAATGCAGGATCAAACCACAGAGTGTTACGTTTCAAAATATTTTTTCACAATAAGCTAGTTTAGTGAACTCACTTTTAAACCTCAGAACACCAACTGCAATGGAATCACGCAGAGAAAGGATATGAAGTTTCGCCCTAATTTCCAGGAGACAACTGTATATACTCCCAAATCAGAAGTACTTTGGGTCACGGGGAATAGCATCTATGGTGATAATTCAAAGGCAAGGGTCAATACAAGGTCATAACTTCAACTGTCGCATCACAGTTTGAAGCTCACATATCTGGAATGCTGCAAACTTATGTTTTCTACTCTCCTAGATCAGAAAGTTACTTCAGTCTATGCCTTTCCTAAAGCTTAAAGCTGCAGCATCTTGTGAATACCTGAGATATATTTTTTCTACATTTCTAAAAGATAAATAAATATTTAAAAAAATATTTAAGAAAGCAAAAGCTGTTTGGAATTACATGTTCCGATAGGAACAACTAGGACTATGTTTAGTACACATTACTGTGGACAAATCCACTATGACTTCTATCTTAGAAACAGTGCCTAACATGACAAGTTGATTTTAGGCAGTGGATAGATCATCTAAGCAATATTGCTACAAGGAAAACAAAATTGTAAACGCATCTCTCATAATAATCACCCAGCAAATCAGCATGATCAGAACCAGGATCTTCTGAATCCTAGCCCAGCACTCAAGCTAACAAATCTGTGTGGAGAAATGTTTGCCCCAGCCCCATCCGCATCATTCCATGATTTAACTTGTGGATTTAATCCTTCATTTTCAACAGTAACATTTTACAAATCAAAAAAAATGTTGTTTGTCAGTTCTAATTAAATTTCATGCTTTATTTTTTAAAATTAAATGGCCTAAAAGGAAATAAACTAGGAGAAATATCCTAACAAATGACTTAGAAGTATTTCATATGTATCTAAGAAGGCAGCCAAATATAAATTGACAGCTTAGTGTAAGAGAACTTCAATCTGGGTTTTATTGCAATAACAAAAGTGCATATTTAAAAGCCTTCACACAGAGCATCTATTCAGAAACAAGCCTGAAGACAGTCAGGGAATTAAAAGGAGGATAGTGTTTTGAATTAATCTAGAACATTTTTGTGGATTAGTTTACAAGCACAGAATGCCTCAGGGGGCTAGGGAGAGCACAGAGCACTGAAGTCAGAGGGATCTGGCTTTTTCCTGTTGCTGGTGATTAGTTCATATCTCTTTGACACTATGTTTACAAGCCCCTAATTGCCTCATTAATACCTCATTATTACTTAGAAAGTGAAGAAGCTTTTAGCTTTGAAGCTGCTTTGCTGCACTTGAAGGCAAATATAAGGTGAATTTTGAATGTGTTGGTACTAATTAAAGTTGAAGTCTGTTTCCTGTTGCTTGTGGGTGGGTGTTAATAGCTTCAAAGAAAAAAATTAGGCTTCAATTTATATTTTACGTCTCCTAACTTACACACACACACACAGATAAGTGCAAGTACGAGGCTGACTACTGCAGACTGGATTTACAAAGGGACACAGGTCCAAGCATCTATTTCCTTTTAGATATTTTACATGTGGTCTAGAATCTGTGAAGGCTATTTTACTCTATATTAAAATGACTGGAGAAGACTGGAGCAGGCCAACACGCTCCATGTAGATATACACATATTTTTCCTTGCTGTCCTGCCTGTTCAGGGCACTGTATTCTCTTCTTCCACCAGAACTAGAAAGAGAAACCGATTAATGGCTGCATAAACCTGACTTGGGTCCCTCTGCTCCCTGCTCAGGTTGGCTACTGTTCTCAGGCTGAACCTGGTTTCAAGACAAAGCTAAAAACAGGCACAAAAAGCTTATTCCACCATCTTTCACTTACACACATACATACAAATATATATGCATATATACATGGAATGCATAATATGCCTCTGCATCCAACAAGCACTTAATTCCTGCACCTTAAGATCCTTGACCAGAGATCCAGCTTTCAACCCATGGTGTGCCCCTATTTCAGGACACACGACACAAATAAGCCAGTGAGCATGATTACGGTTACTGGCTCTCTGTATAAATGGATAACGAGATGTTCAGGACCTCATTTGGACTGTAAAGATGCACTGCCTGATACAGTTTGCAAAGAACTTTCAGCTCCAAACAGGACAGAGGCAGCACAGACGTAACAACAAAATCATATCCATTGAGAATTTTGAAAAGAAATATGCTTTCTTTCAATCAGCTGGTTTTGAGGGGTTTGGAGGATGCTGTGTATGCAGACAGGGTGATGGAGAAGGAAAAGATACCCATTTTTGGTAAAAGCATTCAGTTTCTTAATAAGAATTTTGGATGAGAATATTAGTGAAAAACAGTCTTTGCTAAAAGTAAATGGAAAACCCTACACAGACGGGAAGATTTGGATACAAAAATAAAACACTTTCCAAACAAATTAAATTCCCAAAGAGTCATTTTTTTCCAGTATTGTTTTCCAATGGTGGGGGTTAGGAGCACAAAAAAAAAAAAAATTGAGACCCGTAGGTCGAACATTCCCTGATGAAATAGTCAGAATCTGGCTCAGAGTTCATACAGACTCAGGATTTAGCTCCGACTTGATTAACCGGCCTTCCTTCTGTCAGGGGCCCAGGACCATAGGGTCATGCCTTATCATTAACACTCTTAGACATAGCTCAGCCTTTTGCATTCCTCTTTTATCTCACATCTCCTCTATAAAGAGGTAACCTGATAGAATTCTGACTTAATTTTCATATTAAAAAATCTAAAAATGTCAATGACATTAAATTACATGACTACCCTGATAGCGCCCCTTTACACACATGACTAAATTATGCAGCTATGAAGTGGAAAAATTCACCTTCAATTATTAGTCAGAAAACCAGTCTACCAAATGAGTGAAGGAGAGAAAAAAAAAAACCTCAGTTGTATTTATGGTATCCTTGATTTATATAAGACACTTTAAAGAGTATTAAAACAAAAATAATTACGGCAAGCCAAAATTCCTTCCTTGCCAGCATGTAAAGCCTGTCCGACTGGACATATTGAGGCTATCAATCCATGGTGTGTATTTATAACCTAGTGCTCAGACAACTTGGAACGACAAATGCAAACAGCCACAAAGAAGTCACTTTGCTCACTTGGCACAAACAAATCCCAGAGATGAAAAGCAGCCTGGCGTTTATTTTGGGCCAAGCTTCCCCATCTGACGATCCATGATGTGGCACGGAAACGGCGGCATTACCAAAGGACACAGAGCACATGAAGATGCATCGTTAGAGCAAACAGAGGCCAGGGCACCAGATCTTGTTATTCTTGCTTCTTCCTTCCCAGAATGGATGTCACTTTCCCTCCCTCCTTCTCCCTAAAGCACATTGGTTTGGGGCTTGAGGTTTTTTTTTTTTTTTTTAGAACCAAGCTTGACAGCACAGCCGGTAAAGCTCTTAGAACTATAATTTAAAACTGGATTGTATTGATTGAAAAAATGGCAAGCATCTCACTGCAAACGTGTCTGAAGACTTTTACATGTGTAGCCAAATGAGGACTGGTAAAGACATGGCAAGATTTGCCAAAAATATTAAAGTGATCTCAGCAAGAGACATGATTCACAACTGGGAAATGCCAGTCTGGAGAACTGGTGGGTTCCCTTCAACCACTGAGCCATGGAGTCTCATCTACCTGGGTGACACATGGGAAAAAGAGATACTAGGGAAGCAAATCACCCTCAAGAGGTTTCTGAGGACATGGTCCAGAATGGAGGAGGAAGTCTCAATGGGTCCTAGGCCAGATTTCATTAGGGAAATTTATCACCTTATAAATATGGTCAGGGCATGAAAGAGGCAACCAAGGAGAATGGGAGAAGTTAAAGAAATCTAGAAGAATGGTTAGCTAGAGAACATGTAGCTTACCAGAAGGATAACATGTTTTTGTGGGGAGTATAGTGAAGAAGAGATGGTAAATTGACAATTCTTGACATGCTAACAAATAATGAGCAGGGTCTGCAGAAAACCAGGTGCAGTTTAGCTTGAGAAAAGCTGAAAATATGTTGCTTCAATTCTAATGGAAGATCTTCCCATATTCCATGCTGGCTCTGGTATCTGCAGGAGAGGATGTGATGAAGCCTGTTGTCCTTATCTCAGGAGCCAGAGTGACACTGTGTCTCAAGAAAGGCCATGTTCATGCAGATGCAATGGGAAGCCAGCGCTTTTGATGGCATCATACATTCCTTCATGCCTTCATCCTCCTAGATATCTTGTGGGGGTAGGGGAATAAACATTGATATGAAACATTGGAAAGTCTTCATAAAGCTTTAACCTTCTGATGACTTTCAGACTGTGCTTTAAAAAGAGAGTCATAGGTGATCCTGGGGTTCTTTTTTGTCTTTTCAAAGAAAAAATGGATTTCCCACAGCTCCTTAAACACCGGAACAGACATGCGTACATTTTTCAGCATATAGATTCAATGCTTGGTTTCTTTGGCAAAAGGCCATATAAATTCTCATGGATGTGTTATTGCCTGCCATAAATTTACTACTCAGAAAGAATAATATTTCATTTGCTTTATCGTCGGTGCCTCACAAGATGGTGAAAATATAGTTAAGTCTTTCATTGGGCATCTCAACGAGGGCAAAGCAAAAAGAAGCCAAAAAAGGACATTTAAATAACTGATATAAGACTGCATCATCTATAATTTAGTTGATAAACTTAGTTTCCATTTCTAATGAATTACAATGGTGACAGATTTTTTCTGTAAATTCTGTCCATAACTTGGCAGCACTATTTCTAAGAAGGAACGAAAACTCCTAGGTTGAGTTCATGTAACCCTAGGGATTTAAGCAATTCTTTCCATCTGAATAAGCAGAGGGTTTGATCTTACTTATGTTGGCCTTTATATTCTTCTGATTTTACACAGGAGAATAGACAGTAGACAAAATTTGCTTGCACAGGTGGGCATAGGACCTCAAACTCATGTTCAGCTTACATTTTCATGGGTACATCTGCATGACTTCATGGAATTAAATCCACTAAGTGAAAGTCATTTCCAGGGCAGCTCTACTTATTGCATGATCCTTTACATCCTCTCTTCCACAGCGACTTCATTTAGAGAGGACATTGCAGTGGTCTTATCTCTCTGAATGTGCCCCAAGATGAGGTAGATTTGGGATGAGTGACTGGGCCCTGAACCCCAGCGTGCAGGGACCCAGCACATAGAAAAGCATTTGCTAGTTTTCTTGAAATAAGGATTCACACTGTTTGTGCTTTGGAGCTTTTCCAAAACCCATTTTCAGACCCAGACTTGCATCCATTTGTCTGTATGTTAGGCAAACGTGAAGAGTCTGAACACGTGGCTACCATTACATTAGTATCTAAGATATATTAAGTTTATTCTACTGAACAAATTTATGATTTGAAAGCCTGATCCTTGTCATTGGGGATCCAAGGTGCGGACAGATGAAGCAATTTGCCCAAAGTCAAGCAAAGGGTGGGTTACAAAGCTGAGAATTAAAACATATCCCCTGAATCCCATGTGGTTGGCCAGCTCCCAGGGTGATCCTTTCTCCTGTGATTGAAAGATCAGTGAATTACTCTTTAAATGCTTTCAGCATGAACTCTTCAAAACAGAGCAAATGGGATTTTTCACACTTTGACTAATGAAAGCTTGGCACATGGCATGAAAAATAAAATCCTTGCTGCCAGCAATACATATATTTAAAATAATGTTTATTTCTGTGGGGCTCGTGAATAAGCAAAACATTTTTCATCCATGAAAAATACACATACACATCTGTGTATGTGTAAGTTAGCAACAACAACAAGAAGTATGACTGATGTTCCCAGTGCACATCATTCCAATGAGACTCAAATAGTCATAACTTCTTGCTTCTGGAAGGAAAGTCTTTTCTTTCTTCTGTCTGCAAACTTCTGCGTTTACTGTAGCTATTGCTGTCTGATTTTGACAAAATGCATACATAGTTGTAAAAATACATATATAATCAGTCATTTTGTTTCTTGTTCAAACAATAGCTAACGTTAAAGAGCTGTCTGCTAGGACTGGGCATTTAAAGGAAGATATTCAATGAAAGGACATGCTCAGAAAGCACAGCTCAGATTTTGCATCACCTGCAAGGTCTGCATCTGTATGAAAGCAGGTCTGGCTTCAGAAAAAAGTGGGTAGAGCTTGGTCTTCTTGCCAACTTTTGTAATTTTTCTCAGATTTTTTTTTCCTTCAAAAAAAAGAGTTTGACAATCCTTCAATAATCACTCAGAAGATATGTAAGAAGAGATACATAAGCTGTGATGTGCTTTAGCAGAGCACAGCATCACAATTTATTTTACTAACTCTTCCCTACAACTTGCACTGGATACACACAATGTGATTTCAGGACATGAGTAGCTTCAAAGTACAGTCTAAGTACATGGATCCACGTATGCATAGACAGATCTCAAATAAAAACCACTTTGAAAGGAACATTACTAGGACCTGAATTGCTAAAGCTTCATTCTCATGATTAGGCACATTTACATATTTTAGTCAAACCAGGATAAATTATTTCCAGGGGAAGAAAGAAGCAAACAGGAATTTATTTCACTACACTATATGCGTGGATGAACAACACACACACATGTCCCCCCGCCCTCTACAGAAGCTTCCTAAGAAGAGGAAAATTGTGTTTAGTAATGTGGTAAATAGGCCTTAAGATAACATGGAAGGTCCAATTAAGTATTTCCATGCTGATCCAGAGGAACAAGAGTACACTCTGCTCTGCACTACTACTAAAAAATGGTCTGAAGATGATCAGATACAAACAGGTATCTGGTGGCCATGCAAGTGGTAGCCAGACAGTATCACTCACTCTATGCCAGTGGCTAATCTGATGTAGTCTTGCCTCTAATCTCATCTAGGACAAATCTATGCTTGATTTGATACAGCAGGGAGTCTTACTGTCCACTCTTTGAAGTAATGAAGGCTTCCTAGCAAAACTTGGCAGCTGAAATGTCTATCAATCACCTTCATGGGATGATCAAGTAGATCATCTCTGGGCAATTCTATAGCCTGGGAGGAGAGAATGACAATTGTTGGATGAACTTTCTTAGAATCCACCCCATCTTCTGCGCCGGAAGCTTGGGAACAAGAGATGAAGTAAGGACCTGAGCTCTATTTGCCAATACATTGTCACCACCATGGGAGATTTTTAATAGCAGACTGGATGAAACAAGGATTTTGCCTATTACTGAGCTCTAGCCACAACCCCAATCCCAAAGCAAGATGCACAACTGTTCGGGATGGTAGAGGTCCATCTGATCCAACTTGGGTCAGGCCACATAAGATCCCTTCTAAATCTACTCATCGAAGATTCATGAAGCTAAACACAAAGATAATGGCACTTTGAAATAAGGGAGGTCCAAATGCTGGCCAATTTCTATTGTTGAACTCACAAAACACCAAGATAAATAATGGAAAATATTTCAGCTCTGATTTACTTAGGCCAGTTTTGTCATGAAACATCAGAAAATATCCCATGGCGAAATTTATTAACATAGGAATGGCTTGGTGATACTTTGTGATCTATTAAACCTCCAGCTAACAAGACTTTTGTTTATCCAATCAACAGATGTTGTTTTTCTGATCCAGTTATGTTGATTCACAGCACTGAAGTGGTTACTGGAAAAAAGGACCATAAATCTAATAAGGAGCAGGCCCATACACACGCAACAAATGCAAACCATATTCCACCATCTCCAAGAGAAAAAGAAAAAAAAACAGCCATTTTTTAAAGCAAATCACCAAAATACTGGCACATTTTGTGTATATGCACGCTGTGTGTTCAAAAACCCTGAATGCTTTTGGTAAATCAGCTGTTTTGGAAACATACACCGAGTTACTGCATTTCTTTGGAATATTCTGTTTGAGATTAGGAGAATGACAGTCATATATAGACTCCTTTCTCAGCAGTTTTCTCTCAGATATGTGATATATCCGTAATAAAGACTCATCTTACTGATTAAACTCTGCTTGGGCTTCTCACTAACATACACTAAACTACAGATAATGATAACAAGGGTGTAGAAACTGATGGCAATCTAGAAGCCAGGGGGAAGAAACAGAGCAAGTGACAATAAAGAGTGGAACATTTAAATGACTCTGGAGCAGCTGAGTTCACAATCACTGTCCAAACATTTTGGACTGTTTAGGAATTGAAGTGGTGCTACTGGAACCACACACTGAACTATGCTGAAAAGGAAGAAATCTCTCTGCTTACAAGGCTGTGAAAACAAAATCTAATTGTTTTAAAGCAACAGTTGCAGCTTTTGATATGCAGCAGTGTGATTATCCCAGTTTGGGTGTATAAGTTTCTTTCAGATGCTTTTTCCTAGTCTTTCTGACTTAATGTATTTTAAGGATTGAATAGTTGGGATCGAATGCCAGGGCTTATGTACCAGAAAGCAGATCTCTGAGATACAGGATACAGAGATACCTATAGTAGAAAAGGACAGAACGACAGGCTTCTTCTCCTTTCATGGGCACAATTCCAGAATATCTTTCAGAGAATGGGGACAAAAAAAGAGCCGAAAAGCATATAACGGAGCATTAACAACTCTCTCCTATCCCATCATTTTGTATATGTATATACACACATTTCTTATATATATACACATATATATACACACATATATATATAAACACATACAATATACATAAACAGACACACACACAGATACATACACCTTCCTAGGTGTGTGCATATGTAACATTATATACACACACGTACTCAGACTAAACTTTATACAGAGGGAGAATGCATCCCGGAGTCTGATGCTGGGAGCGGTTTTCTTCAGTGTATTTACACGCCTAGTCCCAGGCAGGATGTGGTCTGTCATTGCAGAGGCCACAGCACAAGGTGAGACTTTGCAAAGTGTAATACAAGCTGTTAATGCTGGTTGGGCTGCAAACTTCGTAACTACTCCTTAGAAGGGAGGGTGTTAAGAAAAAGAGAGGAGTTGCTGCAAGAATCAGATTGGTTGTCCCTGAGACAGAGACAGATGACACTGATTTGGACACAAAAGGACAAGCAGGCAAGGAAAAATAAGACCGATTACAATGACTACATTGCATTGGTTGCAATACATACAAAAAGACAAAAATCATGTTAAAAGAGTTGTGATAACTAAACAATTCCAGTGTGACAGCCCTAAGTGGGTGGAGACTTGTTTTTCTAACAACTACATATTTTGAATCATGAATTCACAACTGAAAAATGGCATTATATGAGAATACAACTACTAGAGTCAAAATCAGTTTGTTGTACGAAAAAAAAACGTATTTGCCAGACACATCAGAGCACAGGAATCGAGTCAGATACAGGTTATGGCATGATTTTAGGCTTGCTAGTTTTTGAGTCCAGGACAGTTACTTATAATGGCACATGTGCACTAGAAAGCAGAGAAGTCTAATTAGTATCTTATTTAGACCTGAGCAACATGATGCAAAATAGATGTTAATCCTGCTCTGGACACAGATGGTAGAACCAGAGATCTCCCGAGTTTCCTTCCAATCAAAATTATTCAGTGATCTCCAGAGTACAGAAGGAGTGGTTCTTGTTTGCCATCTCTGCAGGGAGCAGAAGATATCTTCAGCTTCAGTCATGGGTAAAGGAGGAAGGAAATGTTGCGTTCTGACACAGGACAGCTTTTGGCAGTCAGTGGGCCAAACAGTATGCACTTATAGGAGAAGCAAAGAAATGCAGAGATTGAAATCCACTGGCTGCTTTGAGAGTCTTCAAAACCAAATATATGGTGGCAGAGACTGAGAATTTCTGATATGGTGCAGGTCAACAATATTGTATTTTTTCCTGGGAGGAAGGCAAAAACATAAGAAGAGATAACAGGAACGTGCTCTGATAAAAAAAGTTTCACGTCCTGCAAATACTGATCCCTCACAGGCTGTTTCCTCTAAGATCTACTAATATCCCTCTTTACCTGTTCAACTCACTGTAATTATAAGTTCCAGTGCAGTTTCTCAATAAAATTAAATTTGCCCTGATTCCATGGGGTCACTTGCCTGATTAAAGATATTGTTAAAGCCTCCACAAATTTGTACCCACACTGACTTCTTTGTGAATCTGGCTGTCTTCACTTCCTGTCTTAATATAACTTACTTGCTAAATTCGTGCCTCACCACACCCCTCAAGTGGTTGCCTCTAAGTGGTTGATAAAATGATTAGTATTTATTTCGTAGAGCTCTTTGAAGATGATACGTGACATAAGCATCAGCTAATACCATTATGCTCCTTCACAAAATGATACTTTTGTAAGATTAAAAGCCTATTCCTCCATTAGATTTCTAGAATTTTGTAAAAACAAAATAGTGTAGCCTTTCCTTTCAGTTTATCCTTCTTATCTCTGCATAGTTTTTAATAGCTAGAATTTCCCATTTGATTACTGCTAATCACATTGTTATTCTGCATTTACAACCCTGGGGTTTATTACACAGCATCTCTATTACTCCAGCTACAAAAAAAAAAAAAAAAAAAAAACAGTAGCAGGTAGGGAGCAGTATACATCTTCTGAAGATCAGAGCCATTATTTTATGTTTTTGTAAATATTTGTTTTAGAAGCAAGCTAAATGCTACTTAAGTTTCATTTTAAACTGCTGTGTTTAAAGGAAAAAAATCACAAGGACATATGGAACTCATCTAAAGGAGAAAAAATGTTAAAATTACACAAAAGAATTAATTTCCCTTGCTGTTACTGAGAGTCTTCATAAAAGTTCGTGGCATGCTTTTGAGTCTTAGGTGGAACATTGTGATAGATATCTTGTGGTTTGTGGTCTCCTCTTTCTACCGCCTGGAAATTTGGCTGGAGTTTTCACAACCTGCCTGTCTCATCAAATTGGTACACACCCGCATCTCGCTCCCACTGGGATTTCTGTTCCTGTTCTGCCTTTTTTTTTTTTTTTTTTTTGAAACTTAGTCATCTTACCCACAAGTGGCATAAATCAAGGCGAGGCCATGTTTTCACAGCTCGGAGATTCTTGCAACATCAGGGTTGAGTTCAGGGAAGCGGCTGTAAAACATGCAATACCCCCTCCACACACACCTGATTTTCGGCTAGTGGGAGATGTGCCTGGTGCCAGAGATGTTTGTTTATTCCTGCCTTGGGTGCTTTGATCCACACACTATCGATGAGGGTAATCAGCCTACCTCACAACACAGCACCCATGATTAAACACGGCCTCACATTGTCTTACAGACATCTCAGATGTCTTTTCCAGGGCTTGAGATATTGAGTCATGCCAGGGGCAGATATTCCTACTATCTACAAAGGATAGAGAGACTGAGTCAAAGCCACTCCGCAGGGCAAACACTGCAGTTATCACATTAAAAATGGCACTCACACATACAGCTGTGAACAAATGCAGCTGTCCTCCATGCTACAGAATCAAGAGACTGTCAAGTCTCTGTAGCTTATAACTGGTTTATAACAGAGAAAGCAACAGGATCCTGTGTTGTGACTGGAATTAGCTCTCATGGTTCCACAACTATTGTGACAAGGCCTGCACAACCCTTCCCTCTTCAGACGTCATTTTAGGTTGGAGCTTGGTCCAGAGTGGCTGTCGAGCAACCTGGAGGCATAAACATGCCTGGGAATGGGCTGGTGGTGAGCTTTGGGGCATGTTAGAGAGTAAGATGAGTCTGCCCGTGAGCTGCATGGCCACACAGAGCCTGGCCCTGTCCTCGCTGTGCTTGTGGGCTTGGCTTGTCACACCAGCGATGCTGAAGAGACAAGCTGAGGGCCCAGGTGCTGCTTTCCTAAGGAGTGGGACGGGGTTGGGAGGCAACTTGGGAGCCCAGTGCCTAGCAAGCAGTGCACACCTCGCTACTGCCACATCACATCCTGCCACCAGCAGCCGGTGTGGGCATGGGTCAGTGCTCTCACTGTAAGATCCTTTTCAGCAGTGACGTGGTACCATGTGGGCAAAACAAACCCTTTCTGTTCTTCCACCTCTTAAGCTTTTCTTAACCTTATCCATCAGGGTAGCACCTGTAAATTAAATGTGCTTCAGTACAGAAACTAGGACTTTTATGAGGAAGACCCATCCCCTCTCTGTTCTTTTTACCTGTTTGAAAGATTTCAGAGAATAGCATGCGAATCTCTCATTTGCCTGCTGTAAAAAGGAGTCACTGATCCTGATGCTGTTGATAGGAGATTGCCCTCTTTCTTCTGGAGGCCAGGAAAGGAGTCCAAGCACAGCATGCAAGGTGGCTTGAAAGCCCCTTCAAGCAGCCCACATAGTCCTCATGGGGAAACCATGCTTAGGGTCAGACGGACCTGATGCTGTCTCTATCCCTTGGCAAAATCCCTGTTGACTTCATTGTCATTTTTGCTAGAGTGAAGACCTGGCCTTATAATTAATATTTTTCTTTAAGAAAACACAGTAGCTTTGATTTTTTTGTAGTACAGTGAGGAACTTCCCAATATGGAAAGTGTTTGCAAATGTGGAGTTAGTGCTAAGGTTGGGATGCAGATCTGTTCTGTTACACATATTGCATTCTGCAAGCTGGGTCATGGAGATATTCGGACACGTGAGCACAGCCAGGCTTGGCTTGCCCGCCTTGGGAACGGATTGTATCCTGCTCCCCGTGCCTCCCAGCATGGACTTGGACTCAGCAGTGGGAGCTCCTACAAACCTTGGTGATTGGGCACTGGAAACCCTGTCCTTACCTCCAAAACCACGTCGTTTAAACAGAGCCAGGCATTGAGGGAAAGGCTCGAATTGTAAATTGTTGGACTCAAGTGCCTGATTTAACAATATCCAAACAAATGTCCAGAGCCTCGTCATTCAGCATTCTTGAATACTTAAAATATTGCTGTCTGCAAAAGTTAGCTCATCAGAGGAGAGTGCTTCCACCTCAGGCCTTTCAGTCCAAATGGAAGCAGGAAACTCAACAGCACAAACAGCAAAAATTCCCATACAAAAGCTGATGAATAAATGCAGATATGGTCTGCCCTGATCCCAAGGAGACCTTGGGGAGAAGGGACCCTTTCAGTCCAAATGGAAGCAGGAAACAACAGCACAAACAGGAAAAATTCCCATGCAAAAGCCGATGAATAAATGCAGATAGGGTCTGCCCTGATCCCAAGGAGATGCTGGGGAGAAGGGTGGGCTCCCCCCCACTCTCTGCACAGCTGTCCCGGAGCAGGTGAGCTGAGGCAGCTGGAGGGACAGCAGCTCCCTGCCACCAGCCCCGTTAGGATATCATGGACTGCTGCACCAAGGCCCACTGGTCCTCTCAGGGTGTCAAGAGGTGCCACTGCCCTCAGCTCACATTCCCAGAGGGGAGAGCAGCATCTCTGAAAGACTTCACCTCATGCTCCACACTCAAGACAACCAGGGCTGCTTCGGCTCCATCCCCACAGGAGCCAGCACAAGGCACGGGCCCCTCTAGCTCCGGGTTCACACCAGGTAGGTCCAACCTCACCAGGGACCGCAGCTTAGTGGAGAACAGCCCAGCTCCTCTGCAGGGCACACCACGTCCGAGTGATGCCATGACACTTCTTGGCGAGGGGGATAACGGGGCAGCTTGGACATTTCCGTCTTTCCACTTTGAACGGAGGCGCGCGCCCCACAGCTGCGCGCGGCGGCCGTTGGGCTGCGCGCGG
>NW_010587540.1:19507-42998 GCF_000705375.1 Tinamus guttatus | reverse complement strand
TGCGTCCCGCCACGCGCGGGGCTGCGGCCGGGCCGGGAGCCCCTGTAGAGGCCGGGTGCTTTGTGCACACGCACACGCGCGCAGCGTGACGAGGGCTGCTCCACACAGCAAAACTCTTGTATACACAGAGATATATACGGAGAGATAAGGCCAGTTTGGCGCACGGGACGCCTGTGCTGGGGCTGTGCTATGTGCATTAAGGGAATGTGTGTGTATAGATAGAGGGGGTCACTGTGCGACTCCTGCTGTACTGGAGCCCCTTCGCACATTTGCTGTCTGTGGCTTTGCTTGCTCATGAGCTCGGCCAGGCTTTATGCGGGGACATGGGAGAGATGATACCCCGTGTCCCCTTCCCTGCGGGCACCATGTCCCACAGGCGTGTGGCTGCCTCCTGCCCCTGCTCTGCACCAGAGTGGCCCTTGCACCCTCTGCCCCTCCGACACTGCCCAGCCTCTGCTCTCTCCACAGCAAGGAGAACTCAACTCTTTCCTCTGGACCATCCGCCGCAACCCCCCTGCCTATCTCTTCGGCACCATCCACGTGCCCTACACGCGGGTGTGGGACTTCATTCCTGACAACTCCAAGGCCGCCTTCCACGCCAGCTCCAGTGTCTACTTTGAACTGGACCTCACTGACCCCTACACCATCTCAGGCCTGGCCAGCTGCCAGATGTTGCCGCATGGTGAGAACCTGCAGGACGTGCTGCCCCGGGAGCTGTACCGCCGCCTTAAGCGCCACCTGGACTACATCAAGCTCATGCTGCCCCACTGGATGACCCCGGACCAGCGGGGCAAAGGGCTCTATGCTGACTACCTCTTCAATGCCATTGCTGGCAACTGGGAGCGCAAGAGGCCAGTCTGGGTGATGCTCATGGTGAATTCCTTGACAGAGACGGACATCCGCTCCCGAGGGGTGCCCGTGCTCGATCTCTACCTCGCGCAGGAGGCTGAGAGGATGAAGAAGACAACGGGTGCGGTAGAGAGGGTGGAAGAGCAGTGTCACCCACTGAATGGGCTCAACTTCTCCCAGGTAAGGAAGTTCTGGGCCTCCTGGTCTATCCCAGGAGGTGGGAGCAGCTCTGGTCACATTTTGGTTGTTTAACTGGGGTACCTTGAAGCATATGGAAGGGGATGGCCTTCTCCCCAACTTCCGTGGCTTTTGCCACTGAAGCTGGTCAGGCTGCCTGTTCTGCACCATGGTGATGATTGTGCAAAAAAAAAAAGCACAATATGTGCAAAGATGCTTACACATTTATCAAGTGAGTGATCTGTTTGTGAGACAAATGTGTGTGGCGAAGGGCAGGGAGTCAGTGGTGTGACAGTGCGTCCCCGGTGGCTTGTCAGTGGTGAGGAAAACTTCCAACCTCCTGTCCTCTCCATAAAAAGCTGCATAAAAAGGGTTTTATTTTTGTTTGTTTTTAAATTAAACAGCTGTGTGGTACTTGTCAGGAAGAGGAGAAAGCATGAACACTGAGAAAAATAAGAAATCTAACATTGTCCAAGTAGAATTAAATACATGCAAACGGATGGTTTTCTTTTTAGCAGTTACTGCAAGTCAAAATAAATCAGCTCACATTGCTGTCATGTACTTGGAGAAATGAAGTGCGTAATCTCATCAGAGTTTTCCGTTTAGAACAGGTAAAGTTCAGAAAAAGAAAAGGATGTAGATTAAGAAACTGTAGTTACTGGTGTAACTGGACTCCAGAATGTCTTTCAGTGGATTTAGCTTTAAGCAACTAAGCCAGGAGATCTATTTCATTTCAGTGGATTAATCAGGAACACAGTCGCAGCTATTGACTTTGCTTTGTGAAACTGTTTATATGAAATCAGATTTACCAGAAATTCAGGAAATTAATGTGTGAGGAAGAAAACAAATAATGCAGGGCACATTTAAGATGGTGTCAGTTACTGCTATGATATTTCATTTTTAACCTGCCTTTCATTTATGGTTTTTGATCCAGCTATTTCCAGTTTTATCTTTCTTTCCTAGTTTGACTAATATTTCTTGGTGATGTGGGAATAAGGATTATAGGATTGATCTTTGGTGTGATTAAATTGTTTTTAGAATACCTTCACTCCCTTCTCCCCTGAATGGGAACTGCTTTAAGAGTTTAACTTTCACTAACGTTGGTTCGCTTGATGTTTTCACCTGTAAGCCTGACTCTGGACACAGACTTCACTGCTTGCTTATACATCTGGAGGGATTCTTTTGTTTACTAAAAATAATAAAAATAAAAGAAAGGCCTAGACACTTGCATTAGTATGCACATAAAACAAGGAATTGGTTTAAACTGCTTTTCTTCAAAAGATTTAACCATCCTCTCTGTTGAAGCCCTTCTTTAAGCTGAAATAAAAATAATTAACCTTTTCAGACACCCTGTAGTTTTTCAACAGCATTGCTGTATTAGATCAAAATCAGCAGTTAGATTCAAGCACATGAAAACATTTGGTTAAAATTCTACCACTTGGAAGCCTTTTTATCTTATTACACTTTTTTTTTCTTTTTTTTTTTGCAGGGAAGGAGGGGGAGGAAAAGCGGGAAAGAGGCTAGAGTACAAAACACATTATTCTTACCATGATATTGTTTTCCTCTTCACTAATTTTAAATAGCATTAAAAAAAAAAGCTCCTTCATTTTGCTACAATGGTAAATTAAAACAAAACAAAACCAAACAAAGACAGCAGAAGTGTTGCTACTGCAGGTGGATAAATGGCAAAAGTTTGAGTTTTTAGGCAAAAAGTTTGAGTTGATTAAAAAATACATCACACTTTAATTAATTATTACAGAGAATTGAGATTACTACTAAAATAGCATTCAGGAGGATTTTTTTTTAGGCTGAAGCAGTTTCTGGGAGCAAGACTACCAAAACAGCATGCAACAAAATTAAATAAAACAAACCAGATATTTATTTTCTTGCTTCCTCTAGATTTCACGCATCCTGACACCTGGCTAGTTGTTTAACAATAGTAATTTGTAATGTTATCACACCGTCTGGCAGTCCTACTGCTTGGTGTATTACTGTGCTAATTTAGTGGAGTGGATTACTATTGCTAGGTTTTGCCTCCTAATTCCAGGTCTTAGAGCCTCCCTTAAGCAACACATAATTAAAACACACTAAAGTGGAAATCAGAAATTGAGCAGCTTTTCTCTTGTAGGGTGTTTGCACAGTTTGTTGAGAACATCTGTGATAAATTACAATTCCAAATCTGCTAAGGGCATCAGCAGTTTTTACCTGCTTTCAGTATTTTTACAGGAATACTGCATTTAATTTCAACATTTAGCACAATTTAATTCACATTTGAAAACCGTGTCTTGCTGAATCATGTCAAAACTTTTGTTCTCCTATCCCTGAAGTCCCGTGTTTTGCCCATAACAAATTAAAAAAAAATAAAATGGCTTTTCCTCTTCTCCTCTTCCTCTTCTCCTCAAAGGCAGCTTTGTGCTACTGCAAATATTTAATCTGACTACTTGCACCAAATCTGTTAATCTGATACCATGAGGAGGAAGAAATCTAGGAGTGGTCCCGGTATGGTACTTGGTTTTGATCTGTTCTGAAAGAAAGCGGATACACTTGCATTTTTGACCAAGAACGTTCTTTGAAACGTTCACTGCGTTGCTTTGAAATGTTGATTGTCTTAGCCGGATGGAAAGATTAAGGTGGCTCCTGTAATTGGCTGCTTCCCGGAGAGTTTGCTCTTGCAGGTAGAGCAGAGCGCATTGTTTTCTATTGTGAGCCCAGAAACTTTGTAGTTTGACACTCTGCTCCCCCTGGAATTTCTGCACAGTATGTTGTGCTACTTTCCCAAACCTGCATCACTTGTATTGCCCTTCTTTCCCAGGGACTGGCTTCTATAAAGACTCTTAGAGCATCCTTATTCCAGCAATTCCAGTGCTCGTGACACAAAACCCAAGATCTGACTCCGGGTATTAGGTAGTTGCTGGTGAAAGCTTCTAAATTGCTGCAATAGGCTGGATGAGAAGCTCTGCAGTGGGGGAGGACATAGGTCAGATCCAAATTTCACAGCTCCTTTTCTTCAGGTGGTTTCAGGGTTTCCTTTGAAGACAAAACCAGAAAAGCCAAAGACACACCAAGGAGAAGAAGCAGGCACAACTTTCGCACCTGGAGAGCTAGGTATTTATTTACAGACTGACCTGAAAGTTGCGAACAGAGCAGGCCCTGGACTGAGCTCACAGAGGGGCTGCGGGAGTTCAGGCTGCTGCTGGTGGGGATGCAGATGGAGTCAGGGCAGTGCTGGGCCCGGGCGATATAGCCTGGCAGACCTGCACGGGGTCAGGCTTCCCCATCCTGCTCGGTAGCCTCACACAGGCCTGAGGTTGACAGAAACTTTCCCCAGACTGGCAAGCTCTGTTGTTTCAGCAAGGAGGACTTTTCAGATAGCTCCTCCAGCCATTGGATCTGGCCCTGGCTGTGTCTACAGTCATCATTCCTTGCCTTTGGAGAGGGCTGGCACTGGGATCCCCTCTTGTCACTGTGGCGGGAAGTGCCTGTGGGTAACATCTTGTCGCCACTCAGAGGTCAGTAAGGCCAAGATCCTCCTCCTTCACCCAGAGCAGCCCTCTCTAGGGAGGCATGTGGCAGACATCCCTGTACTCCTGTCCCTCCTGCATCTCTTGTTTCACTGCTCGGCCTGACTCTCTGCAAGACTATCACAAATGGAGACTATGTTAATATTCCTTCCTGAAAATCAGGAAGGAAACTTCTCTCCCAGATCATAGCTCATGTCAGGGAGAATCTGCATTCAGCCAGTGCCAGATGTCTTTAATCCCTAATTCTGCACAGGGTTTTTTTTGGTAAGGAGACAACACTATCCTGATATGTCTACCATAGACATATAGTCTAGGATAGTGTTGTTTAGACCAAAATGGAGCAACAAAATACCCTTTCTGTTCCTCTTCTGGCCTGGGTTTTGTGTGTTGTGAATCTGAATATTCTCCGGCCTGTATCACTTCAAACTGTAGGGGGAGATGTTAAATATCAGACCAGCGTTGATTGGATCAGAGACTGCCTCAAAGAAAGAAACCTTAGACCGTGCCAGATTAAACTTCACACTTCACCATTCTTTCCCTTTCATTTCTTTGCCGCCTCATTCTCTGCACAAATAAACCTTGTCTCCCTACTTTCTACCAATGAGACAGCATTCAAGGGGCAGAAATGACTTTGTTAACAAAATCAGTCTTCATTTCCCAGGTCCTGCTGTTCCATCAAACCCTGGGACATGGTAGCTTTGATTACTCTAGTGATAGGATTAGAGGAGGAACAAGTGTTGTTTAATAAAAGGCCAATGGGTGGTCCATCAAGTTTGGTCACTGACAGGTTTGCAGCCTTGAAGCTGGGCCTTCAGTGGCAAAGCAGCATGACGCACTAATGTATAGGAAGGCCCATGGCTTATGGACTTGCTATTCCATCTCCTCTATCCCCTTAAAAAACCTTTACATTACTATAATCACAAAGCTCAGAGCTGGTAGAATTGGTGTCACTGACTTAAAGAAAAAAACGCCTGTTTATGTTAATGAAAGATCCAGACTCAAGGCTTTCCAAACCAGATTAAAGGGCTCAGTTTCAGAGCTAGTTGACTTTTGACAGTCTGTGTAGTTTATTTGAGGGAGTATTCTTGAATGGAGTTTTCTTTCTCTCTTTGTGGATAGGTATTTTTTGCCTAATAGAAATCTTGACAGTTTTTGCTTTCGAAATAAACCTCAGGCTTCATCAAAAATAGTTCAATATATTCTGTTTTGATTGCTGAGTATTATTTAAAGAAGTGTTAAAAGGTTTGATTTTATATGCATGTATGTAATTTTCAGCTTACTAGATTTAATTAAACTATTCCCCCACACACACATATACCATGGGGTAGAAAAAATCCCCCAGTGAAATTAATCTTGGGGTAGAAATTCATGCAGTAGAAGTAGAAATCATTCCATTAACTCTCTTTGAATACTAATGGAACTGCTTTACATCTTTACCAGGGAGAACTATTGAGAGTAAAACTATGCAGGTACTAAAATTACAGAAGTCACAGTAACACCTGAAAGGATCAGCATTTTATAGCTGTAACTAACTGTATATGCTGCTCTTTACAGCCAGTTATGTGGACTTCTTCGCCACAGCCCCCTTGAAAGGCCCACCCTGGCCTTTTAAGAAAAAAGCCAGTCAGTTAATGATAGCTCGAGGGGCAGCTGCCTATTTATCTAGTGTATTTATTGCATACATAACTGCAAGAAGTGTGTATAGAACAGGTTAGTATGAGCCCTCCTTTCCCTCTAATCCTTCATGCCTCTCTTGGTCAGATCTAAGCCCAAGACTATTGTATCTGGCTCCCATAAGCACAGCTGAGGAGATGTTAGCTGAGCTGGTTGCAAATTCGAGAGTACTGCTTATGATCTCTTTGAGGCAGGAATTGCATCTCTGTAAGGTGAGCTCTGCAAGGAACAGCCTCCACCCAGAAAAACCCTGTGCCCAACAAGGCCGCTTTCAGCATAGTCCCTCCCGTGACTGAGCCCGCTGGGCATTGCTAGTGGATGGAATTCAAAAGGCGGCAGAGCCATATGATGTTTTCGACTGCATTTTTGGTGAGGGACAAGTCGCGCCCTGGCCACTAGGTGCCAACCCCTGGCTTCAGGGCTGTGGGCCAGCAGCAGCAAGCCTGGCCCTGCAGGGCACTCGGGCTCTGCCAGGGTCTCAACAGCCCCCCGGTCCCGGGAGCCCCTGCTGAGGGGGCACTGCTATCACTGCTGCCACGTGTTTTCAGCTGAACACACTCCTGGAGATACGTTCTGAGTTCGACTCTGGAGGACGAGGATCAAAGAGGGACCAGATGCCCAGCGCAGAGCAATGGGCCAAATCCACCCCCACCCAGGCTTTGAGGTTGCTTTTGAATACCAGTAGGGTCTCCCCTGAAGCGTTTGGCCACCTCCTCTGAACTCTTCACCCAAAAAGTCTAAAATGAGCCTCTCTTCACTAAATGCTTTTCTCTTTCTCCATTCAGTGGCTGCTCTTGCTTTCTGATGCTCTTGCAACAGCAGCCAGGATCCTACCCCCAGTGAGCTCTGCTTATAAACAGAATGAGCCATTGACCTTGAAAACCTCAACTTCAAGTATAGTGCAACCTACAGTCCTCAGAAAGTCTTTAACAGCCTCCCCTCAGCTCCCCAGTGAGTAGCAATCCACATTATAAAGCCAGCCCATATCGTTCAGGCTAGTCAGAGGTTCCTGTACTGAAAAGGCCAGGAATGATCTGAAGCAAGGGCACTCATTCACCTTGCACTCCTGCGGAGACGGAGGTCGGCAGCGGGGCTCCTGGCAAGGCTACTTGGGAACTTCAGAAGGGTATACTGTAAATGAACAGGTTTCCTCTGTGCTAGGCCTTACGCTTCAAATCCTCATTAATCTCTTCACTTTCATTAGGAGTTGATGAGATAGGTAAAAAGCCAAAGCAGAAATCATAACGTTATTGCTTGAGCCACATGAAATTGGTGTGATTTCTTTCATCTTTTGCTCCTGTTAATGAGATCAGCTCTTGCTTGGACAGGGGATTTTAAGAAGTCTCCTCAGAGCGTGCACCATTAAAACTTGTACAAAGCTGGAGATTTTCAACAAGTACCAGTGTTTTGAGCACTTCATTTTCTAACTTCCATCAGCAAGCATTAGAAGAATCTTATTTTGCACGGAAACATACCTGCGTAGCACGCACACACCTTCCCAAATCGTCCTTTCGAACTGAAATGCAGTTCAGAGCCTAGTTGCTTTTAGATTTATAACCCACAGAAAGCGCTTCAGAGTGATTCTGAACCTTTCAAATCCTTTATGGGTTGAAGTTCCTAAACCATTTCTCTTACCACCACCACACCTAATGTTCTTTTTATAATATAGAAAAAAAAATCTGTATATATATATATATATATGATTTCCAGGTTGTTTAACATACCAGAAATTAAACTGGTGACTGCAGAGCTTAAAGCTGCAGATAGCACTGTTTGAAATAATTGTCCAAGTTTTTGGCCTGGGATTTAAATGAAGTTAAACTCTCTGCAGAGCTGGCTGGGAACAGTCAGGCCAAAAAAAAGAAAAAAACCCCATTGCACCCATCACAGCAAGGAGTGGTCATGGGATCTCATTCTCCTGTAAGGATTTGCTTTCTCTGATGCTCAAGAGCACACTGCAGCTGCTTTGTCACCTTTGTTGTATACATTGGATCTCTTTATCATTTAAATCTGTATGGAATTAGAAGTGTCATGGTTGATACCTCTGTCAGAAGCTCAAGCAGGACTTAGTATAAATGACTACTGCTTTATCACTGGTCTTTCTAACAGCAGTCCTTCCCGTTTGCGTTTCCAATTTTTAGAGCTTCTGCTGCAAGTCATTTCAGAACTTCTAGCACAACATAAATGAAAGTTGCTAAAAAGTGTAAATTAAAGCCATGTGTTCAGCATTTTGGGATGGATGTTATATGACTTGAGGAGGCTCATTATTAAAAGTATTTTCAGTTTGAATAAGATCAAAGACCCTAAATTTTCCACTCTTGAGGGTCATTTAATATAGACCTAGACACCCCATTTCTCATCATATGTAGACTCCTATAGATCAGTTATTCCTGAAGAAATCGTCATCCCTGAAATACTGCAGTTAGATTTGTTACCAGTGGGTCACTGCTGATTACCTCTGCCCAGGCACTGCAACAACACTGCAGGGTGAAGAGACTTGCAGATGTGTTAATGACTTCTTCAGAATCAGGATTGTAGTCCATACCTATGGATTGTGGTGTCAAATGTGAACGACGTGAATGACCACTGGGTATGAAACAAATCCTGTATGTTGTACTCCTTCCAGAATGTCCCTTGGAGCCAGGGGTAACACTGGACCATTCCCAGAAATTCCTATTGGCAAATAGAGAAAGGATTTTTAAAAGGGGGGAGGTAAAAAAAAAAAAAAAAAAAGGCCCTGATTTCTTCTTTTCCTCAGCTCAGTTAACATCAAAGTTATGAAGCCCTTCAAATGAATTCCAGTCCCCAGGTTTTTCATACTTGGGTTTCCCTGCAAATTCAGAGTCCATTGAGATGCTGATTCAGGCTGCTTAATACTGTTTGGGAGAGCTAGCAATTCAGTCCTAGCCAAAATGTTAGCTATTATAACACCATTATGGAAATAAGGCTAAATGCTTTAATTTTTCCCTGTTTCCATGAAGCCGGCTTCTTCTACCCTAACTCTTGTATCGGGACACCCACTGGGAGACAAAAATATCCCCAGTGCAGAAAACAGAAGTTGCTGCTTGCATGGAGCAGAAAGTGAAATTCATCAGGCTCATTGTCCGAGCCAAGAAAAGAGAAAAAGGAAACAGAAACCTTCAAGTTATTTTCAAACCACTTTCCATTTTAATAAAAGTCAACTTACGACGAACACAGGGAAAATGTTTCTTTAAAGTGGGAGATCCTGGGCTTTCACAGTACCCCATCAATATTTAGAGATTGTATTAAATCCAAGGTCTCCATTAAGCTCCCTTGCTTTTGTTAACAATCCCAATGAAGACTGATTATTCTCTGTACACTTTCTGCCACCACACGAATTTTGCTTTCCTTTGATTTCTTGCAGGCTTTTCCTATTACAGGTGACAGCATAATAGTGATGGCGAATATTTATTTAAATGCAAGACAATGCTCACAGTATAGAGCTTGCAGAGTCAGCAGTGTGTGAGAGGGCATAAGGGTGACTGGAGAAACATGTCCAACTTTTTGAAGGTCTTTGTATTTCTGTCACATGATTGATTTGCAGTTTTAGAAATCATCATCAAGATTAATATTATTCCAGAAGGGAAATGTGGTAGGATACATCCCAGTGCGCCTCTTTGCCTCTATGGCGCTGGCAAAATCATCACAGAGCTGTTAATTGCAAAAGACCTAAGACTTTTATCCCACGAAGAACTGCCATGACATAGAAAAGAGCATTAGGAGCCAACTGGGATGCTAACTTGTAGTTTGCTTTCAAACTCAGAATTCACTATTTTGGGGATATTACAAGGAGGAGGGGGGTTAAGTTGATAGAAAGTCTCAAATATTGTTTTTATAAGAGTTAATTATACAAAAAATCTTTCTCTTGTACTGACTTTCTTTCTGATTAACACAGGGAAGGGGAATAGCAAAATTGTCCTTGAAAATTTTCATTATTTGCTTGTTGAAAGAAATGGCTTATTAAGACACAGAACCAAACTAAATCAGGTTTCAAGTACCAAGTTATGGCCAAAGGAATTGTAGTATGGGCCTGGCTTCAGACAACTGGGATGCTCTATTAATAGAGCAGTGAAAGAAGGAACCGAGCTCCATGAATTCTTGGCTATGAAATGAAACTCCTGTTTTGAGTTTTGGTCAATGTTTGGTCAGAGAACAGGGAAATCACTTAACCTCATGAAAGTACAATTTGGAATAAAAACAGGTTTATCTTTTTGACCTTCAAGTAATGGCTTCAGAGCATGAATGAGGAACAGAGCTAAACTCTTTCTGCCTCTAGAGAGTTACTAGTCAAGCAGAAACAAAACATCCCTTGAGTCTTTGTGGGACCTTTGGGCAGTGAATTCAATAAAGGGCTCTTAAAAAATTAAGTCTGTTGCCACTGGTCATACTTGTGTGGATACTCCTGGTTTGAACGGCGCAGAGGGCTACATCTCCTCACTTGCCCTTGGCCACAGGGTCAGCTTTTGATCTGTGCTGAGCTACCTGGGCACTCACAGCAGCCGGGACCTGGCCCAGCTTTCTGCTGTGCTGTGCAGCGGGTTTGACACTGCAGCTTGGCACCCTTTCTGGGGACTGTAAAGCAGCAGTTATTCATGGTTTAAAACTGTTAATAGTGGTCTGTAATGGAGGCATCTTGCTAGGCTTGTGGGCATGTAACATGTTACAGCAGGCAAAGTACAGATCTAGGGAAAATTGGTTCTACTCTTGGGTCTCTCACTGAGCAGACACTGAGCAGTCTCAGGTAACTTCTGTTCCTCATTTTGTCCTCAGTATCTGTAAAATGTGAGTGCTTTTACTTTGAGACCTCTGCCTGAAGTGCTCTAAGTTAGAGCATATATCAGTGCTTCTGCTTTTCACTTTGCTTCTGCAAAGTAGGTCTGTGGCCTCCCTGTGCTATCTGAGCCCCTTGCAGCCTGTAATGGATTTACCTTTGATCTGTTTGTAGGATCCCCTTTATTATTGGACCATTATCTTCATTTTTCAGGAGTGACTGGGGTTCAAGTGGTTTTCCTCCAGGATTGGTATTAGGAACACAAGCCCTGTGGCAAGAGTAGTTTCACAGGCTTCTTTGCCAACACAGAACTGAAGAGATGCATCCCATCCATCCCAGAAAGTCTTAGGGAATGCTGCTTTCTGCCGACAGTTAAGTTATAGGAGATAGTAGCCTTTCCTCATCCATACCCTACAGTCAGTCCCTCTTCAAGCAAACTTAGGTTCAATTCATTTAGCATTTCTCCTTTCTCTTTGCAGATCACCATGGAGCTATTATTGTCGTTGCTGTTGTTGCTGCTGCTATTGCTGTTGTTATTTAATTTTGCTTAAGGCTGTGAGTATCAAGCCATAAACCCAGGCGATCCTGTCTGGAACAACGCAGGTCTTGTCATGGAGAGATGAAGTGTAGCGGGTTGAGCCAGCAGGCATTCACAGGCTTTAGACATTGGCTTGCGGCTCCTTGCAGACTTGCACCGACTAGCTCCTTACCAAACTAATTGAATGAGGCCAGGGAGGATTTTTTTTATTAGCTCAAGTGGCTTGGCTGTGAAACGAGGCATAATGTACAGTATATAACTCAAGCTCGTTTTCAAAGGCGTTTTTGGTGAAGCTGGGTATCCAGACAGACCTAAGCCTTTAACATATATACATCTGAAATGCACGCTAGAAATCTAGTAATTTAAGGCCAACTTTTACACTGGTTCATGTTCTAGTAATGGAATAATGCTGACTTAAAAAAATACTCTATTTCTATCTTAATGCATAAAGGTGTTTTTTTCTGAAACATAACCTCACTGCTTTGTGCATTTGCTGTGTATTAATTATTGTTGGACAAGCAGGCAAGGGACTTAGCATGCAAAGCAAGTTATGGCTGTGAAGTTTAAAGAAAACATAGTTGGGCACTAAATTCAGTGCTTGATGTATGTTATCGAGCCTTCTGAAAGTATGAGTTGTCCAGAATCACTCCTAGTACAACTGTGTGTCTTGGGTAGTAGAGAGCTATAATCTCCCCCAAACTATCATATTTTGGCCAAAGATAGATTTTGTCATAACTGATGAAGCAATCCCAGTGGAAGATACCTGTAGGAATGCAAAATACAATCACCAAAACCCACACAAGATCCCTTATCACTCTCTCTCTAAGGCTGTTGCAGATTCATTTGAATTACACTGGAAAGATTTATCTCTTATTAATGGAGCGCTCTTCATTTTTTAAAATTGAGTTGTTGTGCAACACATCAAGTAACAATGTCATAACACATCGTAAATCAGTTTGTTCACTGAAGGATTCTAGATGAGTTAATCTAACATCCTGGACGCAGTTCATGAGCAGTTAATTTTAGCAGTTCTCTTTGATATGTATCAGTTAAAGCAAAGCAACCCTAGCTGTTATGGAGTAGAGTCAAAGCTGGTTAACAGCAAAGCAAGTACAGACAAAGATTGCTCAGAGATAAAGCTTCTGGCAGATTATTCAAGGGATCTCAGCTTTTTATAGAACAATCGTAGCTCTAATACCAGCAGTGCAGACATTCTGGGACAAAGAGAAAACACACACACACAAAACCACAGAAAGAAACCACACACACCACTTACTTAGTACTCGCATCTAACAGGCAAGTCAAGCTGAAGTTCACCAACCCTGATGTAGTTACAAAAGAACTCCATGGCAGGCAATGAGATGGGAAGAAATACCCCAAAAAAGGCATGCAGGAATTATTCCCATTGTTAGTGGGAGAAACCGAGAACGTTTGATTTGAAACACAAATTCATCCAGCAGCCTGCCAAACGCCATTTATCTCAAGGTCATATAACATAAATAACCCCAAGGGTTAGCTCTAAAGCGGAGAAGCAGGAGGTAGCTAAACAAAAATAGGGGATGAGATTCCTCTCTCTTTCCTGTGGATGTTCAGCATGCTACTGACACATTTTTCAAGGCCTGGCATTAGTAACATGAGTCTAAAGCATTAAGGGTAGAAAAATACACCAGAAGCGGAAAATACAGCTGAATGTGGCACCGCTAAAGGAACTTGTTTGAGAGCAAGCCACAAAGTTGTCATGCATTTTCTGCATGTATTAGTCAAGGAATCTAATTTTAAAAAGACAAAAAAAAATCATCCAGAAAGAATTTTGCTTTTGGAAGTTTAAGTTTGAAAAGATTGATTTCTGTTTTTCAGTAGGGCTGACCAATATTTATTTGCTTGTCAAGTTGTGTAGTCACATGCATTTTTCCCTTCTTCCCATATACCAAGTACAATATCCTTCTTACAGTTTTTAAGAGAAATAAACAGGCTTGGCTACTGTCAGGTCTAGTAATGCATCATCCCTCCCAGTCAAGGAAGGAAAGGGTGTATTTGGCTGTAAGCTCTTAGACCTGAGAGTACAGCTTTGAAGATACCAGTGAGAGAATCCTCAAAAGACTTGGCACAGATAGATCACTGAAGACAGCCAGCAGCAGTGCAAATTGTGCTTAAGCTTTCCTCACAACAGCTTGGTGCTTCCAAGTGCTGAATACAATTTCTGAGCCAGTGGCAGCACATGTTGAAAACAAAGACCCATCTCATCACCAGCAAGGGGCACATCAGTGACACTAAAAACAATGGTCCCTGAAAGCCAAGGTGACCAAAAACTGAGATAATACACACTGGGGGAGAACTCTGGTTACTTCAGGGTAAACCTTGCCTGCCACAGCTAGTTCTCAGAATTTCATTGTTGTCTGCAGCTAATACTAGCAGTACCAGTTCTCTTACAGTCTGGTAACTGCAGTGTGTACTAGCAGTGCTGGAGTTTCTGAACGTTATTGTCAGGCTATGTCATGCTGAGCTCCAGCCAGAGAAATAAGCTATCTCAGCAGGACTGGACTGCTACCAACATCCAAACGCATTTGCTGCAGCTAGAGCTCTCTCCCCTGCCTTGCAGTGGACAGGGTAGGTATGGTGCGTCTCTCGTGTAGTTACAACTCAGCATAGAACAGGTAGTGCGGTCCTGGGAGCCTAGGAACTCCAGAATTACCAAAATCATATCATTATGGTCCTGGAAACTGGCCACAGAGTATTTCCCACTGGTTTATGTAGAAAAGAGTTTTGTGTAGTCAAATAATTCATGAAGAGAATTAGGAAGAAAAAAACGTTAGTCAATATTCTTCCGATTTATTTGCGATTTAGCTGTGCTTAACAAGCAGGCTGAGTGGAGCTATTTGTGGTTTCATGATGAGTTCTTGATGCAATCAAGAAAGGAAAAAAAATGGTAAGTTAGAAGGAGAGTTTCAAATGGAAAATAGTTGATTCTGCTGTGCTCAGCCAGCATTCCTAGAAATCACTACGCACAGTGCTGAGTACCAGCCCTTCAGAACACAAAGGAAGCAAGCCTGGTACCAGCTAAGACCTAGGAAAGCCTGTTCCTGCAGGATTCAGGAATCCTGATGATTAATATATCTATAGCTCAGTTTTATCTATAGGCCTTATGTAATATGTGGGGCACTGAGGCATGAGGAAGATACTGAAATGCTGCCTCCAGGATATCAGTACTGTCCCTTCTGACCCTAGAAGCTGAAACAAACTAAATATCTTAATCCATCTTGGGCTAAGATTTTCCATCTGTAAATGTCTCTTAACCCTTGCAACTTCTTTAATTCTCTTAGAATTTGTGTATGTATGTGGAAGATCTACAGTAAAGAAAGTGGTGAGGTGAATGGGTCATCTACAGAGGTCCAGGCTGTTTGCCAAGTTCAGTTGTTACCAGCATACAGAATAGACAGAAATAGAACCCCACAGTTCTTCAGGGACAGATTTATGGGACACATCTGCATCCCCCATATTAGTCCCAAATGAAGCTGATTTTTCTCAAACGCAAGTGCTTTTTAAAAATGGCAGAATATATGGGTTTGCATAATTAGCAATGAACCAAGGCCACTTGTCTTGCAGCAACTTTTGTTAAGGGATTATTGTGTTGAAAATCCACTGATCTTGGCACAGGCCGCAGAACTCTGCAGTTGCACTTTGCATGTCCTGCCATCATGTAGCAAATGGCCTCTTGCTAGACATTGCAATAGGGCAAGCAGTTGGCTTCTCCCAACCTCCTTAGGTTTCCAGATGTCATAACAAAATGAGAGAGAGAGCCTTAGCCATCTTCCATTTGTTTACTCTGGAGCTGCTAGGCAGAGACCAAGCCACAACACTGCACAGCTTTTCAAAAAGGACTTAATAGGCCTCTCTGTAAACAGATCTAAATATTTGCTCTGGTGACATTTATCGCATCACACGTCTGGCGCGAGTGTTTTGTCCTTGTTTTGCTTGCATGTTTGGATTCTCTTATAAACATTAATGAAGTGCTTGAATACAAATGAATAATTCCCCCCTTCCCCCCTCTTCTTCCCACCCTGGAGGGGAGGGGAGTGGGAGGGCATAAAGTAATAATAGTTCAACCTTCAACCCATAATTACCCTGTACATTTTGATGACAGCTTTCATTCTCACATGCTGTAAAAGACTTCATGTGTTATGTACATCCACACACAGGACATTGCACCTTTCTTCAAAGGCAGCTGCCTCTGGGTTGGGGGTAGGAGGCAGCTGGTGCACAGCAGTGCAGCATTTATGTCCGATGGGTTGTAGCAAGTTGTCGTGCTGTGGGTTGCCACCAGAATGGCAGCCTTGTGCCCCATCTACATTGTATTTAATGGAGGAAAGAGAAAAATTCCACATATTCTTCCTGAGGCATCCTCTTTTGGCCACTGACTGGACAGAATAATGAGCCTGAAGCTCCTTCAGTCTGACTTCACACAGCTGTTGGTCTAGCTCCCACTGGAGAACTGAGATCATTCAATCGGAATTAGGTAGCTATCTACAGCTTCAATGTTACTAGAGACAATGTGCTTCTGTGCAGCCCCTTCCATTCTCTCAGTGGCCTTGTGCAGGATATAGGTCCCAAAAAGAGGACAGCTTGGTCCAACTTCTGATCCTTTCATTACAGGAGAGGCGTAGAGCATGGGTATGGAAAAACTGACCACATCTTAATTCCACAGGTAGTTACTGTGGGGCCAACCCTTTAGGTTCTTTGTGTATGATCCAGCTGTGATGCCATAAATTAGATGCGTCAGATGGGCAGGTGCCTATTCCTGCCCACAGAGGGATGAAATTATGAAGCATCAAGGCTCCATTTCCCAGTCTACTCCTGACTGAAAAGACTTTGTGTATTTAATTCCTGTGCTCTTCCAAATGCTGTGATATCTCCATGCCCAGTGAAACACTATGAGCTCCTGCCAGGCAGGACAGTGCTTTGCTCAGGACTGAGCATCTTCAGTTTCCCCAGCTGGCCTATGGAAGCAGTGGTATGGCTTGCAAAAAAAAAACTCCATATTAGCAAAGAGGGTCTCAGAAATTCACCCAGTCATTGCAACAGAATACTCCGTTCCTTGGAACATAGAGAGAAGTGTGAGAGAAAAACTGCTGCATTTATGCTGTGAGGCCTAAAAGTAGTAACCCATTCCTGGAAAGTAATCAGGAGCTAATTCTGCAAATGATTAAAAACAAACAAACAAAAATCCTATACAAGACAACTGTGGGTTTCTTGTCTGCAAGAATACTATCGGTAAAGGATTTATTTCCCAATTATCAGACTTTGGGAGGTCAGGTTTAATTCCCAACAGAAAAAAAATGAGTCCATTTCCTTCATCTAAATGATTAGGTGTTCAATGGGTTAAAATAATACTGTCTTTGGATCACTATGTATATTAAACCATTCAGTCTGCACACATTTGGGCACTATTAGAAATAGCTTGTCAGCTCCATTAATTATCAAATTGCTTGTTCTATCTATACATTCCATGCATAAATCCTATCAGCTTTGCCTCTTGTAACTGTATTTGTTTATATGAACTGGAGCTCTCAATGTCAAGGAGTTTAAAACGCCTCTTGAAGGAATTTTCTTCGTCTGTGCCTACATGGACCCAGAGTAGTTGTTACTGAGAGGATGCTCTGCAGGCTGCTTTTTTGGTGGGGATCTGGGAATTGCAAAGAGGGTTGAATGTCTGCAAAGGTGTTTCCTTGTCCCTTTTGGCCATGTTGATAATTAAAGTAAGAAAGATATATATTTTTCCAGTTATCTGCAACTGTCCAGTGCACACTGGGAAGAAAAGAAGGCGGGGAAAGAGACAGAAAAAGTATTTGCTGATATTTTTGTCATGCTCTGTCTGATGTGCCAATGCTAATGAGTTTTTTTCCCCTAATTTATAGTCCAATGCACTCCAGGGTCCCTGTCGCTCAAGCATTCTGCCTCTTTCTCCTTTGCTGGAACACAAACATGGAAGTGTATTTGGAACTCGGTGGAGCCTTAAAAAAACAAAATTAAGGCAAGCTGCCAGATCAGAATCTAATCCACAACATATGTTTACAGGGTTATATTCTCTTGCCATGCCGGCTCTAGCAGCGCTCCAGTATGAAATAGAGTAAATGCCTTCCAAGACCTTTTATCATCCATCGTGCTTATCAAAACAGTAAAAATACTGTTTTTATTTCATCAGACGTGCCTTTCCTCTTTTCTGCAGCCCTTTGAATTCCTTGCCACATTTGGGATCAATGGAAGAGCATGTCCTTGGTCTTGTTTGTCTAGTTCTTCTCTTCACAAGGGCTTATCTGCCTCAGGGCTGACCAAGTTCATCTATCAGTTCTGAAAGCATCCATGCACAGGATTTCTCATCCTTGAGGGAACAGGAAAGTTGGCCCTTCTCTGTCTTGTGTGTTTAAGATAGCTCAGGTAACCTCCAGCTTCTTCAAATGGAGAAGATGTCTTTGATTATCACTCAGCTCAGGCCATTGACTGTAAAGCAATCATTCAGTTTACCTGTTGTCACCTTTTTATATCTTGAGTTGGCCGTTATCATGTTTGAACCCCAATTTAGAGACAAAGGGAGAGCTCTGTAAACACACAGAAGTCATTTCCAATCCTGGAACACAACACCATGCTACTTCTAGACAACAGAAAGCCAAACTGATCTCTTTCTTTGCCATTTTGCTACAAATTTTAGCCCTTTCTTGGGAGTCTCTAGCACTGCTGAGAGACCAGAGTTTGGAATGACCAATAATTTATGCTAAGGCTCAGCAGTTCCTTTCTGGACTCTGATACTTGTGTGTTACCTAGTGTTGGTATCTTAATCCACTTAATCCACGGCAAGGTAACGAGCACTGAGACTGGAGCATACCGCAATGGAGCGCAATATATCCCCAGAGTTAGTACTGATAGAAGGGTGATGCTGTGAGGTAGAGGCAGTTCATGGAAATTAACTGAGTCCAGGAAAAAGAAACATGAAGTGTCTGAAAATGAGATGGAAGGAATCAACGTCTGCTGTGGTAGATGTAGGTGGCTCCAAAAAAGCAGTAACCAGAGCAGCTATAAGTTGAGCACTTTCCTTCTCCTGATCATTCTCCATGTGTAGGATATGCCTCACATGATCCATGAAGTGTGGTAGGCCACGGAGCCTCTCAAGGACTTGCTTGCAGGCTAGCTGTCTTAGGATCTGGGACTTCAGAGGCAGTCCACACATGGCCCTTTGTCTTTTGGTTCTCTGCATGCAAGATGGGCAAGATATTAGAAGTATTTATTTTTGGAAAATGCCTTTTTTAAACAGAAACAGTGCTCATGTAATTATCTGCATTTCAAGGAAAAAAAAAAAGTTTCTTCAAACATATCCATTTCAAACTTAGAGTGAAGCTAGAAAAACCCAAGAGCCTCATCAGTAAAACAACAGTCTGTTGACTGACCCAAATGGACATTTTTGTGCTGTTAGTTCATAAAAACAGATTAAAAATAGAAAAAAAAATCTCAGCTTTTTCACTCAGATACAACTGTTGTTCCCTGCCTAGTTCTGGAAAGTAGCAGAGAGGTGAAAGTCTGTGAGCAGGTCTGGATGAGTATGCTAGTAGAGGAGAAGGTCCTTGGGTTCTTCTTTAAGGGAAGACAATCCAAGGATACTAAAATTAGTAGGTCATATGGAATGTGTTGACTTTGCATCTATAAGGTGCGTTCTCTACAGACATTAGTAAAGTTACAGTGCTTTACAGTTTAAGATTTGGTCTTACCCAGATGACATCTAATACATCGATACATTTGATTCCCAGTGGATTAGATCAGTTAATCTCTGCTCACATTTGGAACTGCCACATACTGTGAACAGCCATTGTTCTTGGTAGTGTTTTCTCCTCAAAATAAAGGGCGGGAAGTAATGGTTTCAACTCAACATCTGGTTTAGGAGGTCTGACCTAGATTATCTTAGCTAGAAGTTAATTTGGAAATGAGAACCACATATATGAAAGCCTCACAGGCCCTGGTTTTGACACAAATCTTTTATCTTTTGCAGCTCCAGGACTTTGCCCTTCAGACCTCTGATGACCAGGGTGTCCTATCTTTACTCTTTGACCACAGACAAGTTTTGACCACAGAGCGAGCTTATTTCTTTCTTTGAAGAGACAGATTGAAGCTTTGGTCATTGTTCTTAGTCAGTCCATCTTCTTTTTTTTTGCTTGCAAAAGATGTCTTCTTCCCATCCTTAGAGAGATTAGGTGCCTGGGTGCTTGGTTCAGCATTTGAGTCAGAAATTTTGCCTTGTGCTTGTAATGTCTATGCTTGCTGCTTGGTTTTAAAGCTATTTATGTAGCTGTTCTGCATGCTGTTTCATTTATGCATAACTTTATTTGACTGGTAAGTGCACAATAAGATTTAAAAGAGTCAGTAAAACTCCATGTTGGCCCATTCCTTGGACATGGTGACTACTGGGACAACGACATTCCCTGAACATGTGCTCCGTTTCCTATATTTCAACAGTGCTCTAACTCCTAATCACTTACTCTGTGCGGAAAGCAGTTAACTGTACATTTTGTCGCTGCCCAAATGCAGATAGAGGTTTAGGATTATGAGTTTTCAAGTTCTGAGAATCCGCATGGGTTTTAGTGCTCTTGATGACACAGCCAAATTGTGTTGTTATGATAAAATTCATCTCTGAAGCACCTCTTTCTAATGTTGCCTCATACATTCTCAACTAGCAACGTATTTCTTTGTCTAAGTGACTTCCACTGTTGGAACTTTTTCCTAGCATATTTAAGGTTTTCCTTTACTATTTCCAGATGTAGTCCCTTGTTTTACCATTCTTTGACTCTGTAAATATTTTTTCTCTGGTGTTAGTAGTGCTCGGTTATTTGGATAGAGCTGTCATGATATTCAAGATCATGGTCTTTTTCTATCAGGAGTCATTTATTAAAGAAAATTTTTACAGCTACAGACAAACAAACAAGCTTCTGCAGAGACTGAATTTCAGTTTTGTCTTGTTTGTTAACCAAGACTCACACCCTTTCTGAAACAGATCATAGAGACACCTCGTGGCTGTCAGGAACTCTACAGAACACACTGCAGTCATGTCAGATGATCAATTTATACTAAACTTTCACATTCAGAGTCATTCATGAAAGAGTTACGAGAGAAATTGCCAGTCTGCTAATTAAAAGCTAGGAATGTTTGAGTTCTGTTTTGATGAAAACAAGTAAGCAAATCTGTTTTAAAAGTAGGGGGAAAAAAAATCAAGACAACACTAGCATGTTTACAGCTTGCGTGTAATTACAACTATCAAAGATTTATTTTTTATGTAAAGCTAAAAATGTTAATTCCTAGACAACCAAACTCTAGTCTGTCCTCCCACTCTCCCCGTCCTGTGGATCTGCGATCTGCTGCTGTGAATCTTAGGTTTTCAGTGAGAAGCACACTAGGCAGTGTCAAAAAAAAAACCAAAACCCCCCAAAAAAACAAAAAAAAAGAAAAAAAAGAAAAGGGGCCCTTTGCTTTCAAATACACAAATAACGAGTGAATTAGATAATAAACTTTCTGCAAGAGAAACCTGACCTGGCTTTAAGTTTCAGGTCAGCCATTAATATGGATGACAAATATGTGAGTCCTGGTAAGTGCTCACCAGGCTACAATTTTTCAACTATAAAATAAGCAAAACTATCCCGTATCTATCTCCTTGAATTGTCAAAATGTGCATCTTTTCTTCTGTGTGATAGGAACTTGGATGAGCGGTGCTTTCAAAAACAGAATTCCTTAAGAAAAAAGTATGCAATGGACATATTTTCCTGAGTATTGTTGCAGAGGTGGGTGAAGAGAGGCCTTGTGATTTCTCTGGTCTTGCTTCTTTATATCAAATTACTCAAAATTTCCAAATAATATTAGACATATATTTTTAATCAAAAGTACAGGTAGGGAAGTAGAAATTGTCATGAAATTATTTGTCGTATCTGTTACCTCTCCTTTTACTGAATACTGAGTCCTGCAAAATTCTGGAAATAATCTTTCCAGAACTGAAGAAATTAAAAGTTCTTCATGTGCTTTTCACAACCCTGACGAGAAACTAGTACAGAGATCAAAAGACTTCCTCATATTCTGGAGTTTGTGCCTACTCAAACTGCGACTAAGGAAGCAAAACAATAACAAGGTATGAATTCAGGGGTATTTTACTCTAATGGCCAATCACCACCACCCTCATGACCACATAAACATGAGAAATACATAATAACAATAAAAAATATCTGCCTTTCTCATCTTTAGAGCATTTTGGGTGAATATGAGGGTGCCCTTCTAGAAGCCCACAACTTCAGGTCAGTAGTGGAACTCATAAGGATTGTTGCAGATCCATAGACAGCCTACAAAGACTAGGGTAGGGTGTTTGTGTTGAGTATCGTGCCCACACTGAGACTCTAGCTATGGGTAGCTCCACACATTTTCTCTGGAGGTGCATGTAGTCGCTTCACAGCAGGCTGAAAGTCCACCTAATACTTATTTTTATTCTATAAAAAGCATATACTGTGTAGGGTAACATTAAGGTCTTCCAAGCGTTAAGGCTTTAAAAAAAAAAAAAAGAAAGTCACCATGTTTACTTCAACTTTCCCTTTCTAAATTGCTTTGACAGCCCTGTGCTTTTCTAAGTCATTTTGGGGAATATCCAGTCTGCCATTGGAATTATTTGAATTGTACAGAAAGAAAGGAGGGCCTGTTTCCCTCAGAATTCCATATATTGTGTCGCTGTAGCTTTTCATGTTTCATAAACAATACTCTCTTTTTCTAACCCTCTCCCCCTCCTGCCCATAGCCTGACTTTCTATAATTTTCTTGACATGGACAACTCAGCGTTTTTTTGAAAAGCCTATGGCTGATTTTCTGCAGCTTTACAAACAGGAGCTTGCTAGTGATTCCTGGAGGATCAGGTAGTTGGATGCAAGGGAGGTTGGGTTGAGTCTCTGCAACTCGAGTATTTTTCAGTAGTGGACCTGGTTGTGAGTGATTGTTTCCCATTGAACACTTGTGATGTCCCACTGACAAGTCTCCTCTCATAACTAAAGAGATACTTGGAAAAACATAGGTATTTTTAAGTGTGTACCTATATCTCTGTGGATTTCTAGGCACGTTTTTCTCACATGCCACCACTATTTTTTAAATAATTCAGTTATTATTCCAATGAAATCTAGAGAGATACTTGGAGTTGCAGGAGCTCTAGAATCTGAATTCATTTCAAGCTTTCCGCTGGGCTCTTAATATTTGAATGATGTTGAATGGTCTCAAGTCTTAATGAAGTTTTATCCCATTAGGAAAATCAGAGTCTAAGTAAGTACGTATGCTATATTTTACAGAAGCAGTAGTGCTTCTGTTGCTCTTCAGTGACTTCATAGCTCTATTTTTTAAAAATTATTTTTAACCAACAAGGTGGACAATTTCCAGTCTTACCAACCACGCATGGGAAAGATGAATAAACACATTCGGGAAGAGTGTCTGATCAGTCGCACCCTCGTCTGGCTGTGGTCGTTGGTGCATTTTCCATAGAATTTCTGAAATGCTTATGCAGTAGTGAAAAGGTTATTGCAGCATTTAATTTCACCCTTTTAAAGGCTTTAAAAGAAGCGCCAAGCCCCTGTAGTCTGGGAGCAGAACACTGATCATGTGCACACTGATCATGTGCCATGCCATGAAGAGAGGAAAAAACCCCTCTCAATGTTTGCACTCAACATGAGTGTCACTTTAGAGCTCTAGGTTGCTTTTAAAACTGCTCTGCAGCCTGACTGCTTTGCGGTGGACCTGAGAGGTCTTGGGTTAATATGTCATCTAATGCATCCTAATGGGTTGTCTAATTGTAACTGCCATTCCAGCTGTCCCTTGTGTGCTTAACTCATGTAAATGAAAAACACAGCTTTCCAATTTACTCTTACTCTTGAAATATTATCTTCTTCTT
>NW_010587540.1:4249-19089 GCF_000705375.1 Tinamus guttatus | reverse complement strand
CCTCACTTATGATTCTCCCCCACATACGAGCGGCTGTGTGTGTCTCAGAGCAGCATAGTGATCTATTCATTAAGGGCCAAATTCAGGAGCCGACCTGCAAGGATTGAGTACACTGGCTACACACAGGGAAGGTGGAGCGAGGGCTCGGAGGGGCTTCTTGGAGTTGTGTGGGACAAAAATCCCCTTCTCTCCAGGTAGCTGACAAGCAGGCAAGCTAGAGGGAAAGGATGGTGGGTTGCTTAGGGTTTGAACCTGGGACATGGGGCAGCAAGGACGGGTTCTCCAGTCCATCAGAGATTAGGTCAGATTTGTCTCCTGGGTTATTTTCCTCCTGTCCCAATGCACAGGGAATGTAGCGCTGCTTTCTCTCCAGCTGTTGGCAGCATTAGGAAAAGACTCGTGATGCATTTGGCTCTCAGGAGGAAAGTCACAGCCTAGGTAAGCACCCTGAACACAGCCCCTCTCTCATGAAGGGAGGCAGCGCTCTGCAGATCTCCCATTATGTGAGGTTCCCTGCACCCTGTCCCCGCCACGTGAAGAGCTTCCCTTGTCATCAGAAGAGGAGGCACAAGAGGTGGAGATGTAGCTGGGTATGTTCCTCATTAACCATTTGTGAATAACGGTTTTCCCAAAGCATCATTTGGTTTTTAGCTTGCAGGGAGGACGTAAAGACTAACACCCTTCCGAAATGGGCTTTGAGTTCCTCTATCACCTGGCCAGTGCTCTCAAAATGGAAACAGGATTATTCCAGTTAGTCATTCAGGGAGAAGAATCTAGGCTTGGAAAGCAAAACAAAACCATAAACCTCTCTGGCTAATCTTACTCAGCCCTCTAAAAACCAGATGCCAACACCTCTGAAGTGGAGAAGCTTCTGTGTGTGTTTGCATATTCCTTGGCTTAGAGCTGGAGGTGACCAATAGACAGATCACAAGTTGGTCCTAAAATGGTGACTGTCTGACACAGTGTGACTGGTACAGAAGCCTTGTGACCTCGAATGCTTCTTGATTGCCCCCTTCTGCTGAAAGGAGAGACGGCATCCTGGCATCCAAAGGGATAAGGAGGAATTGGTGATGAACTTAAACAAATCACACACTCCCCTTTGTTTTATAAATATGAAGGAAGTTAAAAGGAGAAGGATGTGAAGTCATGAATCATTCCAGGTTTTGGATATTCTGGCTGAATTTGAATTAATGGTAACAACGAACTGGTGGTTCGTATGGATGCTTAGCAATCTGCAATAAGGAGAGACACAATGAAGTGAAGTGTTGGTTCCTCCTCATTTATGCAGATAAGGAACAACCAACCCTCTCAGCTACCATGGTGCTCCGTATCTGCATCTGCATGGTCACTTTGCCAACAATGGCCTGCTTGTGCACCCAGACAGAGACAGCTTGTGCTACCCAAGGCCAAATAGTGGAAGGGGGCAAACTCATGTCATTTATAGGTTAATTAAGTAAATGGGAGCAATTTTTTCCTGTATTCTGAGCTTGCTTGGGTTTTTGTGAGGGACCTGGCATTGCTTAGAGGTCCTGTAGGGATATACTACTTAAGACTGCTTCATACTCAGTGCAGGGCTGAAATATAGAATAGTCAACACCTCAGAGCTCTGCTATGTCTTCCTTGTACTTGACTAGCTCATCTCTGACAAGTGCAGTCCCAGCAGGGCACATCGTGAAGAGCTGAACTGGCACAGCGCACAAGGTGTATTGGTGGAGCAGCACAGCCAAGTCCAGTGAAGCCTCTGTTTCCTTTGTGCTTTAGATTTGATTGCCGTGGCTTTGAGATATGTTATTTGGGATGTAGCCCTGAGGTGGCAAGGATAGATGCTATGAAGCAGAGAGGATACTTCTCTTTGAAATGGGCAGACAACAGTGCCCATTTCAAGACAGGAGACTGAACGTTGTCTTTATGGATTGCATGTTCTTAGCCTTGCTTCAATCATCTCATGTTATGGGGAAATAGCTTGTAATGCCACATATTTCCATGTCTCTTCTCAAGTCCTCATATATTTTTGCATTTTTAATGCACTTCACTGGGTTACCCAAATGCAAATCCAAGGCAGAATGTTATTGTGAGGAAAAAAGGAGACACAAGTTAAGCTGTGCTACATATATACAGAAACTACATGCAGCTTCTGGAATTGTTTTTATTTTCTGGGGTTTTGAAGACCTGTATTAGGCATGGAGAAGTAGAGGTAATACAGTTGCACTGATAGTGGCAGATAAGGAGGGGAATTTGTTAGTCTGAATAAGCTGTGAATGTTCATATGTTAGAAGCAGACAGATGCTTTCCCTCCTGTCTCCGTGTTTCTCTGGAAGCAGATATCTCTTTGCCTTTTCTTTTTAATCCTTCCTGTTAAATAATAACTAACAGCGAAAAATCACAATAATGGGCAACCACGACAAGCTGCTGTGCTGGGGAAAAATAACCAATATCTAAACATATTCAAGAAATTGCTTTGTTCCAAAAAAGGCATCGAAAGTGCAAAGCCAGGAAAATGATCCCCTTGTGAATCGTAGCCTCCCAGATTCATGTCCTTTCCATCCTCCTAAGACTTTCAAATCAGGCACTCTTGAAAGGGGGAAAATGTGCTATATGTAGACATGCAGGAGCTTTACCCTATTTGAGTAAATTAATAGATTTTAGTGGAAACTGTGTGGCAGAGATAGATAGAGAAATATTTCATGCGTATGAGAATTTTACAGCTGAAAGTGTGAGGTTTGAGATTCCAGTCACAGACCCTGCCCTGTCCTTGGGACCAGAGAAGCCGTGTCTTGGAAAGCACTAGGCAAGCCCTAGAAGCAGGGCTCAGTGTGAACCAAGACATCACTGTGCTTAGAAACACTTGAGAAAACATAGCCTTGGCCTATAACATTCAGGCCTATAATATTCAACATTTACTGTTGGGAGAGAGGAATTAAGGTAGTTTCTTCCTTCTTCAAGTACTTTAGGCACAAGACAAGGCAAGAATAGAAGTTTGAGGTTGGCTAAGGATTAGCACGTGGAAACAGAGAAAATACTAGATTGTCTCTGAAATCACAGTGACCAAAAATATTCTAAATATATATATGTGTGTGTGTGTGTGTGTATATATATATGTATGTATATGTATGTATATATATATACACACACACACACATTTAATATATAGCCTATGATGCATAGATGGGTTATTTTAAGCAGACAGGTTCTCCCAACATCCTGCTCTTCAAATTCCTAAATATGATAGGCTTTACTTTGCCAGGTTTTAGCTTTTGTATGGCATTATATTAATGTTAGTTACTAACAGCTACATCGTGATTACATACACACACACGGAAACACGCATGCTGAGAGAAATGAGAAAAACGGATCTCCGAAGCAGCTATTTATCCAGTTTGTTGTTTTCCTCCTTCAGCCTGGGAGCGCGGCTGGGAGTCTTGCAGTGCTGGATGTTTACAAGGGGCCAGAAGGTTCATCCCAAAACCTTCTGTTGGAGGCGAGCAGGGAGTTCAGATCACGACTCCACCGCAGCGGTAACTCAGTGTGAGTAGCGAGCTCGACCGACCTCACGGCGTGAGCAAATGAGGCTGAGTAGGAGCTTCTGCTAAGAAAATGGCAGGAGAAGAGAAGCTAGAGAAAGCTGCTTTGGAGAGCTGGGTTTTCAGTTGCCTATTTTCTATCAATTGTTGGAAGATTAACTGCCGGTCATGTTCCCAGTTTGGGACTCTCAGGGCTTATTTGATCCTGAACAACAGGTTTATTTGCCTAATTTATTGTTGCTCTTAGACTTTTAGAGTCAAATGTAAATTAAAAGCTTTTGTTCTGCGCAGTTGAAAAGAGTGCCCAGGATGAGGAGCCCAGTATTTGGCTTGGCTTCATATTCTGAGATCCATTTCAAGAGCTGCTGTGCATTACTGCAGTGGGCTTGGGGCTCATGTTTGTTTTCTGAAGTATTTTGGGGCTTAATGTTTCTGTATTAAGACGAAAGGTCACTACCAGCTGTTAAGCATTGAGGAAGAGCAATTGTTGTAAGAAGCCTGTTCGGAAAGCGAGTTACTGGAGGACAACTTATAAAACAGGACAATGTTATAAGCTGTGTTGCTATCACAGACAATTTCTGCAAGCATTAGGGATAATACTTCAGTCTGGAAAAAACTTTTCCAAAGAGGTGGTGAGTGAGCAAAAACTTTGTGAGCTACAGTTAAAAGATCTGCTGATTATCCTTGTAAGAGCCTCAGAACATTGCTGCATCCAAGAAACTGAATCCTTCAGTGAAGCTTAATAAATGTATGGGGAATGTGAACAGACCACTCCTCAGAATGAGCTAAGATTAAAACAGCTCCAGTAAAAAAAAAAAAAGCTTTAGCGTAATTCATGTTCAGGGAAGGATAATAAAAAGTGTTTCTCAAACTTTATAAAAACTAGCTTTGCTGAACCAAGATTCAATGCAAAATGGAACTGAGGTGCCCATCTCCCATTTAAGTTTGTTTCACTGCCGAAATCCTAGTTTTTTTCAGATGCCAGTTTTAGAAGAGGAAGGACCTCCCTTTGCCCAGCTGTAAGTGTCCTGGCTGGAGGCTCTGTGGTCTCCTGGGCAGGGTTGGCTCTCAGCCCTGGGGTCAGCAGTTCATCTCTGTCCTTGGTGTTTGGGCTGACCGAGGGCAAGTTACTTCAGCTCCCTCAAGTGCAGATTCTCTGCTTACCAAGGAACGCTGAATCCTTACGGACAGTATGGAGAGTGCTAAGGAAGGTAGGTGCCCCCATGGGGCAGACCACTGGCAAGGAGACGACAGCTTCACGTTTCTCCCACTAAGTGCCTCAGCACTGACAGATGCCTGCGAGATTTGTTGAGCTCTTAGGATGCTGTTCCTCTTCTGTCTTTGAAGCTACAAGGAACTGCCTCAAAAAAGAAAGATACATTTAGGATGCCAATAATTGGAATATATTGTTCTTGGCCCATAGGGAGTCTGATACAGCAGCTCTAGTTTAAATATAGCAATCAGCCTGCAAAAGCCACAGAATCCCACAGACCAAGCGATAACAACTGTTTCACTTTCTTAAATCTCCCAGTAATCTAAGGGATGAATGAGCTTCATAGCTGAGAATTGCTGTTAGGTTCGATTTACTGAGGTTTGTTTTTTAATACCCGCATTTACTACTTCTTTTTTTTAATGAAAGCCTTTTCACAGGGTTTGCCAAAAAACATAAAGGTTTGTCATAACGGATCAGATCACTTATCCCTGTAAGTCTGCTACCCCGTATCTGCCAATGATGACTTGCTCAGCTCAAAAAACAGCTTGTAGAGCTGGATGCAGGCATAGATTTGCCAGTGGGCTGAAAGCCTTTGTCCTTCCATTTCCCAATGCCCATTAGATTGACCACAGGAGCCAGATGTTAAGCAGTGTCACCTCCCTTAGATTGTCAGGGCTCTATTACCTCTGCTTGGGAAAGGTCCAAAGGAAGCGAGTGACCTCCAGAGAGACCTGGAGACAGCTTTGTGCTCTCCACTTGCCAGGTAAGCATGACTGGCTCTTCCCCTTCTTCCTCTAGTGTCTGAGATTTTTAGGCATTTTAGGGTAGGTGGTTTCATCCCTTGTGTCAAGATTTATTAGAGGGCAGAGGGGTGGGAAACAAACAAAAAATTCTGAAATGCTCTGTGTGAATCACAACCACGTACAATAACTGCCCAGAACAATAGGACAGTACTTGTTTCTGGGTGATGTACAGGAGAAACAGACAGTGATGAAGAGCTGCAGAAGTGATCAAAGGCCTTTAGCTGCCTTGCTTGTGTGAAGATATCACTTCTAAGCTGGGGGGCAACCTCCTGCTACTCTTGTTTTTAGAGCTGAGAAAGCCTGGGAAGTGTGTCCTCACTAGGAACATCTAGATGTTAGGATTATTTCCCTCACATACCACCCCTGGGGTGCTACACCATCATAGAAAAGTAAGAATCCTGGTGCTGTTGCAGCAAAGGATGGTCTGAAGCCATCTCTGCACTGGCATAGTCAGTGCTTTGCAAGCCAGCAGGTGAAATATTGTTCGAGCAGAAATCCAGCTGCTGTTTGCCACAAATGGGTCTCATTGCCGCGGCCCCACTGTGCTCCGCTGTCCTTTCCCCTTGCTAGGCTGCAGCACAGTTCTGGTTGAAGGAAGGGCCTCAGTCTGCCATCGTGGGGTGTGTGAGTGGGAGGAGAGGAGAAAAAAGGAAAAACCTTAATGTTTTGGATAGGAAAAAATATCCTAGTTGTGATCTAGTGTTGCATGTGTAGGTCAGGGCGGGATTGCCCTGTGGTTAAAGAAGAGGATTGTATCAAGGGACAAGTTCTGTTCCCAGCTCAGCCACAGACTTCCTCTCGGACCCTAACACTCAATTCTTTGTGACTTTGTTTACTCACCTGTCGGATGGGAATAACACCGCCTACATCAGAGGGGAGTTGCACTACTCTTTATGTTGATGCACGTGGTGTTAGTTAGGAACATTAAAATGCTTTGAGATCCATGATTTTTTTTTAATGCAGGATAAATAGCAAGGGCTGATATTTGAGATTGTAGTTCCAGATACTGTGTCACAAATCAAAGCATCGCCTTTTAATTCTCACTAGAAGGTTATAAAGAATCCAGTGGGCAAAATGATGCACTCCAGAGAGCAAGTGCAAATTTGGGGCTTCCTGACTAAAATCTATTTGTCTTCTTTAGCTTTATGTATGTTATACTTTCTGTAGTAGGTTTTTTGTTTGTTTTGTTTTTATTTTTATTTGATACGTCCTGGCAAAATGCTCCTCTAAGCTAGTGTTAGATAGCCCTTGTCCAATACTATTAATTGCTCTAAACCATTTTTGATATTTCAAGATAACGTTACACCTTTTGACTTTAGAGTACTACATTATTTTTAAGCTCATTATTTAGCTGAAATTTGGAAAGAGCTCCAGATCCATTTTCTTTTTTTTAAAAAAAAAAGCCTGTTTTTGTTACAGCCTGACTAGCTCACTTAGAAATCCTTTAAGACAGACACCAGACAAGAAGGTGCAAGCTTCATTTCCTTAATCCTGTCTGATCTCAAGTTGTCTGACATTTGAAGTCAGCAACAGAAAATGATTTGATTCAGGAGGCAGACTTCAGATTTCATAAAAGGTATGAGGTCTTTATCATGAATAAGAGTGTATAAACACTCTAGGACAGGTTAACCAAGGTCACTAGGAGGGCTCCAGCTTTATGACCACCAAATTAAACAGCCAGGTTTACAGTGGGAAGCAAGCCCTGTGCTGCCAGCAGCAGAAGGGCATTAAATTGCATCTCCATCACCCAAGCTCTGCATGCAGCTTTGCCTTGAGGTGTCAGGCCCTGCTTCACAGGGCCACCACAAGGTTATGTCCCCAGTGGCCACACGGTTGGACCAGGCTGGCGCTGGGGGAAGGAGTCAGACTGGCCACAATTGCTCCAGCCCGCAGCCCGACAGAGCTAGTCTGGGAGGGGGAAGAGTTGAATGATGGCTGGTGAGCATCTTGGAGAAGAGTCAGGGAGGGATTATTATTAGGGAACTCTAATCACCCTTCCTGCTGTGCTGTGGCTTTAATTACAGACATCTCCTGTCCACAGCTTAACTGCCTACCCCCTCATCTGGGTGTTGACAGCTCATAAAACAAGGAGCTATCACTCTGATTTAAATTGGCTTTCTTGCAGGAATGAAACAGGAACCTAAACATGCTGAACATGGTGGGGAGAAGAAAAATCTAAAGATATTTGTGTAAGAAACTCAGGACCCATGTGAGTCAAGCCCCTTTCCATCCCATATCATCGTTTCAGAAGGAAGCACATACAGAGTATTGTGGAGAGCTGAGACACGCTACTGCATGCAAGGGACAGCCTTGTCCTGCAAGAGCAGAAAAACTACAGCAACAAGGTCACTTTGGCAAGGACAGCCCCAAGTGTCACTGTTTATAGCACATTATAATAAACTGCTTGTTTGCTTAAAAAAAGGCAAAAAGAAAAAAACATGTTGCATTAGGTTTGAAATCAAGAAAAGCAGCAGCCTTACAGAGCTTTATCTGCTATAGTTTTCTCTGTCTTTCAACGAAGTTTACCACTATGGCCCAGTAAGGAGCTTTGTACCTTGCTTTTGAGTTAAGCAGCACAAAGAACAGCAGAGGAAGGAAGAAACAGCCAGAGACAACTCAACAGACAACCTCCTGGAGCAGCTCTTCCAGGTTCTTAAGTGCACAAGGATATTATTAGATCCCAGAAAACCAGCATGATGATTCTTGCCATACATTTACTGTTTCTTAGAATCCTCTTTCTCATCTACATAATAATATAGCTCAGAGTCTAAGAAAACAGTTCCTCAACACTATCTTGGGAACCTAGAAGCTAATTTCATCAGCCCTCCATAGCTTCCCTACATAGATTGACACTCAAGAGTAGAATGCTAGCTCAGAAATATCTGTGAAACAGCAGAAAGAAAACAGGCAAAAGCAACCAAATAAGGAAAGCAGCATGAATAAGAAAAAATAAATCTAGAAATTGAGGTCAGAGAAGCAAAGAAACTAGCTAAGCCCAAAGCCTGTTCCTAGTCAATATTCATACAGAGATGCCTAAAGTAACTCACACAAGCACTCCCTTCCCCCAGCTGAGGCTAATTCCCAGACCACTTCCAAGCCAAAGGAAATGCCAGCCATTCATTCTTATACTTCCTCCTGATGAGTCATTCACCCTCGCTGAGGGTTCAAATACACCTTCTTCAGAGGCAGGCTGCTTGCGTCTTTGGAGATGAGCATCTTTATAGGGCTTAGTTGCTGTTCATTTTAATTGCTATGGCAATATTAGCAATCTGAGGCACAAGAAGATGTATTCTGTGTGTATATTTTTTCCTGAAGTTGACTTCTTAATTATTGGCTTTCCATTACAAATGTATTTGCTCCATCCACTATACTGCCTAAAGGTTGGATATACCAATATAAGTGCAAAAGTACTGAGGAAGAAAAGAAGTGCATGTTTAAACTGTATAGGTTATGGGCCCAGACTTCACTGATTTATAAAGGAGGTCAGTTGTAAACAGTGCAGCCTAAACTTGAATTTGAGGATTCTGATGCCTTTCATACATCTTGATCCAAAACACAGATTTCTTTTTTACTGCTCTGCAGCTTCTTGTTTCTAGGATAAGAATAATTTCAATCTCTTTTTAATGGGATTGAAGTTACAATCCCCCCCTTAAAAAATTTGGTCTCTTCTTTGGCTGGTTTTGGAAACTGTAAGCAGGATTCATAACGTCCTCTTTCACTAGTCTTGGGGGTACTCTGTTGGTGCTCACCAGGATATTGATGGAAGTTCATATTGCTATTATATGCCCATCCCAAATCAGTCCAAGTTCCTTCCATACTGACCTTGTATGTGAGAGATGCTTCCTTGGGAACGGAGACAGGAAAATGGGGGAGGGCTTGGGGAGGGTCAAAAGGAGCAGGGATCCAGCCCTCTGCAGTGTGTGTGTGAATGCAGAGGCAGGAGCTGAAGGAAGGGGAAGCAGAGTTTATTGTACTAAAGGGGAACAGAGAGGACATTCTGCCGGTGCTTATTGACACAAGCCTCGCCAGCCACCCCGGGCCTCCCCGCGGTCGTGAGTGACGGGCGGAACAGGCCGCTGCCTTGAACAGACAGGCTCCTCATGGAAGGATGGATCCTCCTAGGGGAGTTGGCAAGAGGACAGCAGCATAAGGACCTTTAATTGGCAGTCTAGTGCTAAGGGACAGACAGGCTACAACTGCTAATTAGGGGCATCTTCAGCAAGGAGCCTTCTCTTCAAAGCTAGACATTTTGATGCTCAAAATCAAGAGTTATTTCTGTCCCAGGTGATCAGATGGGGCCTCTCCAGACTATCTCTGTGGCTCCAAGCTTTTGCTCACCTCTGACCAGTGTCCCCTGTTGTCCACATTGCCTCCCTCTTGGCTCTTGCTAGTTAGGAATGACACAAGTAGATGTCCAGGCAGAGCAGCTCCCACGTGAGGGGAGAAGTGGCTGATCTGCCATGTGCCGTTTTGACCCATGGGCTCATCCAGGCTGCCTGCAGAGATGTACGTTGGGCTGAGCTGCCTCCGAGAACCTGAACTGGAGCCACGGAGGCAGCAGCATCTGTAGTGTATGCTGTGCCCTGAATACACAGCCAGAGAGTGCTGTTGTTCATTTAATTGTAATTTAGGTAAAGATTTGGATTTTTAATCCTCAAAAAAGCCCCCAGAAGACCCCTGTGTGCCCAGGCAATTTATCTTTGCCCTCATGAACAATAAACGTCCCGTAATATATTGAGGAGAGGCTATGGAAATCTTATTGCAGTTGACCAAGGCAGATAAATCAAAGCAGTAGAGCAGTTGGCTCTTGCATTATCATAGCAGTTACCCTTGAGTAAATGGCTTCTGCAGAACAGCTGGAAGATGAAGTTGGACTGTTTTGGCTCAAGATACGCATATACATGTATATCTTGACAGAAAATAAAGAAAAGAAAGGGAGCATTTATATATGGATGAGCAGGCATAAAATCTGTAGTGCAGTAGAGAAATATGGAAGTTAAAGAAGTCCAGATAAATGAAAGGATGTAGGAGACAGAACTTACTGTGGCATTGCTCAATGTTCAGAGCTCCTTATGGCTAGCACTAAAAGGAAGTGATAGGTGTGCGAGTGAGCAAGATAAACCTATCACTTGCAACCTGCAGGAAAGGTTGTACTGCTAAGGGTGGCACTATTTTTGCCTGGAAAGGAATATTTGGAGGTGTGAGGACATCAGGTTATGGGTCTTTGAGTGTGCCTGAGAAGGTTCCTCTATTCAGAGTTTATAGCCTGGAAGGACCATTTTATGAACAAGTCCAGTCCCTTGTTTATCACAGGTCACTCTGAATGATAGTTCATTATTCTAGGGGAGAAACCCTTGGTTGGGTGGATGAAGTATATTTTCCAGAGACATGATTAGTCTTGGTTTTGATGAGAATAAAAGATGTCTCATTCACCCCTTCCCTCGGAAACTTGTCTGAATGGTTAATCGCATCCCTGCTTTCAAATTTGCATGTATGGTGCATGTCCAGATTTTGCAGGTGTTAGAAGCTAGAGGGTGGCTTTCTAGAGAGACCTCAGACAAGCAAACACAGGATGAGAGCAGCTGATGGCAGGGAGAATTTCCTTAGAAGTGGAAAAATACAGGCAGCTGCTGTTCAAGAAAAAAATGCTCCTTTATTAGAGGTCAACTCTGCTGCCATTTCTGTGAACTTCAGCTGTGTGAATTAGTACCAATAAATAGGTTGTTCTGCCAAGGTTTGAGCTAATTGAGGGAATGCTCAAAGTTGTTAGCAGAACTTGAAGGAACACAAGTCCTTTTCGAGCAGCAGAGAGCTGTAGGTATTTGAGATTTGGGATAACTGAGGTTTTGCTGTAACCAAGTTGGAGCTCATGAATGTTTTAAAACATCACCCTTAAACCACAGGCATGTGGAGAAAAGACCATTGTAGCAAAGTTGTGGTGGACAGGACAGTCAGTGAAGGTCACTGTACAAGAGTACCAGGCAATACTGTGTAGAAAAAAAGTTTTCTTGCTGTATGAATCCAAGGCCAGGGTGTTTGCTTACAGGAGAGAACTATTTGCAAATGGAGAAAGGCTGCCAGGGACATGAGAACCTTTTTGATGCCTAACAGGTGCTCTTCAGACCTGAGCAAAGAAGCAAGTAGGAGGAGATATTTTTTCCTCTAGATATTATGAACTAATGGAAAATAAACAACAGTTCCTAAGCTCGGTATAAACTAGCAGGAAAATGGTGATTACTGCTCTGAAGGAAGCCAAAGATTTGGGCCCCATGACCTCGGGTATTTACTTGGGGCACACAAGGGTCATGCAGTAGGAACAGATGTGGGCAGAGAGTTGTGTAATGGACACGGGTCCAATCATGAGTGGGAGAGAAAGCAGCAGAACAGAAGTTTTTATTGGGTGTAAGTCTCTGATGGAGGTCATGACTTTTTTAATATACTGTGTTCTACCCACCAAACAAATCTGGCTAATGATGGGTGCTTCATGCTGCACTGCTTGACAACTGGAATTTTCCTTTCACAGGGAATATCAGTGTTTGAGTAACTCCTTTCCTAATAGGAGCAGGAAATCAAAGTACTTGCCAAGGAGGAGGAAGATACTGTGAAATGAAATTTTCTGAAGACTTTTAGATTAGCAAAGTTGACATTGAAAGCATTCGATGTTTTCAATCTAAATAAAACATTTGGATTTGTCAGGTTAACATTATTTTCAGATGGACAACAATGTATGAAATGTCTGAATGAAACATGCCAGTCTGCAGGGACTAGTAGATTTGGAACTATTTTAGTTTCAATGGTCTGGATAGGAAAATTAAATTAAAAAAAAAAGCAAATTGGAAATTTGTTTTCCCTTCTTACTTACACTAGGTGAGATTTTGGCTCAGACGGCAGGTCATGTCTGGTCTTCTGGGAGATTTAGGACTGAGTGTCTCAGCGCTGGACGTATTTGAACTGAGGCCACTTGCAGCCTAACCCTTGACATGAGTGGTGCTTTGCAGCTGCAGATAAGGGTGAGCTCATGCACCAGAGCCTGCTCTCCACAATACATCATTACCAGCAAAATCACATCTGCAAAACGGACTGTTAGCGTCATGCTTTATTGAATGAGATCAGGTACTTGTGTTTCTGAAATAAGTCCAGGACTGTGTAATTTGCCTGCTTATTAGTTTTTGGGGTGAGGCTGCCAAGAGACTATTAGCAGGGGTTATGTGAATTGACAGGGAAGGCTCAGAGGACAGTTTGAACCCTGTGATGGACAGGCATAGATTTTGCAGGCAGTGGGCTGTCCGTATATTTTAAAAATGGTGAACAGTTATTTCATTTCTGCCATACTTGCCATATGTCTTTCCTTAATTGCCTGATTTGCAAGTGCAGCCATCTCGACACTGCCACCAAGGATCAAATCCACCTGGTTTAATTGGAGACTGTTCGCATAGACAAACAGAATTTGGTCCTGAGAGAATTTCTTGTTTTAATTTCCACTTCCTGCTGAGATATTTAGCATCACTGGGATATGTCTGGATGAAGAGAAGCTCACTTGGTCCCTTTGCTCAGTGAATGCGAGCGTCGCCTGAACAGGTCCTGTGTAGGCCTGTTGGTTCCGCTCCAAGCGTTAGGCACCAGCCTTTGGAGCACCAGCATTTGTGTTGGAACTGGCAGGCTTCTAGCCAGCTTGGAACAAAAGGAAGCACAAGGCCACATCTGATGGCAAAATCCAAGCTAGGCTTGGATTCCAAGCTAGGCTAGCTAGCTATGAGATAATTTCATGTCATAGATGCAATCTGAAAAGTAGGATTGAGATTTCTTATATAAGTCATGTAAAGGATAGCAAACCAGGATAAGAAGATGGAAAATTGGATACCAAAGTTAGACAACTGAAGCCAGCCCTGACAGAATTGACCTGGCTATTTCATTTTCATAGTGGACAGCCTGTATCATCTTTGGATCATTTTTTTTTCAGGATGATTTCCAGCACTTATTTCCAATAAAGACTTTTTCAGGCATCATCAGGGGAGCACTTCAGAATGGTTCATAATGGCCAAACTCTTGAGGAAGATAGTCCTAAATCTATCCTATATGCCCTGAATGGTTGGAATTACACAGATTCATAGATTTTAATCCATAAGGCACTTCCTGGTGTGGCCTTCTGCATAGCTGGAGAAATTTATTTGGGAAATAAGCTCACAGCTTCTTTTCAAGCTGTACTGGAGTATTTGGAAAGGCTGAGATTTGAGAGACCTCACTGCAGACCAGGAGGATACACCCTGGTTCCAAGGACAACAGAGATGCCTTTGATCTCAGACACCTCCTTCTCCTGGCACGTTGCAGTTGTGACATTTGGTGTCAAAGTGTAGGTTTTTGGGAGCTGCTTGTGACCTGGGGGAGGGGTGCCGTATGGAACAAATGTTCTGCGTTCAGCTCAACACACCAGCAGATCCTGGCAAAGGAATATGGCATTTCCAAGTTTTGGGATGTGAAAACCAACACTAAAGTCATTTTCCCACTGTAATGTAGAAGGATTCTTGAAACAACAATTAAGTTCCTATGTCTTCCATTTACCCAAAGCTTTAAAGATGCAACCAACCCAGCAGTTGCCCCTGGCGGAAATAGAACCCCATCCTGGATATTTTGATTTTCTTTTTCTGGAGACCTGGGTGCTACTGATATCTGGCAGCATCGTTCCTTTTTATTGTAAACACGAGTCATTGCCCATGGAGTGTTTTACTACTTGTGGCTTCCATCTTGCATGCAGTTATACACATGGTGCAGTCTTTTCACGTCAATAAAACTGTTTCATTCTCAGCAAGGAACGTTAAGAAGAAACCCAGTCACTCATATGGGCTGCTCTGCTGAGTGTGAAGTTTTTGGGAGGAGCATTGAAGAGCTTGATGTAGAGGGCGGGATGGTGGTTTTTCCTTGCCTGAGGTCACTAGGTGGAACTCTAAGACTTAGGGGCGTAAGGTGGAAAGTGAGAGCATGCAGCTTAATAGAGGACTGAAAGCCTTTGTGCTGGCAAAAATTATGTGCCCAGGTGCTCTAGGGCCTTTCTTTTGTGTTAATTTCTATTTCTGTCTTTATTAATTTGTTCCTGCTTATGCAGGAGTTTAAGAATGGTTTTTAGTGAAAGGCTCATGAGAAAGAATCTTCAAAGGGGACGACAGCCAGGGGAAAATCATAAGGATGAGTGTAGAAAGTGTTTCAAATTAGCATGAAGGCTTGGAGTCTCTTAAGATCAAATCCCAAAGCCGATTTAAGCCCCGTATCCATACTTAAGGACCCTGCTTTCCCTTTGGAGTTAGACAC
>NW_010587539.1:173972-189805 GCF_000705375.1 Tinamus guttatus | reverse complement strand
GTTAACTCAGATTACCTTGTTCTTGCCACAGGGTAAGAGCACGCGTACAAGCAGCAAACACAGCTCGGGAGGACGTGTGTTTAGCCTGCAGGATTCCTGGCTCCCTTTCTGGGTACGAGAGAGGTGGCACGGGGTTGTCCGCCCATTTCCTCCCCCTCCCCGATCCTCTGCCCAGATCCTTTCCCGGTCAGCCGTCCGGTTGTTTTGGGCCAGGATATTCTCCTTGGGGTGTCCTTTGGAGACAACAGAGACACTGGGAGCCTAGAGCAGCATCTCTGCTCTTTTTGCTCCCATCCCAGCTCCGGGAACGCGGGCGCCCTTCCTGCGGCTCTGTGCTGGACCGCACTCGGAGCGGCTCCGGGGACGGTGTCTCGTTCAGCGCATGGAGCTGATGGAGCCACAGACATGCATAGGAAAGCTGCCGCTTTGGGGAGTTTTAGCCATTCAGCTCCTGCAAGCGTGAACTGCAGCTTTCCATAGGCTCCTATGTCAGCCAAGCATAAGGGAGACTGTCTCAGGGAATGCGCTTTCTACGAAAATCGCCCCCTTGCCAAATGTAAAAGCCCTTTCCCAAAGGGCCTTTCAAAGGAAACAGCTCAGTCAGACTCGTAAGAAAGACAAATCCACATAGTTTTGTCTTAAATTCCTTCTCAGAAATAGCACCACGCAGAGCCAGACCCCCGGCCTGCAGCATTTCAGCTGAGCACTTAACATCAGCAAACGTAAACGCAGCCAAAACAGTAAGGGGGCAAGTCGGGCCGCGCTGCCCTCATGGTGCCTTCCCCGCTAGTGACGGCTCTTGTTCTTCCAGGAGAACCCGTACCTGTGCAGCGACGAGTGCGACGCCTCCAACCCCGACCTGGCCCACCCGCCCAAGCTCATGTTCGACTCGGAGGACGAGGGGCTGGCCACGTACTGGCAGATTTTTTTCCCCCCCCCCGAGCCGCTGCTGGCCAACATCACGCTGTCCTGGAACAAGAGCATCGAGCTGACGGACGACATCGTGATCACCTTCGAGTACGGCCGGCCCACCATCATGATGCTGGAGAAGTCCCTGGATAACGGGAGGACTTGGCACCCGTACCAGTACTACGCGGACGACTGCATGGAGGCGTTCAGCATGCCAGCGCGGAGGGTCCGGGACCTCTCTGCCACCAGTGCCAACAGAGTCCTCTGCACAGAGGAATATTCCCGCTGGGCGGGCTCCAAGAAGGAGAAGAACGTGCGCTTCGAGGTGCGGGACCGCTTTGCCATCTTCGCTGGCCCCGAACTCAAGAACATGGACAACTTGTACACCCGGCTGGAGAGCGCCAAGGGCCTCAAGGACTTCTTCACCGTCACGGACCTGAGGATGCGGCTGCTGAGACCGGCCCTCGGTGGCACCTACGTGCAGAGGGAGAACCTGTACAAGTACTTCTACGCCGTCTCCAACATTGAAGTCACTGGCAGGTAACGGCCGCTCTGTTTCTTTGGGCGTCTCTTCTCGGCGGGATGAGAAGAGGTTACTGTTGGCATCGTAGGCCTTCAGCATGCCTGTGAACTGATCAGATTAGCAGCCCGGCCTTTCTCCCTCTAACGCTCTGTCTCCCAAGCACCAGGAGTAAACCAGCTGTGTCCTTGCAGCGAGCGGCTCGGGCGCTCTCAAGGTCACCGCAGGAGCGCCCGCCGAGGACGCTCGCGTCCTTGCTGGAGCCGGGATGGAGCGGGGGAGCTCGGGAATGGCTCACGGCAGGAATGGGAAGGTCTGCATTTGGTTTATCTTTCAGATCCAGACCCAGTCCGTGAGCCTGGCCGGGCTGCTGCCCCCATATCTCATCCATCCCATCCTCATATGCCATAAAGCTCTTGGAGATGAGAGCCAGGCTCCTGTGTCTCTCCTTTGCCACAAGCCAAGGGCTGTCCATCCTGGGGGCAGAGAAGGCTCAAAACCCTCTGTGAGTTTGGGCTTGTTCCTCTCTTCCCTTGGGGCACTGCCCTCCTCCCTGCTGTGCGTATGCAGGGCTCTGCAGCGGGACGAAGGGCAGGAGTGTCCCCGAGAGACCCGGGGCAGTGATGGGGTGAGCAGGACGGGCCTCCCCCAGCAGCGGGGGGCTGAGGAAGGCAGCAGGGGGGCTGTTTCTCCGGGCTTTTGCTTTTCCTTGCTCCGGGCATTGCCATATGTTACATTATGACATCGAGCGAAAAAGCCAAGTAAGGTGGAAAAGTGCCGAGATGGCGAATTTCCCGTGCAGCTTGTGGATTCAGCGTGTGCGAGACTCCCAGGCAAGAGGAGGGGGGAAAACCCTCCCCGTGACCCAGCGGGTGCTCGCGAGGCTCAGCAGAGCCGCCGGGAGCCGCCTGCATCGCTCGCAACCTGCTCGTGAGCCCTGCACGCATGGACGGGGCATGTGGGCGACCTGGGCCTGGCAGCGGGGTTGCTCCGGGATAGAGGGAAAACCGGCAAGGGAAGGGCCCCTTCTTCCCGTTGGAGGAGGCATCAAGGGTGCCAGGGACGCCCAGGTGGGACTGGGCCGGGTGACAAGAGCCTCTCCCGTGAACGGTGCCAGGTCTGCACGCGGGGCCGGCGGAGCTGCTGGGTCGAGCACAGAGCGGCAGCGATCGATGCCGGGCGGCAGCGCGGGCCGGATCGATGCGCAGGGTGGGTGAGCGTAGCAGGATGCGCGGTTTGGGGCTCAGGAAGTGGTGAACGGGGCTTAAAGAGCCGATGCCCTTGAGCAGCGACCTTGGCTTCCGAGCGCGGGTGGAATCCGTACGTACCGCGCAGGCCAGCCGGGCGCCGCGACCGCAGCCGTGCACCTTCGGGACACTTGATGCTTTAAGGCACATGTTAAAATTATGTCACCATGTTAAAATTAAGACACCAGGGAACCAGTGTACAGTGTTCGAGGCCCTGGGGCTCTCGGTGTCCCAGGATTGCTTTTTGCCACAAAGTCACTTTATCTTGTCTGTGTCCCTTGTACAGGGTATGTCACCTGAGTATTTTTTGCTTCCTGGCTGTGCTGGTAGGACATGAACCGATGTCCACCTGGCTCTTAGCTGTCCTTCTCCCACATCCCTTCGCCAGGCTTTGACCTCACCGCCCAAATTTAATAACATTTAATAGCAGCAGAGAAGCCTCAGAGGTACTAAACCCCTACAAACTTTGTGAAAACGGGCAGCCAGGGCAGGGGAAAAAAATCCCTTTGAACTCCCTAGGAATGGCAACCTCTACTAGACATCAGAGCACCCACAGCAGGCTGCATCCATCCTTGCAGGAGTGGCGGCAGGAGCCTGAGTGCCGGCTGTGCCAGGCAAAGGGATCTCCACACATGGCTCCAGCAACCGGCAAAACCTCGTCCACCTTCTCCTTCTGGCAAGGGTAGCACCCTCTGAATTTACCATGCAGAGCCCAGCGGGTGAGTGAGGGTGCTCGGAAGCTGCGGCCAGCTCTGAGAAACAAGAGAAACTTTTGCTTTATTCATTTGCTCCATCCCCAGAGAAGACAGAACTGCCAGGGGCTGCATTGCGGGTTAGATGGGGTTGGGCTACAAAGGGCCGCTGGAAGCTGCAGAGCTGCTTTTGGCCAGGGCCACCTTCTGCTTCCACCCGGACGCTGAGCGCTGCGCTGAGCTCCGATGGGCCAAGGTGAGCGGATGGCCTCCCACGCGCTGCCGCGGAGCCGTGCCGGGGAAGGCAGAGATGCTCCAAGCGAATTATCCCTCTGCTCCTGAGCTCGTTCCAGCCCCAGCGAGCGGTTTTGGCGCTGGAAAGCAATGTAACGGCAGCTGTAAGCACAGCCCGGCACGGCGCAGGGGCCGCGAGCAAATTAGATCTCGTGTCTGGCTCTGCGAGGGGGAAGCAGGGAGGGATGGATGCGAGATGGATACAGGGCTGCACCGTGGGGAGGCAGAGGACGGGCACTGCCTTGCCCGGGCCTGGCAGATGGACGTGGAGGCAGAAAGTGCACAGACAAATCCGTGTGTGTCACTAAGGGACACATGTCAGGGGTCAGAGAAGAGGGAAGAGACGATGACTATGGAAAGGCAAAGGCAAAAAGCAGCCCCAAGATCTTCGCCAGAGAGCAGAGGAGCTACGAGCCCAGGGATGGGGTGATGCTGGAAGCTCCAGTGCCCTGGAACACCCATGCCCTGGGGCACCTACTCCGACAGGAGATGTTTTCCCCGCTCCAGGGTTCCTGGGATGGTGCTTTGTCCCCGGACACCACCAGGGTTGGGGCAGAAAGGAGTGAGGCCCCGTGGGGAACTGAGGAGACGATGCTGCTCATGGAGCCACCCTGGGGCCTCCTGGGCCTCATCCCACAACCTCAGCCGGATCCATTTCTCTGCTCGTGGCCGACAGTTTATTTTTACTCTCTTTCTTCTTCTTGATATCTTTTTTTTTCTCTCTTTCTCTTCCATCCTGTCCCTATCGATCCACCGTGTAACTGGAGATGCAGAGCATTCGCGACAGGAATAGCCAAGAGAAAGCCCTTGGCCCGGCGTGCTGGCCAGGGCAAAGAGGGGAAGCGGAAGGTCTTTTCCCTGCAGAGCTCTATTCACCGCTTGGTTTTCTCCTCGTGCAGACATGAGCTCAGTCTCCTTCCCGGGACGTGGAAAACGAGCTGCTCCTGGCCCCAGTGTCAGTGCAAGGAAAGAGGCTGCCTCTGTGTCCGTTACTCGCTGTGTCTCTTTGGAGTCATTTTTTCCCCGTTGCATCGTCAGTCAGCGCAGCGCGCGGCAGGGCACGCTCCATCACCAAGATGTTAACAAGCCCTAATTGAAGTTAATGTGCCGTGGTCAGGACACATGGATCCAGTTAGGAGAAATCAGATGGAGGAGAAGTGAATCAGTCTCGGATGGGTTAGGAAGATCGCGCTGCTTCCTGCTCCCTGCCCCGTCGTGCGCTCGGTCCGTCCGTCCATCCGTCCTGCTGCTGCGAGAGCCCATCGTGGAGCAGCGTGCGGGAGCGACGGTGCCTCCTCCCTGCAGAGGCTGATGAGTTGCCCTCAAGAAAGGCTGATGTTCTGCTTGGCAGCTCTGCCATCCTCGTCTCTCTTCTTTACCCCTTTGCTTTCTGCAGGTTTGCATTGCCTTCCCTCTTTTTAAAACAGCCACAAAAGAAATGAAGGCGGCCGCTGCTCCCTTCATCTTTAAGGGCCGTTTTCCTCCTCTTTCCTCCACCAAACATAGAGCATCGAGGCCACCCCACAAAGAGCCTCCTCCAAGCCCCAAGCTGAGCGGTGCCCACCTGCGAGGGCTGCTCTTCCCTGCTTTGCTGATGCCTCTCTGGAGATGCAGGGATGCTGCATGTCAAAGGCAGCATCCACGGGTGCTCCGCGCTCCTGCCGTCCTTCGGCAGCGCAGCGAGCGGCCCCCAGCCGCAGCGCCGCTCTGATCAGGGCTGCCGGCAGCAAGGCCTCCTGGCTGCTCCCGGGCAATCTGCTGAAAAAGTTGTTGGAGAGGAAACATCCTCCGCGCTCTGGCCTTGTCTGACAAGGGGATCAATGAGCCTTTGATCCCCCGGCTGAGCGCCTTTCCTGGAAGGCCGATGTGGGAGCCGCCAGCTCCTAGCGGAGCAGGGACCCGCAGGGAGCAGGGACAAATGACCTGGCACGTCTTGGAGCCTGGCCCCGGGCACGGCTCGCTCAGCCTCGGCGCGAGCAGCCTGCATGGATTGCCCTGGCGTTAGTCCAGGCTTGAATTAGCTCTAGCTCAAGCAAAAGTCTTGGGCAGGTAGTTAAATTAACTTGCAGCAACTGTTCGTTCCTCTCGCCATGAGCCTCTTAATGGGTTTTCCTCCCGTTGCTGCAAGATGGAAGAGAAACTTGCTGGGAGGGAGGGAGCAAGAACCCCAGCAAGCTCCTCCTTTGCCCAGACACCCGTGACACTTTGTCGATAGCCGGAGACAGATGCCCAAGGTCCTATTACGCTCTCTGGCTTAGTTTTGTGGAGGTTTTTATTTCCCCCCCTCCCCATTTTGTTGGCAAGTTGCGTCCGGCCCTGAGCAGATAATAGAATTTCATCAATAGACTGAGAAGGTGATGTATGTTAAAGCACTTAATATAAAGAGACTTCTACAGGAGCCCAAATTCAATTTGGCCAATGAACTCAATTGCAGGCACTATTGCATTCCAGGAGAAGGACCAGGAGCATTTATACACGTTACTCGGCAAATATTTACGCTCCTGTATCCGTATGATGTCCTCTTCACCCTTCCTCCCTTCTGCTGCCTGACCCCCTAATGGGGAAGTTTGTTTTTATGGGAGCTTTTTTACGACAGCTTTGAATGTAAATAACATTCCACCAGTCAGCGGGATCTTGACAGCTGGCGGGTGTCAACTTATTCAAAATAAATGGCCTCTCTAAAGGGAGCAGCCAGCCAGCACGCGCTCCATTTTGGCATCTTGTCTTCTCTCCGTAACCCAAACCTCAAATCATTTCAGAGGGCGGCGAGCGGGGCCGAGCCCGGCAGCGGGGCGCGCGCGGCCCCACCGCGCGACCGCGAGCGAGAACCCGCAGTGACGAAAACCACTCGCGGCCTCTCCCTCTGCCCTCGCCCGGCAGCGCTCGCAGGGTTTTCGGCTCTGCGAGAAGCAGCCAAACCCAAAAGTTCCCTCGTTGCTTCAAAACAGGCCTTGCAAAGGGCTTCTCCTCCCCTTTCAGCTTCTGGACCGCAGCCTCGCGTGCGCTCACGGCTCTTGCATGAATGAGCCGTCCTCGCTGCACTTGCTCCATGCTCAACGCAGCCTTTCTGGCCTGCTCCAAGCCTCTCAAAGCAGTGAAAAGTCCCTAGCCATGCACCTCTCGTGTCACCCAGCCACTCGAAGGTATTTTTCCTCGCTTTCACCCACACAGGTGGACCAAAAAGGACCCAAGCCCAATGCTCGCCACGCTTTGCCCAGCAGATTTGCTCCGTGCTTTTGCTGAGCTGCCAAGGCAGTTGCAAAGGAGCAGGGAGAAAGCAGGGAAACGAGCTGCCAGCACGGCCGCAAGCAACGGCCGCAGTGACAACAGAGAAAGAGGGGGAAGAGTTATTCACGTGTCCCCACGAACTGAGATTGGCTGTAACACCGTTTTCCTCGGGGACGGTGAGGAAAGAGCTCCCTTCAAACACGTGGTCCCACGAGGCTCATTAAGGGCTCATCAGTTACGGCGAGAGCAAACAATTCAGGCGAAAGCTCTTGCCGTCCTTCCCCGGGATGGCAGTCGGCACCGCGCGGCTCCTCGGTGCCAACCCGCACACACCGAGAGGGAGCCGGGGGGGACCCTGTGCCAGCGCAATGAGACGCTGGGGGGCAACGAGGGAGCCCCCCGGCACCGCGGGATGGGTCTCCACAGCTTGGCTTGGGCACGGGGTGGGAACCGGAGGCGGGTTGGAGTTGGTAGAAGGAGGAGGTCGTGGTGGTTTTCTGCTGTCCCCTGTCCTCCTGCTGCTCCTGCTAGGGGCTTGGAGAAGGACAGGGCACGGGGCAGCTCTCCCGGGCTCTGCCACCTCTGCCCTTCAAGGAGGAAGGGGATGGAGAAACGCTCCGTGCCCCTCTCTGCTGGCCTTGAGCTCTGCAAGACACAGCTATGCACAGAAGGGAGGCTGTAAAACCCGTATGGATCTTTAGAAAGGAAGCGAAGGGCTGGGGTTTCTTTTTAAAGTTATTTAAAAATTCATGGAAAGCTCCGGAGGTGCGGCCGCTTCCGCGCGGCTCCTGCAGCTTTGCTCCTCGCCAAGCGCGCCCGCCGCCCTGGCACCGCGTCGCGAGCGGCCTCCATCCACCGTGCTGACTCGCAGAAACGCGGGGACGTGACCCGTTCTTTATGGCTGTAAAAGGGGAAAAAAAAGAGAAAGAAAAAAAGGGCACATCCCTGTATACTTTCCTTGGCGCTCCAAGCTCCTTGCTCTTCCCTGCTGGAGGCGCTGGCAGCCGTGGATCGCATTGCACCACTTGGAGGGGAAGGCAGCGGCTGAGCGATGATGGACTTGGAAGTGGCCCATCTTGTGGGCTGGGACACGCTGGGCCAAGCAGAGGGCTCCGGCAACCAGACCCATTGCGGAGGAATGGCAAGGAGCGGGTGTCCCCCAAGCCATGGCCTTTCTGGGGACACCAGGGCTTCTCCTGTGTCTGCATTGAGCCTGTCCTTCCCCAGGTCGCGCAGGGGCTCGGGACACTTGCCGGGTCATGGAGCCAGCACCACCAGTCCTGAAGCACCAGCTGGAGAGCAGAGAAGCCCCCAGCTCACTGAGCAGCTGCAGCTCATTGCACTGATTGCTAGAGGGAGAGCAGGGCTAGAGAGTCCCCGAGGCTGGAGCAGGGCTATCGCTGCCTTGCGTCGGGCTCACAGCAGGTGTCCTCCCCTCTGCTGCAGTTTAAGCCTCGCTGCTAAGTCGCTCCTCACCTTTTCCTTCATCCTCTCTCTCCCGACATGGCTGGACGCCCAAGGCAGATGAGCGGAGACAGGCAGGACTAGCAGCTTCAGCCCAGGGGACCGCACTAATGTCATTTTCTCCCGTCTCCACCAGCTGGAGCTTGGCTGGAGGAAGCGGCCCCGCGCACACGGCAGTGTCCTTGGGCTGGAGACCCCGCGGAGGAGGCAGAGAAGGGGTTAAGGCCAAGGCAGAGAGGAGGCCCTGGCTCCGAACCGCTCGTTCGCGGCGGGATTGGCAATCGGGGCCGCTGGAAGCCCCTCCGCGGCTCGCTGTTAAATAATGCAGCCTGATTGATTGGTCTGCAAAGCGCTGTGCTGTGGGGTCAGCAGGCTCGGGCAGAGCACGCTGCTTAGATTGATGATCCTCAAAGGTCAAAATTGGAAAGCAATTCCCTGGTAAAATTGATTCTTTCGATAACAAAACTTGGGTACTGTGGCTAAGGGCTCAGCGGCGAGAAATAGAGGGCCTGAGACCAGGCAGGAAGGGGGAGCGTTTGGCTCTGTTTTCTTCTGATTTAATTTTCCTTGCTTACCCTGATTAGGGAGCGAAGTTCCTCTCCGGGCAGTCAGCGCATGATGTCCTGACGTGCTCTGTGCTCTGGTACTGCGATGTCCCCGGGGCCAGGCGCTGGCCCTGCTTGGGAAGGGAGGAAGCGCAGAGGTGCATATTCCCCTCCGGAGGCAGGGAAGGGCTGTAGTCAGGAGGAGAGGCCGTCCATGCAGCTGATGCTCAGCCCTGAGTGGAGTCCTGCAGAGTGAGGAAGGGCCCGGGGGAGAAATCACACAAGAGCTCACGTTATCCCACCGCGCTCAAGCAGGAACAGGCTGAAGGCCGCCTCACCGGACTGGGAAAAATGTCTTTTAATGGTTCTGCTTTCGAGAGCATAGATTATTGCACCATGGACAAAGCAGGGAAAACCAGTGCACTGTCCCAGGATACATTTTCTGGAACAAAATCAGTCAAACCCCTTAGTTTATGTCTAGTGGCCTGAGCTTCATCCCAGGGGCTGATAGAGCCATGTGTGAATTATGGACCCAGTCTTGGCCACTTCTGTGCTTCACATGAGTCACCCCAGGATTTTGAGGAGCAGGAATTATTGTGCATGGAGACAATTATTCCCTTCATGCTGCACTACTGCTCGTTAATTCTTGGTTAATGTTTGCAAATTGCTGGAGAGTGTTTTTCCTCATTGTCTTTTCCAAGGTGGCTGTGACTAAAAGGCAGATTCGGTGCCTTTTTCTTCTCGTTTTTCCACACATTCATTTGGTCTGAAACATATGTGGCTCCTTACTGGAGCCTCAGCTTGAGACACCGACTTACCATTAACCGCTCTGTGCTCCTGCAGTCACATAGTGGAAATAAAAATATCTCTCATCTTGGAAGCGAGACTGCAGGTCTGTCTTGGTCGAGGAAATGGGGATCATAACCCCAGCACCAAACACTCCAGCGAAACAGCTGCAAAACCCTGCAAAAAGAGCAGGGAAGGGCTCATCTTCACCACTGCGTTTTCACATGCACGGGCCAGACTTCTTCAGGGCGCTCGCTGACGTGTCTCCCGTCCTGCCCTTGCAGGTGCAAGTGCAACCTCCACGCCAACCTGTGCACGTTCCGGGAGGGCAGCCTGCAGTGCGAGTGCGAGCACAACACCACGGGGCAGGACTGCGGCAAGTGCAAGAAGAGCTTCCGCTCGAGGTCGTGGCGCGCGGGCTCCTACCTGCCGCTGCCCAACGGCTCGCCCAACGCGTGTAAGTAGCTCACAGGGAGCTCTCGCCGTCCCGAACGGGCACGCGGAGCGGTGGGATGCTCGGTTACGGGGCATCGGGATGCTCGATTTTAAGAAGGGCACAAATATTTACCAGTCTGCTGGGGTACACAGGCAGGAGATGCTTCCCGAGCAGATGCAAAGGTGGGTTTTGCCTTTTAGCAGCTGAACGATGAGTCCAGATGAAGGCAAGAACAGGAAGGACAACCCTACCCCTGTCTGCAAGCTCTGGGCCAAGGTCCGCAGCTGTGGGTGGCAAGGCTGATCACTGTCCCTAGAAGCAAAGGCACAGAAAGACGAGTCCAAGTGTCTCCCTGCTGTCCTCGAGTGCGGGAATTGGGCAGCATCCACCACAGATGGGCCGGTTTCTCCCACCTCACGTTACCACCGTGGCGGGATGTCACGGAGCCGCCGCTCCAGCCTTTCAAGCGGCGGCTTTGAGCATTACCAAAGAGAACCCTCCCTTCCTTCCCTCCCAGTTTTTTTGAAAAATTTATGTGCTTTAAGATGATCAAAGCCGGAGCGCGGGCTCCAAAGGCCGTGACGGGAATGCCTGTGCGCGCCAGGGCCCGGAGACGCGCGGGGCCTTTGAACGGCAACGCGCTTGTCAGCTCCCACCCGCGGCCGCGGGGCTTCAAAGGCACCGGGCGAGCGGCCGGCGCTGACGGGCACCCGCTCTGAGCCCTCCTGTCCTCCCCGCCGCCGTCACCTCCAATTTCTGCATCTTGGCCCTGTTTTCTGCTCTCTTGCAGGCGCCGCTGCAGGCTCGGCCTTCGGCAGTAAGTAAAAACACAACCGGAATGCGGGTGTTTAACATCAAGGTGCATGATCCTTGCGGGTGTCGCTAGAGAGGGTGGGGGGTAGAAACAGTGGCTGTTTTCTGTCCATCATCATCGTCCAGGCAGTAAGAATCCCCTCATTGCCCTTCATTTTCTGCCCAAGAGCCTCACATTTCTTTCCATCAACTCCAGCAGCCTCATTTTGCCTGCTCCTCTGGCACGTTTCCCCCCACGAGGTTCGTTGGAAAAGCAGAAAAGAAAACGAGGTGCTTCAAAAACACCGGCACTCCCGGGAATTTTTCTTCCCCGTATTGCAGGTTTTGCTCAGAGAAGTAGCCGGGTTTCAGTTATTTGGGTGCAGCATCCAGTTTGGGTCACCTTGGGCTACCTAAAGAGAAAAGCAGTTATAGCATGTGTACGTCTGTATATACACGTGTACTTATAGGAACAAATGTCTATGAAGCGTCGGCAGCAAAGTCAGTAGCGCTCAGCGGGGATTTCTGCTGAAAGATTGATGGTGCGAAGTGACTCCTTATTTAACAAAGCTGGAGGTAGTTGGATATCAAAGAGCCTTGAGCTTTGGGTACGCAGGAGCCTGGGTCTGAATTTTGTGCCTCAAAATTGCCTCGCAGAAGAAACAAATCGTAGAGCTGAATGAATAATGAATCCCTCGGTTTGCAAGTAAGTGGGAAGAGTTGGGGGAAAAAATATAGTTCGAGATAAATTCAAACACAAAAAAACTATAGAAAGGCAGCTAAATGGAGAGTGGGGGATGGCATTTCTGGATAAATGAAACATTTAGATTTTTTAAGCACTTGAATCTAAATGTTTTAAAAAAAACTTCGAACAAAAATTAAAAGTCTCCCTAAAGTAATTCTGGAATAAAAAAATCAAGTGTTTTAACATCCTCAAATCCTCTTTACTTTTCCAATTGAGGACTTGCTGCTAAATCAACTCTCTCACTTCCCTTCTATGCAGCTGGGAGTCCTCAGTTTTGCTCTTGTTTCACTGGAAAACCCTTTCCCACCCGAATTTCCCGCTAACGAGAAGCCATAAGAGCAGCGGGAAAGGTCCGAGTTGCGCTGGAAGCAGAGAGCAGGGATTTGTAGCTGAGGGCAGTTAAGGAGAGATTAAGCAGCCTGCACAGGAGACAAGAAGTGACCTAAATTAAGTATTTAAACTAGCTAAGGGCTATTACGAAATTAAGCACGATAATCAGCCCAGAGCAGCAGGACAAACAAGGACATGGGGGCAGCAGGTGTGTGTTAAGCAGGAATTTGTGCCCCGCGTGTTATTTTAGCTGCAGCCGCCATGGCAAGAGCAGCGCCGCGGCCGGGCTCGCTCCGGGCCGACGCATCAAGGGATTTTCCTGATTTTTGAAGCCAAGCCAGCAATTAAAACGCCCCATTGCCCGAAGGATGCTGGAGTGGTAATGGAGCAATGGAAACGGGACAGGTCTCCTCATGCTGTCTGCGCCAGTGGCCTTTTTTTGCCTCTTTTCTGCTTAATTGGCAATCACATTAGAGCTGTTAAGTATTTAAGCTAATATCTGCCCCAGCGGAGGAGGCTGGCACAGCCGCTCGGGCCCAGGCGGCAGCTGGAGCTGCCCAGATCCCGTGCGGAGCCCGGGCTCGGAGCAGGCACCGCTTCCCGGAGCCAGGAGATGCCCTTGGCCTCTGCTCCGGGCTGGAGCGACGTCCCTCGGGAGGCTCCTCACGTCTCTTCTCTTCGCCCGGTAGCATACGAGCGAGCGCAGCGCGGTCCTGCCACCAAAGTGACCGCCGCTAAAGTGACCACCACCGCGTCACCTACCACCACCACCTCCACCCGGCCAGGTGGGTGCCTCCCGGCCCAGGGCTTCCCTGGCCTCGATTCTTTGCACATTTTAGGCAAAAAGACATGGATAAAAATCACCCTGAATGTGGTCGCGTCCCCCAGCGTCAGGAAGGTCCTCACTTGTCCTGACCCGTTTCAGTCCAAGAGCGTTTTGGCACTGGTAGCAGGAGCTTGGAGTGAGGGTGCCAGCCCCAGAGTTGCCTCCTGTATCTGTGAAGACAGTCGTGATGAGTCCACCCCAAGGCCAGCAAAGCCCATGATCTTTCCTTCAAAAAAATAAAAACAACAACAAAAAGAGAGGTTTTCAGATCTCTTCTAGGGTCTTTTAGGGCCGCTCAGCAATGTAGTCCTGCACAGGGCTGGCAGAGCTGCCAGAGATGCTCTCTTACAGCAGGAACAGGGGAGGAAAACAAGGAGGACTTCAGTGTCCCACTGGTAAGAACCAAACCTAATGCCCAACCTCGCCAGGCTGCCAGGAGAAGCCCCCAACATTCTCCTGGGGCATCAGAGCCATCTCTGCTGCTGCTGCTCACCCAGCCCGTGGGCATTCGCCAGCAGTGCAGGGACCAGTGCTCACACGAGAGCCTAAAACACCCTTCCCTCATCCCTAAAATCAGGAGGATTTGGAAAATTTGGGTCGTTTTTCCTGGGATTCGTCCTCCCTCCACGAGGGAGGAGACATCCTTCTTGCTTTTCTTTGGGAAATGAGTGAATAACGACGTAGCAGCAGGACAATCTTTTTAAGCCTCTCATGGGGGAATTAGCCACGCGCTCTTTGCGGTGCCGTGCTTTCGGGGCCTGATATTTCCCAGGAGGACGTTTTACACCCACAGTGTGTTAGTAACAGCCTGTCTGGGGGAGCTGCCAGAAGCCAGTCAAAGGGATGAGGAAACTTGATTGCTTGTTTATGCAAATAGAGCGATATTCATGGAAGAGCCGGGCTCGAGCAGCTCATTGCGGAGCCGGGGGGGTGTCTCCAATTTCCAAGGAGTCAGAGTGACCCTGGGCAATGTCCTTGCCTGCTCGGAAGTGTCCCTTTTCCAGGCACATATTGCACCTGTGCAGGACAAGGGGCTTTGATTTTTATCCATGCTCACCCATAGCAGCTGCTCTGGTCTATATTTTGCCCGTGCCTACGTGCTTGGTGTCTCCCTCGTGTGTGGCTTCCATAGGGCATCCGCGGGGCTGGCAGGAAAGTGCCCACACACTGCTGGTGCTGGGGCCACCACGGCCACCAAAGTGCCACAAGGGGCCTGGGAAACGTCACTCGACTCGGGGTTCGTTGCCACCGGAACCTGCTCCTAGGCAGAACGGGCTTTTGTAACGTGTTCATTAACTGGTGACAGTGAGGGACAAAAGAAAAGATGTTGCCAAAGGAAGACATGCAGTCTTCACCTCCCTCTTCTATTAAGCATTAAAACCTCCCTCCTTGCTTCAAAGCCAGCTTGGCCACAAGGACATTTAAAAAAAAACCACCCTGTTCAGGCCCTGCTTCACCCTCTGACCTGTGGGATCTCTTTCACCTTCTGAATTTCTCCTTCCCACTTTAAGCGCCCACCTCCAAACCAGCCGCCGAGCTCGCTGCCGCCGTGCCCGCGCGGGACACCCAGCAAAACCCAGGTATTTAAGGGCAGATGGACGGGTTTTTCGCTCCTCCTTGATGCTGGAAACCTCAGGGGTACCCCCCAGGGCCCAAATTCAGCTCTGCTTTCACTTGCCTTCTGCACTTCTGTTATTCCTAATCTTTCCCCCAGGCTTGTCAAATTCTTTCTTCCCGATCGTGACATTTTCCCCACGCCTAAAATAAGCCAAAGCAGCCTCATCTCTGCTCCCATTTCCCTCCTTGTGGTTTGTAACCCAGCAGTTCCAGTCCGGTTCTGCAGGAAAACTCCAAATCAAAACGACTTTTCCCCAACTCCTCCTCCAGGGCCCTTTCCAGGCGTCTCTTGCTTCAGCATTTTTTGCTGGAAATTGGGGCTTCTCGGTGCCCCGTATTCTCCATCCCCAGAAACCCACCAAGACTGAGAGTTTTCATCAGTCCTGAGCAAAGCCCCATAGCCAGAAGCTGCCCAGCACTCGCTCTCTGTATTCAATAGGTCTGGGGGTGAGACATGTCTCCCATTCCCAAAATGGGAAGCTGTCCATTAATGTCATCGAGATCCGAGGGAAAGGTTCTGGGATAATGAGCATTAATAATTTCCCTGGCTCTGTGAATGTGATTGAGTGGAGGTGTATGTGAATGACTAAAAAGCAAAATGCCTTCAGGGCTGTTTTTTATTGTGACTCTAATTAAACCCTTGCCAATTTGCACAGGGCTTTTTTCATATTCTCTTTAACATGGTATTAATATCAATTGGCTTCCACTTTCCAGCTGAAAAGGACAATGTCTATCACCTTCTCTTAGAGCTTGTCATTAAAAAAATATATATCTTTTTTTCTTCTTTTTTATTCTGCATTGTTTATTATCCCCTTGCTGAGGCTGGGAAATCACATTTCTCTCCTTCTCGGGTTTGTCCTTTGAAACTTGGCAAGGAGTGAGGCATTTTTTTTCCCTCCTCCTCCTTATGTTACCCAACTGGAGCTTGAAATTAATAATATGGCTTTTAAATTTTTATCCCTCGATTTGTTTTCTAGCAAACCTGAAGATTGTCAGCAATACTGAGGAGATCAGGAGGGGTGTGGAGCCCACGGGGGGGCGAGAGCTTGCAGAGGGGAAAAATAGATATATATTTACATAAATATATATATATTTTTTTATAACAGGCAATCTAATCTAAAGCCAAATTTCTTGCCATTTTAATTTCTCATCAGTGGCTTGCAAATTCTTTAACTGTCATTCCTGTGAGAACAGCATGGCCTGAAGGAGGGTCTAGGACTTTGCGTTAGATTTCAGGACTTCTATCACAAAATACTCTTTTTTTTCCACCCGCCCTTCAGTTCTGTTATTCAAAATAGCTCCCCCAAAGCAGAGAGGGGCCATTGAGCCTCGGAGAGCCCTGCGCTGAGCACGAGAGGCCTTGTTCTCAGAGGGGCTGAGAACGGGCAGCTCAGCGCAGCGT
>NW_010587539.1:157793-169813 GCF_000705375.1 Tinamus guttatus | reverse complement strand
CCGCGGCACGGCCCCGCCACCGCCATCCTCCCCCGCTCTGCACGGGGCCGCAGGGACCCTGGGGAAACAGCGCCGCCAGCCAAGGGATGTTTTTTTATTATTATTTTATTTTGGTATAGGCCGTTGTTTTATTTTTCCTCCCCTCCTTTCTTAGCGTCCTGTTTTGTAAGAGCCTCTCCTAACTCCAGAGCAGGAAGGGGAAGGGGAGGGAGAGGAGAGGGGACTCGCTGGGCCGCCCTTGCCGCCTTGTCCCATGTCGCACCGCTGGCCCGACGCCTACCGTTGCCTACGACTCTAGTTGCTGCATTGATTTTTTTTGGTGTGTGTTTTCATTGCTGGGTTTTCTTTTCTTGCACTTACGGAGAGCACGGGGCTCATTAGGCACATGGTATGCGAGGAGTGCAGTGTCTTATCCACACATTTCCGTATAGCGTACGGTTCAGATACTTCTTTTGGGTAGAGACTTATTTTTATTTGGACTAAATGTTATAAAAGAACCACCACTTAAAAGGGACATTTTGCCATGAGCGTTTGATGATGGTGTATCCTCCTCCAGTAAAGCAACTATTAATTGCTGCTTGATCACCACGTTTTCCTTTTTGTGTGCACAGTTAATTACAGGTAAAGACTTATTTTTGATTCATAACGTCCTCCTGTGTTTTCTGAGTCACTGCCAAGGTGCACTCCATGGTGAGGGAAAGGGGAGGAGGGAGAGAGCTTGTTTCATCACTGAGAAGTGTTAATTATTTCTCCTAATTACTTTGCTGAACCTAGGTTAGGCCGCTAAATGTAGACAATTAACAAAGCCTGGATTAGATATTAGGCATTGATCTTGTCTCCAACTGCCATTTCCAAAGGAGTCTGCATCAAAAGAAGGCCGGAGAGTCCACGGCAACTTCTCTGGAGACCTCAGCTGTCCAGAGTCCTGGCACCCACAGAGCCTGTGTCACACAGAAGTTGTTGATTTTGAGTATCTTTAGTTAGCTAGAGCCTAGGACTGCAGTAGAGAACATGCAGGGATCAGATCAACTCCTTTAAAGCTCATAAACGTGCTACAAGCAGGGAAAAGAAGGGAGGAGAAGCCAGAGACAAGTCATGTAACTCAAAAATCAGGAGAATGGGACTCTGCCATCTATGCAAGAGCTTTGAGGGCGGCCTGGCCATGGCCACAGGCAGGAGCTGAGGTGGCAGCAGGATAAGAGGAGACAAGACAACCCCACCACCCTCGAGGGCAATGCGGGCAGGGAACCAGCACTTAGTGAAATGGAGAAGGAAACTGGAACAGAAAGCATGGGGCAGACACTCAGGTCAAACTGGCACCAAGAAACTGGGCACATTTCTGCTTTGAGCAGGCAGCACTGCTACATTTAACCTTAGGGAGGAAGGGCACAGGACTTCCCCAGGACAGAAATGAGGATTGTGGTGACCCTGCTGAGATTCAGTCAGAAAGGCAGGGGTTGACGCTACTGTTTCCTCCCTTTCTTCAATGCAGTTGATTGCTGTCTGTTATTACTGACATTTACTCTTTCTTTGTACTTTCTCATTGAGATATACCTAAAAACCCTCATAGGTTACTGTTCTTTTAAGTAATAGCAGAGAGGAGTCTGTAACAAGATCAAGATCTCTTAATAGCACTTCTGGAAGGTGAAACACACATTCCCCTTTCCCAGCACTACTCTTTTTCTCTAGAAAATTAGATTAAGCAGTAGAAAATTTACTACTTCATAAAACTGCATCCCAGCCAAATGCCATAGCCAGCAGCTTCCCTGCAAGCACACGTCTTCATTGCACTGCAAAGGATGTTGCACCTAAACTAAGCCTTTTGTAGTTATTTTTTCCTCCCTTTTGCCTTTTTTTTTGTCATTGGCTGTGTTTTTTATTATTTTTTAATTAAAGAAACAGAAGTGCCTTCAGCAGTCCCACAACCACCCCTTGGCCCAGTAAGGTTCAGTCCTTGCTGACTGAAGGATCCTGCTCTTTCCCAGAAAAGCCACTTGAGCCCTTCCAAGAGGTTTTCACACGTGGCCCCCACCTACACACAGCTGCCATTTGACTCACCGGAGGGAAAAAAAAAATCCACTTCTTTATCCAAAAACCATCAATCTCACAAAACAGTACAACCAGAGCATTGTTATTTGATATATAGTTACTTATTTACTCCCAATTTGACTCCGGTTTTAACTATTTAGAGCTCCGTCAGAGCTGTATACCAAAAAGCCCTGTCTGGCTGTGGTTGTATTTGCTGGTTCACCAGCTGAAGTGTTAAACCTGCAGCCCTTGGGATCTGGAGACAAAAAGAGGAGGAAACAACCCTGGTCTATGAGCACTTACCAGGTTCCTCCTTAGTTTAAGGGTTGGCAGAGCAGGCGGCTCATGTGCAGGACGCTTCTTAAAGAGCCTCTTGCAGGTTGGAGTAGCAAGAGAATCGACACCATCAGTATTGCAATAAGCAGTCCTGCCAATTCATGGCCGTGAAAAGTCTTTTGCTAAAATAACCCAGAAAGGAGGAGCTGAGCATCCCTGCCAGAAATCAGTGCCACTGGGTGCTGCAGATTTTGCTGTCAGAGCCTTTCTGGCAAAAAGATCTGGAGCGTTTGGCCATGATCACGCAAGCCTACAAAAGCAGAGGGGAGTTTCAAAGCGCCCTGAAGGTCCCATCGTCATCGGGACTGCCCAAGTAGCACAAGAAGTTTCACCATAGGGTGAAATATGGGCAGCAAAAGCCTATGCACCCCCGGGTGCCCTTAGCTCTGCTCTCTCCTGGGCAGCAGCAAGACTGGAATGCACCATCTCCACCCCTACCTCGCTCCACAGTAGCTTGGGAATTAAAAGAAGGAATATCGATGTCACTTCCTAGCAGCAAGGGAAGGAGTTCTTACCTGATACAACAGTGGTATCTCAAAAATTGGACAGTCGCATCAGTGTAGCCTGCCAGGCTATAAAAGAAGGTTTTCCTACTTTTTCACAGTACCAAATGTAACATGCACTCAAACCACCTTCATTTTCTTCACTATTTGCCTGGGAGTTGGGGGAAAATTAGTCAAGACCTTAGCAAACAGCTACATATGGCTGGGAGGTCTCAGCAATATGCAGCGTACGAGACTGTTAGCTTACATTTATTTATGCTGAAGAATAAGGCATTGGGCTCCCTTCCAAGCATTTTAAAAAGACACGAAAGGAGACCTTATATATGAGCTGGGAACAGACCCATTGTGGCAATAGCTTGTATTATATTGTTAACATTATAAATTCCATTTACAATACAGCAGTCATTTCATCCATCATTTATTCATGCAGACAAGAGAGGATGTCTTGCATTTTTAGGACCACAGTTCTCCTTACCCTTGGTATTGCTACAGTCAATAGTCTGAATGAACAACCCTCCTCCAGGTGTTGGCCGCTCCAGTCTCTCCTCCTGCACATTCAAAAGGACCTGCAGCATCTCACCGCACTGAAGAACTGCAAAAAAGTCCCAACTTTGAAATCACTGCTGCTTTTTAGATTCCACTGAGGCCCAAGAACATTGGGGCCCCTTAATTATTATGTGTCTGCCACTACATCATCTTCATGCTCTAGAAACACGCACCACTCGGCAGAGCATCAGCACAGAGGGGCAGGGGTGTAAGCCAGCACCTTACACCATAGTGCACACACAGGGAAACACAGATTAAAGAGATCTTACTAGGCAAGTAACTGGATATCATCACTCTGCGCATGGCTCCGGTTTATCCTGAGCTGTCCAGTTTGCAGTGATGACATGGAAATCAATTGGGGTGAAACTTAAAGGAGAAAGGAATGAGCAGACCGATGCTTCCCCTTCACTAGAAGGCTACCCTCTATTCTCTGTACAATCAAAGGGTTGAAATAGGGAGGCAGGGGAAACCCTGAACCAAAAATACTCCAGCTCTTTGAAGAAACATTCAACCAGTGACTACGGCACCACGTAGAGAACCCATTTTGCACTAGGAATTTAGCTGCCAAGCTCAGAAGAACGGAAGCCTCTGCATGAAAACCCAAATGCTTCCTATTCCAAAGGTTTTTTGGCACAAAGTCCAATTAAAATGAGGAATTTAGCTGCCAAGCTCAGAAGAATGGAAGCCTCTGTATGAAAACCCAAATGCTTCTTACTCCAAAGTTTTTTTTTGGCACAAAGTCCAACTAAAATATTTCATATTGTTTTGAGTTCTTAACCAATTTTTCTGACTTCCACAATTTAGCAAAAAGAGAATCACTGAACAACTTCCTCGAACTTGCACTGCTTCCAAGACAAGAAAACACGAGGATGCACACAGCAAATCTACACCCACAGCTTACAAATATGACTGTCCATCAGGCCTGAGGATGGTCCTACACAAAAACAAAGTGGAATTGAGAAGAAACTACCAAAATTGTGCAGTATCTGTTTGCACCTCTGTGCAGATTTCATTTAAACCAACGAGAAACTTGCTTCGGAGTTGAGCTGACCAAAATATAAAGAGGGAAAAAGTTAATTAAAGCTACAAACTTACTCTGACTTGCATGGGAAGAGAGAGAAGTGTTTCACATGCAAATAACCCAAAGATTTTTTTATTCAAAAATACAACATTAACAGTACAGACTGATATGGTAGGAATAAGCTACTACTAAAAAAGATTGACAACTTAAATAAATCTATATTAAACCAGAGGGGAGAGGAAGAAAATAAATAAAAAAATAATAATTAAAAAAAAGCTCGAGCCACTTGACCATTCCTTATAAATGATGTTTTATGGAAAAAATACAGGAATTATAAAATTACATATCCCATGTTTTCTGCACATAATACAAGCAAAATGGATGTTAAAACAAAATTCCTTCCAGCATGTGGTTAGCAGAGTTCTCAAGAAACGTATGTTCACAAACACAAATTAAGCAGAAAAAAAAAAGGAGGGATGTTTATGAAAAATGTTTCCCTGACAAAGTCCTATTTAATGGCCAGAAAAGGGCATTTCTTCATTGACACTGTTGCTGCCTTCACTTTATTGACATACATACAGACTCCAAGGCCTCTGCCATAGCTATAGGATCTTGCAGCAGTTTGCAGAAGAGCAGCCTTTTAAACGTGCTAAGTGGAAACAGCAGGCAAGTTGACAGGGCAGCGATGAGGAGAGCCAAGAGGTTTCCGTGAAGACAGGATTTTTAAGTATTCCTAGTAACACAAAGGCAGATAACACATAGGGCAGGTATTCTGTGATCTGGGAGTGACAGCAGTGTCCAACTCCTGACAATGAAATTAATTCAAACCACCTTCCTTCGCACTCAAGGTCCATAACATAAGGAACGGTCACAACCGCTTCCGAGGTGACAAGAGAGGGTCAGGGTTCAGTGAAGCAATTAAGATTGCAGTATAATGAAGAAACTACAGTTTGGGGCCCGAAGTGTAAGCCTTAAACACTGCACCACGTACCGATTTCACTCCAAGGACACCTCGAAGGTCAGAATTTTCCCTTATTATCTTAAATTCTCCATAGCATGAGCAGGACAGGCACGCACAGGCTAAAAAGCCTTCCAACACACCTACTGCTCAGCTGGTGTTAAACACAAAACACCTGTTCGATGCTTGGATACATTCAACTCCTAAGTTAGCCTGGAAATTACCTTATTTTTTTTTGTATGGCAAGCCATCCCCATCTCACTGAACTGCATCACACATTTGTCACTTGGTGCAAAGAAAAAAAGCTACCACTGACCATTGCAATGAAGGTGCCAGGCCTGGAACACGGCTAAAGCCAATGGTTGAAGCCTGGTAGCTCATTCCACAGCTACACAACCAAGACACCCTCACACGGGGGTTAAGCATAAGCTGTTCAGTAGGTCAGCAGGCCAGAAGCTGCTCCCCAGTTACGTGACAGGTCTTGGTTTCCAGGTGTAAAACTAATTTTAAACTTAGCAGACTCCATGCACGCAAGACTGATGGCTCCTTTCTATTCCTTAGAGCATTTGGCCACATCACAAAGGGTTAAGAACACCACTACCATCCCTCCTCGCATCAGTTAAAAGGGATGATAAGACACTGCCTGGGTTGTAACAGGTTGTAGTTTAACACAGATGCATGGAAATAGCAGTCTGGCCTGCAGGCAACACACCCAACAATCATTAATATAGAGAGGTGCTGAATTCTCAAGCAGGGGAACCCAGACTGTCTCCACGCGAAACACGGCGCGTCGGAAACGCTGCTAGTCGCCTGCTTGAGACAGATGGGCTCTACTCTGGGATGCAAAAGCAAAGCTACACCATGACCCAAAGGCACTTGCTCTGTACTAGAAATAATTCCACTCTGATTATGGAAGTGTTACAAGGAGATGTTATGGCTTTCTGCACGCGAGTATTATGGCTTGCTTGAAAACAGTCACAAAAGTTGCCCTCCCTGCCCCTTTACTGGTTGTGTGACAGAAAACTAACTGCCTGGCCCTTTTTATCTCTGTAGAGCTCCAAGAGCTCTATACAAAGACATTGAAGTGTCATTATCATTAACTAGATGTTTGACTGAGATCCCACTCATCACACGGACTCGACAGACCTCACGGGCTTCAATCTGCAGCTCCCATCACCACTGCAGCAACAAAGGACTCCAGCTGATCAAGCAGCAGCAAGAACAAAACTCAAGGCACATGTGTATAAACATAAGCTCTTTTGTTCCTATAAAAAACAGGCAATAAAATATACAAAGTAAGTAGAAATTTCTCCGTTCAAGCTATGCTCCTCTGCTCTCAGTCTTCTCAGTCTTCCCTGAGGAAGCAGAACATGAGGAAGAATCACTACCACCATCTTTTCAGAATTTGTTGTTTGCAATCAAATAAATTAGATTTCCTAGGGACAAGGGAAAAAAGTTTGGCTGGATCTGGGTTTTTTTGTTTGTTTTTTTGGGGTTTTTTTTTGCTTAGGTTCTTCATAAAAAATTACATCACTATGCAATTAGCATTTGCACAAGGAAACAAGCAATTTGTTAAATCAAATCTTAAAATAATTGTGTACTGTACAAATATGCATCATTAAACATTTACAATCTCAACTTCCTAGGTGACAAAATTCACTGCCCTTCCAAGCAATGCAGCTAACCCAACTTTTCTGTTCAAAAGCTCAAAGTTATCAACCGTCAGCTATAAAGTCTCTTTGCAATCAGTGACAGGATGGGAAAAAGATCAATCTATTGATTTTAGAAGTATCAAAATCAGGGATTTCCAGGCATATGAATTATCTTAAAATAAAGTCCTTGCTAGACAGAAATCTGGGGCTGGATTTTGAGTAATGAGCCAATACTAAAGACATTCCAGTCAGTGAAAGGTCTTTCTTCGCTTGGCACTGCTCAAGTCCTTCCGATCTGGTGAGTCCTCTGACGCTTTCCTGGTTACAAAACGATAGTCTTTATCCTTGCTGTACTTATTGCTACTACTTTGACTTCCACTATGGGCTTTGGAATCGGTTTTTGACGAGGCGGCTCTCCACTCGCTCTCTTGCCCAGCTGCAGAGGATGATGATGTGGAAGGGAGGCTGCGTTGCCCTGTTGTTTGTTGGGACCTCTTGGAGGTTTCCGCTCTCGGAAGCGGAGCCCTGGCAGCTGCGGGTGCTTGCGGGCCCTGCTGCGGTGTTGTCCCCAGGCTGCTCTGAGCTGGCTCCTTGCTCTCTTTTGAGCCCTGCTCCTTGCCTTTCGGCTCTGCTCTGCCCGCCAGCCTCGGGTCCCGGGGTTTCTCCCGGTCAGCAGCCTGTGCCGGAGGCTCCGCCGCGCTGGAACCCGGGGCTCTCCTGGAGTCCACAGCCGGAGAGCCCTGGGGCTGCTGCGGCCCTGGGCTTCCCTGCGACGCTGCACAGAGCGCCCGCGGGCTGCTGCCCTCCTTGGGATTCGGGAGCTCGTCCCTCCTGCTCCCAGCAGGATGAGCCGGCACCGGAGCAGCTTTCTCTGGCCCTGCTCTTGTGGGGGGCTGCCCAGGGGGTTTTGGTGCTGCTGGCTTGAGCTTCAGAATCTTAGCAGCATCTTTCTTGTAGCTTTTCTCCAGTGTCTTGATAATGGCACCTCTTCTCTCAGCATTCTGAATCAACTTGTTCCAGTCTTCATTTTCCTTTAAAAGTGGGAAAATAAAAGACAACCCCAATCACACAAAAGAAAAGAGTTAGCAGGAGGAAATCAACACATACAAACAGGGGGGCTGGAGGACAGACATTCTCTTTTGCTCAAGGTACCTGACCAAATTGCCACAGGAATCATTGTTATGATCCCTCTAGAAGGAAAGATTCTAAGTTTCACCTGAAAGCCAAACAACAGTAGCTGTGGCTGCTTTAAATTTTTCAGCCATCAGCAATCTACTATTTAAAATTGTAACTCTTGTATACTTTTGTATTTATGAAGGCTGGAAGGCCACAGAATAGGAGAGCTGCAGGAATATTGTTTTCATGCCCTCTAGTGGTGCAACCATCAAATAACCCCCACGCACCGACAAACAAAATATAAATGAAGCATAATCAGGCACCAAGTCATCAAGTCTCCTCTAGAGCACTGCTCACCCATTTGGTGAGCCCCCCAAAAATGTAATTCTGCTCCAGAAACGCCTGCCTCACAGTACAACTACCCTGAGAAACCATGCAATTACACGGTAATAGAGTTGTGTCAGAAACACAGTCTCAAAATCTGAAGAGTATTTTTTGTTTTTTGTTTTTTTTTCCTCCACTCCTCTAAATCGATCATTTTACTTGCTCAAGTATCCTGTGACAACTGCGGTAATTGCAGCTGGAGAAACAGTAACGATCAAACAGCAAAACATCTTTTCCACCATCTAATCTTACCTGTAGACAGAATTTTTGCACTCCCCTAATGTGAAAGTACTGTGATATAATTAAATAGCTCAAAAACACTGAAGGAGCCATTTTAATGTTCCTTCTTGGAAGCAAGGAACACAGCCTTTAAGATGTAAGAATCACAGCCAAGCCCTTCTTGCTCTAACTTAGCAACACACTTAAAAAGCTCTCTTTTCATGTACCAGAAAAGTCTGAGGATGGTTTTTACTTGCTCACCCCGACCTGATGGAAGAGGGTGGATCACACAGGGATCATTAGATGCGACACTGCACCTACCATGAGTGTTTTTAGTTTCCCAAGAATGAAGAGGCTGAACCTGGCCCGGGTAATTGTAACATTCAGGCGCTGAAGACTTGCCAGAAACCTAAAGGACAAGACAAAACCAAGTTCCTAAATTGCTTCCTCTGAGACTTAAACATATAAGAAAAGGAGATAATAGTCAGTTTATCAATGAAATGAAGATAACGCAAGTAGTTAAAAAGCAGCAGTTCATCACCCATTCCCAGAGCCCTCTACAGCAGCCCTGTCTTCCTTAAAGGGTTTTGGGTGAAGCATTTTCCTTTCAGGACTTTGATTCCTTGCACAGAATTCCAGCCCTCCAGCTTTCGCACAAAAAGGGGAAATATCAGTGGCAAATCCCTTCTTAATGTTCTCTAATTGTTCCTCAAAGCCTTACTCCTATCAAGACTTTAGGCTCTTTTTAACTTGAACTGAAATAGATTAATATTTCAAATGATTAATGGGAAAACTTCCTACCACAATACTAAATGCTGGACTTGAATATTTTACCCATTCCAAAGGTGACCTGCATTTCTGCTTTGTCATGTTTCAAGTTCTGAAAAGCATATTCCTTGAAAAAGAAAGTTTCATATTACAAGTATCAGATATCTAGACTGTTTCTGCAGAACCAAAATCAAACACAATGTATTAAAATCTAAACAAGAAATGCTTAATGTACTGCTTAATGATTTCCATTAGCACTCATTTAACAAATCTTCCAACAAACCTCTGGAAAAAATAGCTCTGTGAAACTAGTACCCACTGTATCTCCTCTAAACAAAGTGCTCTGAAAAGCAGTGCTTATTGCCTTCTAATGAAGTTTGCAAGACAAAAGTCAAATCTCCCTGCTATTTAGCTTGAATAGGTACAACAACAAGGCTTCCTATTGTGACCATGGTACTGAAAGCTGTTTTTCTAACTCACCACCCCTGTATTGAAGGCTGCAAAACCCCAGAGCTATTTCAGACAATTTGGGCAATGCAAGAAAAAAGGATGGAGAGACAAGAAGCTGAGCAGGGGAGTAGACCCAATGGCATAGAAGTTATAATTGTTACTGGAAAAAGATTAAATACCACTAAACTGAAGGAATACAAGATATATTTTCTCAGGAAAGTGAAAAAAAAATCCTTCAAGTATCATTTCTTGGATAGTTTTTCTCCTCCTTTTTCAAGCTTAATGCTGGACTAGGAGTCCTGGAGACTGAAATACTTTGCTCAGCTACAAGACCAGGTGCTGCAGAATTTCACATCTTGCCAATAAAGCCTGACCTTGAAACACACACCCAAGTCATCAGTATGTGCAACTTATAAGGTATCACACTGCCAAAGCTTTATTGTATAAGTTTCAGCACAGCAAGTTGTAAAATTTTCTTCCAAAAGAACAAGGAAAGGCTAAATCACACGCCAGCCAAAAGCACAGGCAGGTTATAGCTGCTTTTGGCTTCCAAACACAATTAGCTAGATTAAAAATTCTCCCAGAGCATCCTTGGTTTTACTGTAGGATTTCAATGGAAAAAACAGTCCTTTCCCTTCCAAAAGTAGCACAGATCCACATAATTAACAGTCCTTTATCTAGCAATTAAAAAAAACAGCAAAGAAACTTCAGTTGCAAAATGTTGCGGGCGGTAACAAACAATTCTGGCTGTGAACAGCCTCAGAGTCACTGAAAAGACCACGAACTACAGGAAGGCTCATTTGCAATGTATTTTTTCTTAAAACTAAGAGAGTCACCTTTCTGACAGAGATTAGTAATAAAAGAAATCAACCCAATTGTTGCAGGGTTTCTGATACCTAGTTGCTTCTGTTTCAAAAAGCAAATTCTTATATATAAATTATCAAAATTGTGATCCAAAGTCAAGAGTCTGTGAAATTCCTCATTCTTCAAAAGGCAACCATCTAGCTGGTCTAAGCCACATTCCTAACAACATTTATAATCATTTAGCAGCACTCTATTTTACAGAAAAAATATTATATTAATAGGATACTATTCACAAAAAAAGGGTTTTGTTTTTGAAGAGCATCGTTCAGAAAATTGCAATATATCAAGCTAAAGACTGCTGCAGCACTAACATAAAGAGCCAAGTTCCCAAGACCAATACTGCCAAACGAACAGTGATGCACTAAGGCAATCACACAAATTTATCAGCACACACTGCAGAAGACTGCAATACTTAACATCTCCATGTACCTTTTGATCAAAAATCTCAAACCAGTAGCATCTCATGCAGTACTGTACTTTTTAATTTGCTAGCTGCGGTAATTTGTTCTCTTTTTTTAAGGTTAATATTCAGAATCTGACAAGGATATCCAGAGTGTCAGCATGATGAGGACTTGCAAGTCACTGCAGACAACGTACCCGATGGAGCCCTGACTGCTGTTGGCCCGGACGCACGTCACGATGACACAGTCCTTCTCTCGCCCCTGGAAGGCGTCCACTGTGTCCACTTCCCCCGAGCTGGCGAAAGAAAGAATGAGCAGGCACTAAAATACCTTAGTTGAGCTTTTAAGCAATACCCTGACATAAATGGCATAAACACTATCCTGTTTGATCAACTGTCAACATAGCCGAGGGACAAACTTCTGCTTCTGAACATGGAAGATTCAGCACATGCATCCAAAGCCGGTTTTGCTTTTCTGCTGCTGAAAAACTCATCAGTTCCATGGAGCTTGGAAATCACTTCCAAGTTTATCTGTAATTTTTTCTTTCCCCCAGAATAGTAATCTTGTCAGAGCTTCTACATGAGTAAAAGCCAAGATCCAAAAGGCCATGCTTGTTTTAAGAGAAAAGGCTTGGATGTCCCCTTATAAAAAAATGTAACTAAAGTAGAGATTTTAGCAGTATAGAAGAGTTCGAGAGGTTTTACTCCAATTTTAAGAGGATAAATAAAGGACTAACAAGCAGAAAAAAAAACCCAAAACCATTATTTGAAACCT
>NW_010587539.1:135637-153338 GCF_000705375.1 Tinamus guttatus | reverse complement strand
AGCTTTCTAAGGAGTTCTTTCCTCCTTGGATTCAACTATGAATACAAAACCACAAACAGATTAAAAATACTGTCTTCTTACTACCTCCCTCTTCTCACATCTATGCCTGGCACGTTGACGAGACAGCATGTCCAGCTTTTGATCTAGAGCTTCTTTTCTCTTCTGAATATCCTGGTCACGGTTAGGTAGTTTTCTTTCTATAATAAAGGAAAACATGCAGGGGAAAAAACGATATACAGTATCTCTTTCCCCTCAAACTTAGCAACACAACAAAAAGAAAAATAAACTATTTTTTGCCTTTTCCTTCCTTTTTTTCCCCCCTTCCTCCTCTGAGGTCTATCATCTCGAACAGTAAAAGTGAAGATAAGACACCTTCAGTTCCAAGTCCAGATCTCAAATGCTGCATACCAGCACAGACAAGCTGATGAAGTACAGGCTAGAGGAGGAGTGAGGTGGACTGAAAATCAGCTTGAGAGCAAACAAGGTCAGAGGGTTGTGGCACAAACTCAAACTGGAGGGCACTAACCAGCAGCATAGCCCGTGAGTCAGTGATCTTCTCTCTTTTTGAGCATTTGAGCATACAGTAGCCCCAAGTCCAATTTCCATGTTACTTACTCATTCTGTGTTCGACTTGCTTATCCAGGCTAAATCCACGTACTTCACTGCTGATCGATTTTTCTGCGCCCAGTCGCACTAAATGGATATCACCGCAGTTTCCTATTTATAAAAAATAACATTTCAAAATCCTTTTAGATTGCTCCAGTCAGCTCTTCCTTTTGGTTCCAGAGTAAATTTTTTTTGCATTGCAAACAGGAAACAAAACTCAATATTTTCTGCTCTTATAATAATTCATGTGTACATAACTACAAAGGTAGTTACAAGAGAAAAAAAAATCTGTAAGTTCTCAAATACTAAGGAAGATTTCAACTGTTAGCATCAATAAAGCATAGTTAAATACATTTCCTGGAATTAGCAGAAGCAGCTCTCAGACTTCAGCTAAAACTTTCAAAATTCCTACACTCGTAAACTCAAAACCACCACCAAGAATAATGCAGCTGATAAATCAATACGTAGTTAACATCTGATTAGAAAGAAGAATTCTTTACAGACTCACTGCATTGTTTAGAACTTACTTATTTCATATTAATCACAAAGAAGGAAGATTTTTTGCCCCAAAAAAAAAAAAAAAAAAAAAAAAAATAGCAGGCAGCATTTAACATGAACTGTGAAGTTCAGTCTAATTCAATATAAAGATAAGAATCTGCTTTTCAAACCTTGCCATCAGTCCCAAGTCGAGTCTCAAACAGACAGTAAACCCTTAAGGGGTACTTAAATAGCAGCCAATATATTAAAATAAGGGGAAATGGCCAATGCCTACATAAAGGGTACAGATAATTTATTTGTAAATTTATTTTTAGAAAAGCAACAGTAAGAAGTTGAGCGCATGTTTTAGAAAAAACAGTATGAGCACCCATCACGTTCATCAAGAGAAAACACCGCTTATAGTAACATATAAGCGTCATACCTAACAAGCTGTTCCAGTCTCTCCTCCAGGATTTATCTATTTTAACACAGAAAAAAAAAAATCCAATAAACCATACCCAAGGGTTCCTGTCTGTTTTGGCATCTTTCCTTAAATTCAAGGATGATCTTTTTCATAAGTTCATCAACAGCTGCATTGGATGGTGCACAAACTAGAAAACGGTTTTGCTTGATCCTGGAATTTGGTTTTTGAGTTGTTTTGTCATTCCTAGTGTTCTGTAGATTAAATAACAACAAATCAAAACAGGCTCTTTAGACTATTTGTATTGTAAAATCCACACTGTACACCCCTCCCAATCAGCATGCAGTGAATGAAGACCCTGGTATTTGCACATCCCTTGAGGTGCAGCGTGCCTTACGCTGAGCAACTGGCAAGTCAAATGTGTGACCACTACTTGCACACATTCCCCTCAAAAACAATGTACCTGATGGATCCCTCAGATGCTAATGGGGAAAAATCAGATGAAATAGATCAAGTAATGCTTTTTACTACATCAAAATATGAAGGTGTTTTCATGAGACAATTGTTTACACTACCTATTTGCATGTTCAGCGAGAAGTTTTCTTGATTTTACTCTCTAAGCTCTGTAAAAATAAATATTTTCCAAAATGTACACAAAGTATAATTCCTACAGTTACAGGCTATTTGATCCAAGTTTAAAGAAATTCAACTTGATGAATATTATCCCTAGTAACACTCTGATTTTATTTCAAGATATTATCAGTTCTACTACACCGATTCTTTTGAGAAAGCAAACAGCAGTGCAAGATGAATGCATCACATTCACCTACCTCTCTCAAAACACGAGACAGAAGTCCAACAATAGTTTTTGATTTCCCTGTTCCAGGTGGTCCATGTATAAGGCAGATCTTGGGAAGCGTTGGATACTCTTTTATAAGAGCATAAGCAGTATCAATGGCTCTCCTCTGATCTTTATTGTAGTCTTTCATACAAACCTGAAGGGATGATTAAAGCTTCTAAGTTTATTTTTATGTATTTCCAGAATCCCCCACTCTTCCCCCAACACTACATAAAGCCTCATACATTACAGTGGTCACGGAAGCTTTTGACTTTGGATTTGCTCTAGGAACACCCAATCCTCATGCAAAGGCAAAAATCAGCTTCTTGTCTATCCACCCAATTACTAACTCTGGAAAAGCAGAGTGACTCAGTGCCTTCAAAACTTGTGTATTTGCACTCAGGCATCTCTCAAACACCAGCATGACCATGGGATTTGCAAAAGTGGTAAGATAAAAATGCCCACTTGTCATCCCTCACCACAGAACTTACATCACTTTCTGAAGATAAGCGCAGACCTCTGGGATGGAAGTCAGTGTAATTTGGGTTGATGATGGCTTTAGCCAGGGGGCTCCTGCTCAGCAGCAGGAGACCTTCAAACATTCGCTGTGTGGTTATTAGGGAGCCGACCACCACACATTTCACTTTCTTATTAATGAATAATGACAAATTGCTTCGAGTTTGCACAGCGAGATGACAGACAGGATGCTGCTCATTTTGTCCTTTAAAAAAGGAAATTACAACACTGAAATACTTAATTCAAAGAATAATCAAATCATCAGTTACAAGATATTCAAATAGTTCCATCAGAGAACCTATCAGAACCAGATGTTGCCTTATACTAGAAAGCCAGGAACCAATTCTTGCAATAAATAAATAAATAAATAAATCAAAACTGCTCTGCAAAAAGGCCACAATTACTTTGGTCATACAATAAAGCCATATTATCATCATTTTTTAATGGAACAGTATTAACTGGTAACTCTGCTACTTCACCACCCCAGTTCTACAAGATACATTTTCTTCAATGAAGCCATGGAAGTTGATGGCACTCCTTGTCTTACAGCACTGCTCTCCTAAGTGCACATGCACAGCACTCACTCATCTCTGAATTCTACCTTTATGCAAAGTATTAACAACTCTTGTCACAGGAAGTCTCTAGAAAAAAAAAAATCATAGAATCATAGAATCCTTAAGGTTGGAAGTGACCTTTAGAGATCACCTAGTCCAACCCCCTGCACACATGAAAATAAACCTCCAGCTTCAGTTCCTAGCCTTATACAAGGCCATCTAGCATGGCCTTTCTATTGAAAGAGGGAAAGCAAAAAAAAAAAAAAAAAAAAAAAAAAAAACAGCCTATTTCCTCTTAGATAAGTGATATAAATACTATCGGTCAATACAAAGAAGTATTTGATGGTAGCAAAAGGAGTTGCATTTTTATCTCAAGACCATTTACTTACTAGCTGAACTGCCAGCTGCACGTGAAAACCGCTTCACGAGCCCCACGGGCTGCTCTATGTGGTTCACCACTTCGTTTTCTTCCCCAAAGGCATTTTTTCTCTCTTGGATTTCCAAAAAGATTAAATCCTCCTCCTTTGGGTGAAGCTGTCGTGCCAAATCACTTTCTCGAATAGGAGCTACTCCAAAAAAAGTTTAAGAGTTAGAATGTTAAAAGGAATATAGGTGCAATTACTTTTTGAGTAGAGAAATGGCTCACATAGCACACACACACACTTGAGAAATACCTATATGCCAAATTTTAAAGCTATACCAAGCTACAGCAAAAGAAAATGAAGCGTTGTAACTCCATTCCAGACTTATGCCTGAACACAGACCTGTGTAAAAGCAGAGTAAATCCAGAACTAATTTATTTACCAAGAGAAGTAAAACAAAACCCCATGAGGAGTGAGTTGGAAAGTAATTCAACCCCAAGCAAGTACTTGTACTGAAATGCATATTTACTATGCACATTCAGCAAAAGAGTCAATTCATGACTCTTCCTGTTCTTAAAAACAATGCTGCAACTCCTCTCCAAATCCAAGACTCAGCATAGTGCATTCAGAGCTGAAGAACACTGGCACCAGAATATGTAATGTTAGTTGCAAGATGCTAGGTAATAAGCAACATTAAATGGCTTAGTCACTCAGCAACTCTACACCTGTATTTTCAAAGCAGAAACAAACAGTAGAGGAAAAGCAGGCTGTGCCATTATCCTCATAAGGTTATTGAAAAAAATAAATAAATACAATTGCTTACCTGTAAACTCTGCTCTATTCAACTGAGCACTGAAGTTTTGCAGGTCGAAGTAGTAACTCCTTTCTTTCATTCTCTGGCTTTCTAACCAGTCTTGTACCAGCTACAAGTTGGAAAGCAGAAGCTAAATAAAGCACTCTGAAGGGTTTTTTTTGTTTGTTTGTTTGTTTTTCAGAAAAAGCTTATCAAAACTCACCAACAGCAGAAGTGACTAGGCAGAAACAAATGAAAGCTAATGCACAAGGCATAGAAAAGTCTTACCCATTTTTATGTACACATACACGCGCATATATGTATATAAGCACACACAGAAGACAAGTGTTGTTCCATTTTGAATGCAACTTTCCCACAAAGTTCTTCAAAACAAATGCATTTCCCCCAGTTGTCTTCCATTTTGCTTTAAAAATACCAATAGTCTTTTTATCTTATTTCTACTGGAAAACAGAGGCAAGGACAGAACTTAAAAGCATATAGCCTTTAACTGAGGAAATACTGAGTCCTCTGCCAGAGATAATCCATTAAAGACAAATAGCTTTGAAACAACACACCCTAGATCATTTTCAGAAGTTAAGCAGCTAAACATAAAGCAATTTTTAAACTCTTTCTAAAATTAACTAGCATTGAAGGAAAGCAAACCAAATAGCAGGTAGGTACTTACTGTTTCAAAGGCATTTAGCATCATCAAGGGGAAAAATGTATGAAAATAGTCATTGTATCCCTGAAAGCTGATGGGAACAGAGACCACTATAGATTGCAGGAGACTATCCGGAGGCCCATACTTCCTGAAGTTTGCAAACATTTCATAAGTCCATTTTAGGACTTCTTTAACCAGAATATTATGATCATGCTGCTGAGCTCCAAGGAAGGAAGAACATTCTTCTCTGACAGGTTGTCTTGGAATATTTGAAGCATTCTGTATATTTTGTGGCCGGAGAACATTACTGGAAACACAAGGCTGAGGAATATTACTGAAACTTGGGGTCTTGAATACTTGATTTCCTGATGGTACAGCCTTTGCAAGTGGTGGTCTGAATACCACAGGTTTCTCTGCATTCACTTTGCTTTTTGAAGGTGGTGGTGGTTTTTTAACATCTTCAAGATCCCTGGTGAAGGCTGCATTCCGTGAAGAACTTACTGAGCTAAAAATTTTGGTGGTGGAAGGCTTTCTTGTTTTAGAAGGTGGTAATGAAGGCTTGACAAACAAATGATCTTTCTCCGAATTGGCAGTTGAATGCTTACTGCAATACTGCCCTAGTCTTTCCACTTCTTCCACACAGTCTTCATGCTTACATTTCACAATACTCAACGGTTTGTTCTGCTCAAGGTTTTCAGCAGCATCTATTTCCATTGGTTTACTAGGTGTAGTAATTTCTCCATCATTTTCTTCTTGGGAACATAACTCCATATCCACAGGATCTAACTGAGTTAAAAATAAATCGTCATCGTCATCATCATCACCACCACTATTGTCATTTGATTTACACCAATTTTCTTTTGACGCTGTCTTCTCAAAGCTAGACTGGACAACACAACCTCTCTCTGAAGGTTTATCTTGATCTTCTTCAGCAGCTGCAGCGGAAGACAGACACAAATCCATAGGTACAGGAGAAACCATCATGTTGTTTTCTTTCATATCTCTGTTCGAGTCTGAAAAAGCAGGTGTTGGAGAGACATGTGCAGTCTGGATACCCTCCTTCTCCACAGAGACATCTCCGATTCGTTTTCTCTCACTGGTTGAGGGACCAAGGGTCTGCTCCATTTTTCTTCCTCTTTGGTTTTCAACACCTTCAACAGATGTCAAGCCAAAACTTTTAGGCTTTTGTTCCACAGATTTTGCACTCACTTTGCTAACCTTTTTGCTTCTACTGTCAGAACTTCCTGCAACATTTTTCCCTCTGCCACTTTGTTTGGGCCGTGTCTGCCTTAAAAATTGAAGATCTTGGCAGGCTAACATTTTTTTATTATTTTTTATTGACAAAGTCTGGGGAGTAATTAATTTAGTCTTCTGTCTCTGTGCAGTGCCAACCTTCCCAGCAGCTTTCCCGTAGCTACGCAATTGGGCCAGGCTCTCTAAGGAGCGCTGAGACAACTCGAACGCTTTGCGGGGCGCCTTCTTCAGGCCCAGTTTTTCTGCGGTCGACGTCGGTGCAGGACACTGCCGAATCTTCCTCGGAGGAACCACAGCAGGTGTCAACCGCCCAGGTTGAGAGGCTTTGGAGGTATTTTGAGAAAGTTTTTTACTTTTTGCAGTTTTGAGGAGTGCTCTTTTAGGACTTACTTGAGTAGTTCTCAACACCTTAGATTTTGCTAAGTTCATCCGTGGGCTCACACTGTTTTTCTTAATGGCCAGCTTTGCAGCTAGTGATAACTTAGATGTAGATGCTCTGGGTTCGGCCAATTCTGTGTTTGGGATGAGGTCTTTAGCAACAGCACTTTTGTCTGCAGAATTCTCCAGCCGGTCTTCTTGGTTTCCTTTACTAATAGGATCTTGTAAGGTCGAATTAGATGCTTCTTCTGTATTACCAGCTTCTTTCTGATGAGCAGCATTCTCCATCCGCTCCTCCACCTTGCTTGCTTCTTTTTCCATGGTATCATCACTTATGTAATCTGTATCATAACCCCACTCATTTGTGTGATCCTTCAGCATGCTGTCCGAGTCACTGCTACCAACTGATGTTGTAACAGCACAATCTGTTTTATATTCTTGAGTTTTTTCCACAGCATACAGCTGAGTATCTTGCCAAACCGAGAAGACTTCATCTTCTGTTTCAAACTCGAAGTACTGAGAGCCACATTCCTCGTGCAACAAGGGAGAGCTGGGCATATCTGATTCTTTTCTCATCTCACCCTCAGAAATGCAGCTGGGTGTTAAAGGCTTTTGTTCTGGACACTCAATTTCATTTGCTGTTTTTGTTTGTTTGTCAAGGGGCACATTTTCTTCTCCATCGGAGGAGTCTGAAATGATGATGACTTGATTGTCAAGACAATCTACAGCATAGGGAGACTTGCTGCTCTGGACACTGCTGGATGATCTCACAGCACCTTTCACTTTCCTTTTAATGTCACATCTGTTATGATCTACTGAACCTTCTTGGCTCGAATCCATGGGAAAATTGACACTCTTGGCATACGCAGCTAAAGATAACTTACTGAGATCTCTATCAACCTCGGAGTCTGTTAAACTGTTATCTCCAGAAGCCACCCTCATAAAATCCTCACCACTTTTCCCCACTGAAGTGTTTTCTTTCTGAAAATACTTTGAAACTAGTGATTCGTCATTTGATTCACACTTCATAGAGAGTGGAATGATCTGAAAAGCAGTGTTAGATACACCACCCTTATCTTCAAAACTAGATGGAACGTGGCCATTTGCTGAAGTTTTACCCATATGGGACGTCCTAAAATTTTGACCTTTACAGTCCTCTTTATTAAAGTTGCTTAAATTAGGTTGTTCCTGGTCTACAGTTGGCACATAAAGGTTTTTCTTCAACACTGACTTCAACAATGAACTTGATCTTTCCTCATTTCCTCTTTCCTCATTTTTCCTTAAATTGTTACTGACCCCTGAAAGCAAAAAAAGGTCATCTTCACTGTCCTGCAAAGCAGGTTCATTTTTAGAGGAGTGAGAACAATCTATCAATATCTCTCTTGACTCTTGTTTAAGGGAGGCCAGTGTGGATTGAAAAGTATTGTTCATGTTTTTCTCCTGCTTGTTTTCAAAGCTCCTGGAAGCCCGAGAATTTACAGAGATTTCGTTTTCATACACAGTACTCACTCCTGGCTGTCCGTAACAACCTCTGCTCACACATGCACTGTCAGAGCATTGCTGAAGTTGGGCTGCTTCAGCTTTTGAAGCACTTGCTGCCATGCAACTGTTGGGTTGCTTCACTAGATGCGGTAGTTTTGAGGTCCAATCAGTTTTCAACATCTTCTGTTTCACATTCATGAGTCTGTCTGCATCTATTTTAAATTTTGAGGTAGAATTAGGAGACACGTTGCTTCCCTTCTCATCTGAGCTATGAGCACGTTGTGGAGAATCAAAGGAAACCTGAGCATCCAGGCGCTTTGGTGTTCTGGGCTCTATTTCACATTTATTTTCCAACTCTCCACTGCTTTTAAAATCAGAATAGAACCAGCTACTTTTATTGCTATTGCCTGACACAAGATGATCATCCATATTTTTCTGAACTTCCCCACATACTTTTGTTGTCAAAGAGTTCTGTGGGCATTTGTATTCCTGAGCCAACATTTCAGCAGGTTCCTTTTTAATATATATATCCACAAGATGCCTTTCAGTGATACGTCTTGAAGATTTAGAAGCATCTCTGCCTTCCTCTTCCCAAGCATCATTTCTTCTAGGGAAAAGGTTCTCCTGACAACCTCCATCTCTGACTCCTTTTGATATAAAAGAAAAATCTGAACAAAGTTCATCCCTGCTGGATACAGTCGTTTTACATTCATCATCATGCGTCCTCTTCTCTTGCTTTATACAAAGGGTGGGCAAAGTTGTAGAATTTGCATTGTTTTCTACAGGCACAGAGGTATTCATTGCTCTGTCCTTTATAATTTTTAGAACCTTCTTCAAGTACAACTGTAATTCCTGGGTTTCCTGGATGTTCAGCTGCCAACCTAGGGATGTATTTCCGCGCAGATGATGATTGAGGTTGTCTAGGTATTTCTTGCAAAGATCATTCTGCCCAATTTGATAACCTTCTCTAAGAAGGCTGCGTATCAACTGCACGCAAGCGTGTTGCACAGAGTTAGAAGTCTGTGAAGATGATGATGAGGAACCTCTCGGATAGTTTCCGGATGCTTTTTCAGCGCACCGTGTAAACGCTATGGCTGGGAGCTTAGCACACTTCACCACTGCTTCCACCCATTCCTGGGAGCTAACCCATAGCAAATGCAGGCATTTCTTATTTCTGTGAAGCTCAATAATTGACACTAAGATCAGGACAAAAAATTCAGAGACTTTGTCACACTGCTGGATTTTTTCATTGAGAATATCCCTGATTTCTGAGCAGAGGTAGTGAATGACTTCTACTATATACTCCACACCCAAGTTCTTGAGGTCCATAAGTGATTGAACAAAAGGGATGAACCACAGAAAGGTGCTGTGATGCACATGCATATCTCTGCCTATATCAGACTGCAGCACGTTAGCCAGTGTTTGCATTTCTTCATACATGTTGGGGCAATAGTCCGGACAAATAGCGGTTTTCCATCCAGCATCCTGAAAAACAAATTCACCATGTGTCATCCTCCTCATTCACATCTGCACAGTTTGATCTGCCAGTGTTTTCTATCCAGAAATGTTACTTTATCTCAAAAATGTGACTACCAAAGATGGAATTCCACACACACAAAAGGAACTAATTTGCTGAAGAGGAACTGACAAAATAAAAAAGTTGCGTACTGCCTCCTTTAAAATTCATTTTAAAGCTTTCCAGAAATTGTTATGCTGACATAATTCAGGCTCAAATATTCAAATATGCTGCATCCAAAACATTTAAGAGACATTACTTTACAAATACAGTTTTCCAACATTAGAAAGCAGAACACTCACAAATGTTTCTTCTGTTTTAAAATAATAAATGTTACTACAGGCTGTGACTACTCTGAATCAGGTTCTAATACTTGAAAGTACATACATTTATACTTCATGACTCCATAATAAATTAAAACAAAAAGTAATAAATTAAATCAACTGCACTTTTTTTTAAGGTTAATTCAGAGTCCTTTGAGGTATGAACCTTTTCTCAATTTTGCTACCTATTTTAGTGCTTTAATACTACTCCTCTCATTTTCACAAAATCCTTCTTTTTGTTGCATACAATGACTATATACTAGCTGCTGCTTACACCATTCAAAAGTTAAATATCCTACTTAATATTTCTTATTTATAGCATATAAAAATGTCCTTGGAGAAACAGAATAACTTCCTTTTCATATTTTACATATGATGTAACTGAACAGTTTCACTTGAGAATGAGTTCAAAAAGTAAAAAAAGTACTTTAAATACCTTTTGGGGCTTTTCTGTATTGTAATTATACACCATCTGACTGCAAGTAACCATTTCATCATCATAGTCTAACTGTGGTTCACATTTAGTCCTAAAATAAGAAATACAAATCATTATAGACCCCACACAAATTACTCTGAGTAAGACAGCTAACCAGCAAAGACATCTCATTTTTCCAATACTGACACATGTAGCTATTAGAAGTTGTCAGTAATAAAATACACCTACGAAAAGTTATCATAAAAGAGCAAAAAATTGCTTCAGGAAAAGAATTTACCACTATGTCTTGGTTTTTACTGATTAAATAGAACAAACACTTAGAATGATCCCAGCCAAAATTAAACAATTAACAGCCTTCTGGTTCAGAAAAAAAATCCTGAAAAATCATATAAGATGCCAACTTGTCAAAAAGTTAGTACTTGCACAAAATTCATTATTTTAGAGGACATATTTCATCATTTCTTTGACTCAGGTTGGCAACATTTGATTTTTCTTGCTGATTGTTTCCCTCTACCGACACAAGACACTGACCAAGAAAACAAGATCAGAGCTACTACACTACCGGATATTAAAAAGACTTGAAAACTCTTCCAATCTTTTAAAAAGATACAACTGACCTCTTAAAGCTATCGCGTATATTTCTTATTTCATTTTTGTAGCTCACACTGTTGATAATGGTTTGAAAGGCTTGGATGGGATCAATAAGCTGACCCCAAACTTTAGATCCGAGCTGATCCAAAATAACCATGAAACAATGCAGTGCCGGCCAGAAGGGGTCAGTCGAATCATCTGAAACAGAACAGCAACACAGGGCAGAGCTGAAATGCCTGAAGTCCTGCACATTCTTGGAGCAAGTTGAGATAAAACAGTTTTCACTGATTTTTCTTTTTTAATAAGAAGAGAGATAATTACTTTAAGTTGCAGCTATATTTTTAATACAGAGGAAAAAACATACAGAGGAAAAATACTCATATGTACAGATACTGCTGCTTATTGCAGTCCTAAAGCAACAGGAACCTAGGTAAGTATCCCTGAAGTTTCCCAAGTCAAAACAAGGAGTTTCCCTGTTTTAAGGCTCCAAATTCAAATCTTACATTTTAACAGAAAGGACATTCCCCCCTCTACCTTGCCATCTCAGGACAACAAGTAAGTCTCACAGATAAAATTCCATCACCTCAGAATTTCAACGCTACAAACTTAGTCAACTAAACAAGTTCTTTAGAAAATGGTTACAAATGTAAATGAAATCATAAAGATGAAAAATAGACTATGAACTATAGTATAAAGATGAAAAGTAGAATACGAACTATTGCAATCTCAGCAGAAAAAAAAAAGTTACCATCTGCTTCTTTCTCCATGGTGTGAAGAATAGACTGCATAAAATCATTCTGCTTGTCTGGACCCAGCAACAAGGAATCCATAGCTTGTTCTTCCAGCACTGTTAACAACATACAAATACCTACAGACACACACAGGAAAAAAGCAATCTGCTCTTATACTTGTGAAAGTTTGTTTAGTCTGAAGTCTCATCAAATCAAGAATCACTTTTCAAATACCACAACCAGGAAATCACCTGTTCGAAGATCATCAGCAGAAAACTGAACTGAAACTAATTAAATTACTACTGCTGTGTGCAATGCTCAGGTTTTCCTGCATTGCATTTGACATCCATAAGGAAGAAACAGCACCTAGCTAAATAGTAAAGTTTTCTCTTGAAAGAAGCTCTCATGAGATAAGAGAGATCACAAGTACAAGTTAATTTCTGATCATAAATACTCACCTAACCAATAGTTCTTGTAGTTAGTAGCATCATATAAATGAGATGGCAGAAGGATGAGTTTACCCTTTTCAATCACTGAAGAACTATAAATATCCGGGCTGTCAAAAAGCCCCAACTCAATAACTTTAAACAAGCATGTCAGCACCTCCTGTAAGTCATAGTAATCATCCCTATCAACCTTCCCCAAGTTCCTTGCTGTTAGGATGGCCCATCGACGAATCTGCAGATTAAAACAAAAAAATTGGTATCAAATATGAGTGAAAAGAGCAAAACAGTCAATGCTGTATGATTAGGAATCACTGCTAAAACAAATGAGATAAAAAGGCTTTTTTTTTTTTTTTGTACCAAAGCAAGGTCTTGTAATTGCAAGTAAGAGTTAGTCTTTTCCATAACGAGTTAACAAATTGGCTTACTCTATGTACAACAAGATATGGATAACAAAGAAGAGGTTAAAACTTAAGAAAATACATATAAGAAAAGCTCCTTAGGAAGTACGTGAGAGAGGCACCATTGGACTTTGCACTTTTTATATTATGTAAACTTTAATGACTAACCTCTATTATTTAGTTATCCATATATCACAACATAAGCTGCAGTGTCAGCAGGAGGTCACTCACTATTTCTTTCCAAAGTGGAATCATTCACTGATCCACTGAGAAAATTTCAGAATACTGTCAAGTATTTAATACAATATCATTACATCTTTTAACATTTCTTAGAACAGCTTAAAATTCTGGACTTCACACCAGTGTTCAAGCCTCAAATGTCCAGACTGTCTGAAGCTGCATAAAATGAGATGGAAAAAAACCAGCAAAAATTCACCCACTCTCTATGGGGTAAATAAACATCTGTTGTGAGTTATGACAACTCAATACACCTTTGAGAGTTAAACATCCAAATTCACTCTACACAGATAAATACAATGCCTGGGGACCTCACTAGGATTGTCTAAGGAATGAGTTCAGATTCACTCCAATATGCCCATGACACACGAACCACCACGCTGCGAAAGGCCATCCCAGTGGAAGCACAGTGTGAGTTCTGCATTCTCTGTATTATCACCAGTTTTTAGTAATCTTCTCTATCAACTTAATTTTTAAGATATATTATCTGTATACGTAGTTTCAAGGAACTGTCTTCTTTTGCACGATAATATGAATATTGTTTTGAAGATGAGGGTAAAGTTGTCTCAGCCACGTCAGTACCCATTTTAGAACCTCAGGTCTTTTTTGTAATGCCTCAATTCTCTTTGACTAGCAAAAATATAAAAAAATTGTTCAGTTCACAATTGAAGATGCTATTAACACTTTCGACCTAGACATATTCGGTATTTCAAAATTCCTTATTTTGTCACTCTTTCTCAAGACACTAGATTCAAAACAGGACCTACCCCTGCTACCTATACTAGTATGAACATTAATTCTGACCCAGGCCAAAAATTCTGCACCCTTCACTTTTCCCACCACAGATCCACTTAAAAAATAATCAGGAATAATGATTCTACAAACCTATGTGTTCCTTAACTATGGTGAATTTTAAAAGAAATTATTTCAGCCAACTACATTATTCTCACTACTTGCATTTAAACCAGAAATTATCCCAAATCCATCCTTTGAAATTTGCAAGGTTCTGACTATTATTAAGTGATAACAGTTTCTAAGAATGAGGAAAGAACGAGAAAGGAGGAGGGTATTAAAAATGGGCTGTTATAATTCTATGGAGGATTTACACAAAGTAGATCCATTACAGACATTTGAATTAAAAACAAACACCCAGTGTGTCTTACCTACAATGGAAAAAAGCACAAGATGGATCATTAAATTCTTAAAACAGACCACATCTAAAAGGCAGCAAAGCTTCCAGTTACAGAAAATGTAACTTACCCCTTCATTTGGGTGTACCAAGAAGACATAAATTCCTGGATATTTCTCAAAGACCTGAAAGGAGTTTTGACCTTGTTCCATTTTGCAGAGCACTTCTACACAAAGCTCACCTAGAAGAAAAGGCAAATATAGCAAGAACTAACTCATATACTCATAAAATAAACTAACCTATTTAGTGTCAAAGAAAAATACTGGTTTTAGTATAGCAATTGTTATTTTTGCTTCTGCTGTGAAAACAATACGATGTCCTCCCAAATACGTACTACAAAATACTTACTGACTTTCTCGTGCAGCAGCAAATAGGGATATTTCAGTATCTCTAGTAGGGGCACTCGCAAGTTATTCTCAAAATCTGGGCCTACATAACCAGAGAGCTGCATGTCCCCATTCTCATCCACTATAAACAATTCATCGTCCTCTCCAACTTCTTCTTTCATTGATTTCTCAATGTGGGCAATGAGACGGGAAGTTTCCAACTCCCATAGGACCTATTCAGGGGGGAAACATACAGCTAATCAACAGAGATTTGTGAAGAGCATGAGGACATTTATTATCATAGACAAAGCCTTGATTTTCAAAACTTAGTATTTAATTTGGGAAGTTTTATTATCTTCCTGTCCCAGCATGATATGAAACATTAAAGGTCTACATGGAATTCACACAGTACAAATCACAGAGCTTTTACTTCAGAACCTCAAGAGTTAAAATTATAAAATGAGTGAGGGGAGGAGTGAAAAAGTGGACACACTTTCATATCTTTGTCAAGTATTCATGGAGAGCTTCAGTCATTATTTCGGGCTGTCGATTTACCAAAGAACTTTGTCCTTCTATGAAAGAAAGTGGGTGGGCAGTCACACTGAGGACCACAGAATTAACAATTTTTAAAGTGATTTAAAAAACTCATTTATTTTGCAACATTTTAGTGGAAGAGTGAGAACACAGAGAGGAAAACACAGTACCTTGCTGAGTAATTGTTCCAAACTTTAATTAGAAATCTAGGTTATTTCCTATATTCAATGGGAAGAGAAAGGCACCTTCAGCAGTCAACTCACTCCAGTTATTTCTAATCTGTACTCAGAAAGGATGAATTGCCCTCCAGAGGTATCTATCTCTCTCTTTGGATTTCAGAGAAGTCTGAATAACTCAAAGAGTAACCTTACTAATGATGTGTAAAAGGTCAATCAGCTATGAACAAGCATTTCTGTACATATATACACAGAGAGATACATAGAGTGATGCACACACACACATGTGAAATAAGCTGTCCAAAATATCAAACTAGATGCTAATAAAGGGCGAACTGTAATAGGCGTATTATAGGGTAAAGTTTTTAAATCAGTCTCTCATGACTGCAAGATCACAGCTTTGACAGTCAAGCATAACAGAAAACTGAGGATTTCACTGAGAAAGTGAAAGCAAGTCAAAGAAGAAAAACCACAAAACTGAACAAAGAAAAAGAAAGGAAGAAAACGCATTACAAAATACAGCAGTTATTTGTTAGGGTCTGCTGCTTTTTCAGAACCAAAACCATCCCACTATGAACAAAATTCAAGCTGTAATGTCTTGTCAGCAACTTCCTATTACTATTTTAGTTTTCAAAGATTTGAATACGTACAAAACAAAAGGGACTTCTTGTTTTATTCTAGGCTCCATGCAATCCAACATATACCCACATATAGTTAAAGAACCAAACACCTTATTTCAAAACTTGGCCCCGAGGAAAACTCCCTTTCCCAACGAAGCTGGACCACGACAACTCTGAAGTTTTCAAAGGAGGTTCAACCTCAGTAAAGAGCAAGAGTCAAAGCTCTTTGACGTTCAGATAAAACTGAAAACTAAGAATGGAAAATCAAAGCCGCGTGCAAGCTCGGCAATTTACTTACCTCATGCAAGCCTGGCAATTTCTCCCTCGCTCTGTGGTATTCCACCACGCACTCCAGGCAGTAACAGAGATCATCGTTGGATCCTTCAAGGTCTTCCCAGGACAGCTGCTTAGATGCATAGTTCTTCAGCAACTCGGTGGTATCAGAACCACTAGGCGTGCACCATCGACATGTGCTCATTCTTTAGAGAGAGCAGGGAATAACAGAACTCCTAAGGCTAAAAGCGGCTAAAATTATTTCCTTTCAGCCACAAGAGTACCTAATTCTCAACCACGCGTGGATTTCTGTACCCGTTTCTGACACGTGTGCATATGCTCTTGGTTTTTATCACACAGACGTATGCAATTAAACAAAGAAACTTAATTAAAGCATCTACATAAAATTGCACAAAATTGACGCGAAATAAGAATATTAAGAAGTTTTGAAAAGAAGTCACATGTAATTTGCAGGCTACATAATTACAAACAATGCTTGAAAACCCACTTTCACCTACCAAAAAATACTTTGTCCAGACATAAGCATACCTTCAACAACTGCAAAGGTAAGGGTTTTTTTAATAGCTTTTTGTTTTTACCTTGAAAGCATCAAGGCCTAATGAAAACAAGACTTAATCAGCATCTTTCCTGAATCTTCTCCCAAAAAGTATAGGTGAGTAAATCCCTGTTGTCAACAGAATTGAGTATCTCTTCCAAACTTTCCTGTTTTATTATTCCAGTTGGACAGCTGGTGGCAATACCTTTCTGATACTCCCACTTCTAAAACCAAAATTCTTTCTGCAAGCAGCAACAAGGTAATATTGAATCCTAACGTCTGGAAGAACTCAGGTGAACACCTGGTCTATAGAAAATGAACGACGGTAGCTGCTCGGTGTGTTGGATCAGCGAGGCCGATGGAAAATGGAAATAAAGCAGAACTGTGTGTACACACACGCAGAGGACAAACAAATTTACCTTTGGGAAATGAAGCGCTCCGCTGTGCAGGTGTCTGGGGTCACATGATGGGGACACCAACCTCGCTGTCCCGCCGCTGGCGCGCAGGGCTGCTGCCTTCAGCCAGCCATGCCCGGTCCAGGGGAGCGCGGGCACCGAACCGGCACCGCCGAAAGCGCCGGTAACCAAGCGCGTTCTGGAACGCTGGGGGACACAGCGAGCGTCGGGTTCTGCTCCCCCGCAACAACAAAACAACATGGAGGAGAAAAACCCCGCGGGGCTTTTGCGGGTATTGAGGTTAACGTGGTTTAGCTTTACCTTTAGCGCGGTTATTTACGGAAGTGACGTGTTTCGCGCGGTTTTGTACCCAAAACCGGCGTGTCCCTCGGGATGCAGCGGCCAGGTGCGACCTCACGCACCTGCAGCGAGCCCTGAGGCCGTTGAACGGAGCGCACGCGAGAGCCGCGGCCCCGCGCGGCGCCGCTGGCGGCGAGTGCAGCCCGAGGCGCTTTGAGAAGCAGAAACAACCACCCCCTCCGGGAAAATGAAACCGAGAGCGCGGCCCCCTCCCCGCGGCGCCGCCCGCGGCAGGAGAGCGGGAGAGGGCGG
>NW_010587539.1:114236-126584 GCF_000705375.1 Tinamus guttatus | reverse complement strand
GCCAGCACCCCCAGCTCTCCCCACCACCACCACCACGCTGGGACAGCGCTGGGACCCCCAACTTGAGCTTGAGACACAGCCAGGATTCCCCTCACGCTCTCACCACCCATCCTGGAATGCAGATGGGAGCCTCCAACCCAGCCCAGGACATGGCTGGGGACCCCCTTCCACATCCCCCTGCCTGGGGCAACACTGGGTCACAGCCAGGATCTGCCCTGCCTCTACCCCAGGATGCAAGCAGCAACCCCCCTGCTCCAGCCCAGGAACACAGCCCGGATCCACCCCCTACTCCAGCCTGGGACACAGCCCGGATCACCCCATCCAGGCCTCCTTTCCACTCCCCCCAGCACAGTGTCCCCATCTTGCACCAGTAGCTGTGAACGGGGTGGGGACAACGCACACAGTGTTGTGTGATCAGGAGGGGAAGCCCCAGCTCTCCCTGACAACATGGGGAGAAAGTTTCTCAGGAAAACACTGGAAGCAGATAGATTTTTTTTCCCATTCTCTTCACACCACTTGTTCCTATGACAGTGAGAAAGTGTCTTTCCTCCTTCAGACAACTTTGTGTTTTATCACTGTTAAACACTCAGTAGCCACAGATAATGACACAGTAAGAAGTTTGGGAAGGGTTTCCCATACCGCAGCCCCAGTTTGCAAGCACTAGATACTGAGACATCTAGCAGTCTGAATTAGTACTTCAGAGAGGGCACAGAGTCACTTCACAAGCCACTGTACTTCTCATCTCCCCGCTTCCTCTTGAATTATGGCTAGGCTGAGCTGAGGCTATCACTGGCTGAGCTCCATAAAGCTTCACAGGTGCCATGAAATATGGTCACACTGGGACAAGCCCTTTCCTGCCATGGTTTCTTTCAGTCCCTTTGTACAGGCAAAATTCTGCTTGTGCCCCAGGCTGCCTTGTCTGGCTGCCTGCTGCTGAATTTGCTCTGCTGTTTGATGAGACCTCGAGGCTCTATCAGCTCCTCCTGATCAACCTCTGCCGCTCTGGCAAGTCACCCATGAGACGCCCTGTCCGACCTCAGCTCTTTAGTCCCCTTCCTGAGCAGGCAGCTGAATTACAGCTCCTGTCCCCTGGATGGCACTAGCAGAATAGCTCTTGCCTTAACCACTTTTCATTCCCAGCGATCCTCATCCAAAATAAATAAACGTTCGGATCCTCCCCCAGTGCTCTAGGGAGGCGGTTGTTGCTTCTGAGCAGGGAGAGGAGGAGAAAGGGCAGCTTCAGTCGCTGCCAACCCTCGCTGGAGCCAGAGACATTCGAGCAAACAGCAAATGGTTTGGCCAGCTGCATTTTTTCCCCTCTCCTTGTGAGGGCAGCTGGTTCTGTGCAAATTCCTTGTTTTTCCTCCACAACATGGAGTGGTGACATTTAAACTGCTGCTGCTGAGCCCGAGCTGCTGTAGTTAAGGTCTTGAGTTCCCTTGATAATCCTCCTCTCTCACCACCAGGCTTTAAGTTGGCTGTAAAACTTCAACTTTTGAACATAACAGAAAATTTGGATCTTGTAACATCTAATATCTTATTTTCCCTATGAAACGTCAAGATTTCACTCTGCAGTTATATCAGGAGGCAAAGAAAAACAAAATGAACCTGCCTGGGATGAGGGCAGCTGAAGCACCGGGGGCCAGGGAAGGAGGGGAGGACAAGGGGAGGCAGCTCAGGATCCTCCCTGCTCCATCCCAACTCTTCCCGCCTTTCTTGGAAGCGCCTGCAGCTATGTGTTTGTGTAACCTAAAAACTTGCATTGGAGAAAGGTGCTGTTACGTGCAAAGGGACGACAGACCTGATGGCAGAGGTTGGGCTGGTCCTGCTCACCTCCTTGTTTGAAAGGAGGTGCAAGTCGCTGCTCAGCACAGTAGATTCTAGGCCCTGAGCTCCGTCGGTAGCGTCTCCCCTCACATCACTCACGTGGGTTGCTCTGCTCCGGGGGGTGAATTTTCGCCCCGCACAACTGTGGGGGCATCTTGGCAGTGGGGACTCTGAGTAGTTATAGAGCATGGGATGGTTCTGGGGCTCACTGGGCTTCTGCTGTCTGGCCAGGGGAAATGCCAAGTTGAGCAGGTTTTGGGCAAAGGCAGTGAGTAGTTTAGCTCTCTGTTCAACCTCTCTGCTCTCAGGGCTGCTTTGCAGGAGGGTTTATTTCTCAGCAAGCCAGCTGGCGGAGATGTAGGAAGCTCTGCACCCACATGAGGCAGTTCTTTAGCATGAAGTAGCCAGGCCATTATCAGGGATTTTTTCTTACTCTTGAAATCAGCAGTAATTCACTTTGCACTAAGTTCCATTGCAGTGTTTGTGCAGCAAACTCTTCCGTCCACCGTCCCACTGCCTCGTGCCCTGCTGTTCCCACCTGCTCCATTTACCAGCCCTCTGTGCTTCTGCCTGGAGCCCTGGGTCCCTTGTCCCCAAGGAGAGCCCTCCAGACCAGGCTTTTCGGCCAGAGGTGCCAAAGGGGATGGCCAAGGTGGGTCCCAACCTCCATGCTGTGTGGTACCACCTGGAAAACAAGAACAGGGAGGCAGCTTAGGAGCAGGGACAGTGGGAGAGCACTGAGGAATGCACAGCTGCCAAAGCTTCACCAGGCAGCAGGTACAGACGAGCCCAGAGTCCACGGTGGAGGACGGACTCGCCAACCGTCCCCCTCCTCGGTCCCTTAACCCTCAGGGCCACCGTGTGACTAGAGCAGCAAGCACAGCTGGTGCTAATGTGATGGCTCTGCTGCTTTGCAGCAGCTAACAGCAGGATCCCCTTCTTCCTCACCCATCTCCCTCACACATCCTGGAAATAGAGCATCCCATATCCAAGCAGAGGCCATGGCCCAGCTGGCTGCATTTCTGGCTGCCCTTCCTGCCTCCACATAGCCCAGCACTACCCTGTCCTCCCAATCCACCAGGATGTGTGCAGCACACCACCAGCTCTGATTAAAAACCCTACCTTTTCACACAGGCACTTCTGAGCATTGAACATTCTGCCATTCTCCAACAGAGTATAGAGCTTAATTGATCAGTAAACTCATTTAGCTCATCAATATGTTTGCCTGCAGTATAAACTGAATAAGGCATTTCATCTACTGATGCCAGTAAAAAAATCTTGGCAAAGCATTTTCAGCTTGTTTGTTTTTACCAGCAAAAGCCTTAGCAAAGCACATTTTTTCAGTACAAACTTACTAAAAAAAACCACTCAGCCTTACAGAAATAAGTAAACTCTAGGTAGGAAGCACAAGGCACCTCTACATTTAACCCTCAGCACACCTGAAATTCACTGGAGATCAGCATCTCACAGAAGTTTGGTTACTCTCACATAATTTCTTCCAAGCCGCATGCCATAATTAAGTGTGACATATATCTGCCAACATCCCTGTGTCACCAGTCTATAATTGGACAGATCCCCAGTGGATGCAGAAACTACAGCTCACCCACCCCCTTTGATAGCCACGTAGAAAAGCAAGTTCTTACCTGTTAAAATAGGTAACGGGCACAAGCAGAAAGGAAGATCCAGCAACTGCTCTGCATGGAGCAGCTTTAGGATCGAACATCATCCAGGCAACCTTCAGAGCCAAGCCCAAGTCTTATGACCTTGGGAAGAAAAGAGGTTTCGGCAGCAGCGCTTCAAGGATGAAGGGCACTTTGGAGGCCAGGGAAGGACATTCCCCTCGTGGTGCCTGCAAGGCAGGTCCTGCTGCAGCTGGAAGGTCCCATCCATCATCCCTCCTGCAAACGGGGTAACCAGGTTCAGCAAACAGAAGTTTTCAGAGCTATTAGAACAGACCTATTTGCTTTAAAAGCTCACTTACCTGACAACTGATGCCAGGCTATTTAGGGTTCATTTTGCTATGCTTTTCAATCTTTAAGCCTTTATTTAACTCCCACCTTAAAAAAAAAAAAAAGAAAAAAGGTAGATCTTCTGTCCAAATTTGCTCATATTTAGTACTCATGGCACAAGGGCAGCAGGAAGCCAGGATGAAACTGAAACTACAAATCCCACCTCACCAAGTGCTTTCTCAGGGTGTGAGGATGTGCCATCCACCCCAGCAATCCTCATACATCTTTGCTTGGTGCAAAAACTCCTAACAGGATAAATTAATTAAATGAAGGCTTCCATAAAACCATAGTTACCACTAAGTGCTCAGACAGCAGCCATACAAGCCATCAGAAAGCAGGCAGGGCATGTGTGTGACAGGTAGGACTAAGGGAGCAAAATCACCTCCTCTTGGAGCACCTCCATGCAGAGCACCCAGGAACAGGGCAGTTCCCAGAGCCTCCTCCTCCATCTCAGGGTTTTGGAGCAATTCCCAGGCTGCTTTAAAGCCCGTTTGGTGTTGACTAAAGTCACCAGCAGGAGCCCCAGCCATACTGAGATTATTTACAGCAGCCCAGCACAGCAAAACAGTGCCACAAGTCCATGGGCGACTTTCAGGTTTTAACTGTGCTCATTTAATTAGTTCTGCCCTCATCCTAATCCATAGGCACTTCCAGCTGCTTAGAATCGAGACATCCAAACCTGGTCAGGGACCAAATTTTGGCTCGTCTGTCACAGGTGGGTAACCCCTGTGACATGAAGGAGAGCAGCCACAATAATGCAAACTCTATTTGCAAGAAAGTGGTGTTTTATTAGGTGTTAATTATACTATTTACCTCAAATCGTTACATGTGTTGAGCATTCTGCCTTCTGTGCTTGCTGCTCAGGGACACTGAGAATTAATTAGTGTTTATGCAGCATTTTGTGTGCTTATTACTATTATTGTTATGTTGCTACTACTACTATATTTTTGCAATCTAAGGCCAGTGTTGCCTTAAAACACATTTTAAAAAATGTGTTCTGAAATATCTACACCCTACAGCTCAATAATTCATTAGAGAAAGAAACTAATGAAGGGCTGGTTAGTCAAATAATCATCAGATTTGGTTGTGAGCTTTGTCTTGCCAGTGCTGTGACTTCTAAGGGTTTCTTTCTCAGCGTGAACTCGTTTAAGATTTTAAATGAGTTATTTGGTACACTAAAAATTAGACTCCTCATGAGCTACGGTGCCCTCCCACGTTTTGCACAGACGCCTCTGAAGTAAATAAGGCATTCCCAAGAAGCAAGTAAACACTCTGCGTGAGTGAAAATAGTGGATTTTTCTCCTGGTTGCTGGAAGGGAGGACGTAGGCTGCAGGCCGGCAGCTGGGATGCAGCGGCCAGGCAGTCGCTGCTCGCCCCGAACGTCGGCACGCGACGCGCAGAAGGAGCAAGGGGGCATTTTCCTCCTTTATGTGAACAAAACCATGCAAATCGGTGAGACTAATAAGCCCAGAAACGTTACAAGGTGAATGCCTTTCATGTTGATGAAAAACTCCTGTGTTTATTTGTCTAATACAGTGGAAATAAAGCTTCAAAGGGCCTTTCATTTTAAAGTGCATTATTAAAATCAGCCAGCACAATAATAACCGGTAGACCAAACTGTTGCATTAGTATGACCCTAACAGCAGTGCCGTTATAGCAGAGAACATCCATGCAACCTCCTGTGTGAGCTGTTGGTGCTGTAAAATCAGAAATTAGACTAAGGGAATGAAGAATTTGTAGAAAAGAGAGGGGAAGAAAAGAAAAAAATAAAGTCACAAATGAGTGTGTGTGTAGAACGACGCAGCGCTATTCACAGTTCACCCGGCGCTGTCTCAGGCTATAAATTTTGATGATAAACCTGCAGCTCAGGCCACACTGTCTGCGAGATTTAGGAAACTTTGGGAAGAGCCGGTGGCAGCTCGCGGCGGAGGCCCCAAACCGTGTTGAGCAGAGAGGTGATTTCCAGACTAGCTCAAATCCAAGAAGCCATGCGAAAGGAGAGCCCCGTCAAACACAGGAAAGGTTTGCGCAGTCCCCAGGGCTCCAAGGCAGTTCACAGAGCCTCACGGCTCCTTTCAAAGTTTATTCCTTTCTGCCGTTTCAACGAAAACCCGATAACGCGCCCGTGTTCGCAAGCCGTTCCCTTGGGCGCTGCACGGTGAGAGCAGCACCGCGGAGCCAGCTGAACCTGGAGAGAGCATCGGGGGCTTCTTCCCTCCCCACCCTCATACTACCATCCAGCCACTGCAAGAAATATCCCTGCTTTTCTGGAAGAGGCACAGGAAAACCCGAGGTGCTCGGTGGGAACCGCACTTCTCCGGGGGCATCGTGCAGGCACCGGACAGAGCGAAAGCGAAAAGCGCCGCTTCCTTCAAACCTCTGCTTTACCCCCCAAATCAGCTCTTGACTGTTACATAGCAGAACATAGAGTGAATGCTGCGTGTTCACGGTGGTCACCAATGCTTCCAGCTCCACGTTCTGCAAGTTTTTAGCCATGCTTTCCCCAAAGACAGATTTCTTTCCATGCAAATTCTTAGAGATGCTCTTGTGCTTAATTATGGTATTGGAGAAGCCTTTGTCACCTTGCAGGGATCAATTTGTTCTTGCTCGGCTGCTTGCATTGTACAGATTAGACAAAACTTCTACATAATTTCAGGGTATTTTCTTTTGCTTAGCCTTTTATACTCTCTAAGATGCAGAAAATTACACTCTAACTTTTCTATTCACATGTAATTTATTTAAAGTGACATCGATAAGTGGAACCCTATTACTAGATTTCCTAGGGCAGCCTTTAAGAAAACTTCAGTATCAGTAGAAATATGCCCACATCTAATTTTTAAAGTGAGTCAGTGTGGTGTTTTGTGCCTAAAAATTTACTTTGTAGAACTTGATTAAAAGCAATAATGTGATTTCTGACTGAAAAAAAAAAAAGAAAAGCAAACAAAATGTTAGGGAAGATACTGCTCGCATTACGGAAGAGCAAAACGGTCTGAAAAAATGAAATCAGTTTAATGAAGTTTGCAACGGCCCTTTGCGTCGCCCGCTCAGCTCAGCTCCGTGGTGCCCCCATCCACAATTCCCAGGAGAATTCCCAGCCCGTCGGGAGAGCTCCGAGGAAGGTGCTTCCTCCCAGCACTGCTGCCAGGAGCTTCCTCACTGCGTCCCGGCCTCTGTAATCAGGCAGCTAAAAAATTGCTCCCGGATTATCCGCGGCCCCGAAAAGCACAGTCCCGGCCACGCTGGCGCTTACTTAGCATTTAGATAGGCTGGGACGGGGGGCCGTACAATAGGCTTCAAAGCTGAACTCTCGGCGCGGCAAGAGGGATTAATTTCTTTAACCAACATGCCTGATCTGGCCTATCTCATTACCCTGCCTTGTCAGCGCCCATGTTAGATTTGATTGAAGATTATACCATTTAGGCCTTGCCCCTGCTTTCCCCAGAAAACTCGGCCTATTGAATTGCACATTCTTCCGTGGGCCCCTGTCAATACGCGGCGGCCTGAGCCTCTAATTCTGCTTCATTTAAACTTCATCAACTTTTCCAATCAAGTGGAAGGATCTGAAATAGGCTCCGTAAGCAGAAAGGCCCTTTTTCCTTTTGTCAGATAATTTATTCTGTTTTCTCTTTCGCTCCCCCTCACTTCCCCACCTCTTTCTCTTTTTCTTCTTTTCGCTCCCTTTCCCTGATGCTGAAAATGAGATTACAGTATTTAAATGACTATGATAATCAATCGGGGGACCTTGAGCCGAGATTGAGGTTAATTTTTCTTAGCAGAACAAAGAAGCGTGATGCCATTGGGGATTTGAAGGTGCAATCTGTGTTTCATGCTTGTATTCCTCCCCTCCGCCCGAAACTGCAGTTTTAGGAGTCTTTTCTTGTTCCTAACTAGGCAGTTGTTGTGATTTTTAACAGAGGCAACCCCTAGGAGAGAAGAAATGTAATTTTGGGCAGATAAACAGCTAACGGCCTTCAATCAACAATTTTAATGGGAAAAAAAATCACTTACATGGTGTGACTGCAGATCTAATGAAAGTGCTATCATTACCTTATTTATTTTTAAATATACTTTAAATAATTTTCCGCAGTGGTCTAGCGAGTCGCTCCAGCCTGCTCAGCAGAGTCGTGAACTTCCACCTGAGCGTCCCTTCCATTCAGCCACTCTTTGGACTTAGCAAAAGTCAAGACTTTTGTCGCGGTTTTGCTAATCAGAAATGGCGCCGCTATGTTCACCTTATACCCAGCGCTGAAATGGTTCCTGAAGTGTTTAGATGATGTATTTTTCATTGTAATACACCAGCAGTCTCTCGCCTGGATCTTTCCCCTTCCCTTCTAAGGAAGAGAGAAAGAGAAAAATATGTATTTCTTTGCATCCATCCTAGCTGTCTTGTCAGTGCTGTTTTACATGCTGCCACCCAATGTTATCTTTTATTTGTGTCAGGAGAGAGGATTTGACAAGTTCAGTATACAATGTTCATTTGGCAAGGCAAATTTTTCATACCAATTTTGAGTAGAAAATGAAACCATCTTTCAACACAATGAGCAACATCATTTTTGGACAGACTTATTATGAGGAGAGGAATTGCAAAACTTTATTTCTCTACATGAGCCCGAAAACCCTGGAAATGAGACATTTAAACAAAAAAAAAACAAAACAAAAGAAACAAACAAACAAAAAGCATGTATGAATGTTTGAGGCCATCAGTGTGTTTTAGAAATAAAAAATAACCACCAGCTGCTGTCAGGTAGCTGTGGCCTCCTTTTTGTTAATCAGATGCTGCTGAAATTGGTTGCCTCATAATGTGGCTTTGTTTCTAAGCTTTTAAACTGTCAGAAGCTGGGGCAAGGCAGCTGCCTGTAAAAGTTTGTCAGTGTTTGCCAGGCAAAACAGTCATTAGGCAGCGGAGGCGCAGGCTGAGCTCCTCAAAGACGCCCGAGGTCTCCGCGAGGCAGGACCAGGTCTCACCACATTCCGGAGGGATCGGGGTGCCTTCCCTCTCTTGGGAATTCCAACTGCACTTTATGGCTGCACTAAAACCTCTGGACAAGCCAATGAATGGGAAAGTCTCATCATAAATTCTGTTTCTTGTACTTTGCTGTCTCTGTGGACCCACCGCGTGTCCGAGTTGGGCAGATGCAGCAGATTCCTTGGAGAGTTTCTTGATTTTGGCTTTGTGCAGCCCCTTTCCCATAGGATCTGGTTCATGGTAAGGACTCCTTGCTGCAGCTGCATAGTGACAACCCAGGGCTGTTAAATACACATTTTGCAAGGCAGAGTGTGTGTTGGAAAGAGGCTGTGACACCCGCAGCGGGTGACAAGCCCAGGGCCCCTGCAAGTCGGAAGACGCTGTTTAGGGACCAGGAAATGGCTGGATAGCTTCCCTGTCCTGCACGTCCATAAGAAACCTCAGCGTTCAAGGGGACCTGAGATGGGCTTTGATGCCCCAGCAATGACCATATATGAATTTTACCCACTGTGAAGGACCAAGAGGCCCAGCAGCCCCATCCGAGCCCATGCGACTTTGAAGAAGCCTTGTGTGTGTCTTGGAGCTCTGCTTTGCATTGACAGTCTTCTCTCTTTAAGCATATATTGACTCACCATGGGGAAATTAAAACTCCATTAGATGCTGCCACATTGTAGAGCAGACCCCATTATAGCGGTCGAGTTGCAATTAATTGGTTTCCTTAGATATTACTTAATTTTGGAAGGCGCCGGCAGGCAGGAAGGACAAGGCTGATCTAAACAATAATTCTTAAAATGACACAATCTAAATAAACTAATGAGGTGATTACATAGTTATTAATCTAAATACAAAGAAGAGTCAGAAAAATATTGGGTATATAATGATTTGGGAAAAAAAACAGCAGAGCTAATGTCATTCTGGTTTAAATCATCATGAAGCAATCAGCATTTGTGCTTCGAGGTGGATGAGGGTTTAATAGATTAATTATATTTCGTGCAAAACCCTGCTGTTCCAAACCGTTTGCGTTGGTTAACTTTGCACCATCCGAGCAGGAGGCCTCTGTGTACGTGGGCCCTGTTTTCTAGTTACGGTTACCTTGAGATGAAGAAATAGAGACGAGAACAAGAGACAACGTTGTGAATGGGACATGTGGTGGCACCGGGCAGGGAGAGGATCCCCAGCAGGTTGGGCAGGGACAACAGGTACCGCTCGCTGTGTGGCAGGAGCCGGGCGCTCGGTTTGCTCGGATCTTCAGGGTGAGAAAGTTTGGGGCTTCAGGGGAATAAATCACTAGGCCTCCTGAATCATTAAAAATGTACTACGAGGAGAACGCAGAAAGGCTATAAATAGAAAACAAAGCAGCTTGTATATAAACTTTTACAATGACTCTTACTCAGACTATTGTCACCATCTGTTTTTAAGCACTTTTGGCATCTGTGGTCTCCAGAGACTGGCATCCTTTCAAATTCCAGTTCTTTTGCTCAGGCTCTGACACTGTGTTGGTCTCCATAAGCCTCCTCTGATGTCAGCAAAGAGCATTTGGTGACAGTAGCCCAGGTCCTGTGGCCTGCTCAGTCTGTCTCCTGCACCCTGTTACGGTGAGCAGCAAAGGACCCAGGATGGATATGTGGAGCTGGTTGGCACTCAGAGGGTGGCAAAGAGGAGACCTCAGACTTCCAGACACCTTCAGCTATTCAATTTACAGCTCTGAAAAAGCTAATACTAACTTTGGTCCAACCTGATCATCACTGAAAGCTCCACAGAGGAGAACTTTAGACTGCTTGAAGTCCTGAAAGCAGCTGTTTCTCCAGGGGAAAGGCTGGGTTGCCCTCACTGGGTGGTGGTGACAATTAGGGATTACACCACATGGGTGTCCTGAAGTGCCCATAGTATTTGGGAAGAAGAAAGTAGGTTGGAGCTGAAGCATCCCGATCTTCCCAACTGTTGGGGCGTTTTGGTTTTGGGATCACGTTGTCCTGCGTTGTTTCCATTAACATGGCACTGAATGATGATCCCTGCAGAGATGGAAGATCCGATCCCCAAATTCTGGCATTAATTCCTGAGCAGAACTTAGCAACTCAGACTGCCCCTGCAGTGGGGTAGCCCAGCTCCCACCGCGGCTGGGCACAAGTTCTGCACGGTGACGGAGAGGAGCAGAACTTGCTTTTTTGCACTGCTGGGCGCTCTTGAGCCCTGAGGCTCAGGGATGGCAACAACTGGCTGAGGATTCCTTAACAGGTTGCACAAATTAGACACATTTCCAGAAAAAAAACACGCACAAAATTCATCAAGTAACGCTTGGAAAAAGCAGCTCTCTTTTCAGGAAATGTGGATGCCTGCTTACTTTTTATCCTAAATGCACAGAAAGTGTTTTCTAAAACACTACACCAGCCTCCCTCAGCCAGGGTCTAGCCCCTCACCTCCCTCCCGCAGGGCTGTTAGGATGGAGCCGTGTTTTTAATCTGAGACTTGACAAGTAATCCTAAATTGGGACTTTGGAAAACCTGTGATCCTATCTAGCATGTCTATCCTATCAACTGCAGCTTGGTGCTTTAGTGGCATTGAAAACAAAGGGGAAGAAAGTCTAACACATGGTATCCTCAACTGGAATGAGCTTTGCTGTAAGAGGACACTGAGCTGTTTTATAAAGCCCAATATTATGCTTGAATTATGCCTGAGTAAAGGGAAAGGACATTGTTAAAGGGCCCTAAACATGGACCATAGTGGATCTTGTTGCTTCCAAACCATTCAGCAGTGTTGTTTTGGGCTGCTAATGGTTTGGTATTGTATTTATAAGCTGGCAGGGTAATCCAGAGAGCAGCAGGAGGGGCAGTTGCCTTAAATAAAGCTTTACAATTCTGCTAATTAAAATGATCCTTCCTCTCCCTGCGCTGACTAATGAGACAGAAGGAAGAACCGGGGAGGGTTAATGAAAACGTTGCCATGAGATTCCCTATTTTTAATTGGTCTTTTTAATGTTTTAATCTCCTTTACAATGTGGGAGTGGAAACAGAAATTTTCTTTCAACCTTTCTTGTACCATGCCCAATAGGTTTGTAATGCCTGGATTTTAGGGGGTACATTTCTCTAAGTAAGAGAATCTGTAAACAAAAGTCTGGAACTGAGCACACATGTCTTAAGCTGGAAGAACCAAATTTTGTATTTAACTGGGGACAAAAAAAAAAAAAAAAAAAAAAAAAAAAAAAAAAGTGAACCTCTTTTTAAGCTCAGCTTCTAAAACTCCAAGGGAGCATCCATACCCTGAGGACTGAGGCTGAGACCTATTGTGAAGGACTGGCACCGATGCTCAATAGTATTTAGAGCTTTAGGCCATGATGCTCTGTTAAATGCAATATTTATCCCATGAGCATGTCACAGTTCACCTCAGATGTCAAGAATTCAATTAATATTCTATTTAATAGAACACGCCGTGACCTAACCTTTTAATACTCTTAGTGTGTCTGAGCCTTCCTTATTAGTGTCACTCTCTAACTTTCCTTCTCAGCTGATGCCTCTAACAACAACTGGGATGGGGAAATTGGAAGCCAA
>NW_010587539.1:77986-114220 GCF_000705375.1 Tinamus guttatus | reverse complement strand
TTTAAATTACTTTTGGACCTCACTGTGTGGCTCCACTAGCTTTATCCCTTGTAAAACTCAGCTCACAGGGGGTTAGCACACCCTGCTCTTCCCATTTTTATGGGGTTGACATTTGGCAAGCTTCAGCTTTCTATTGATTGAAAAACACAAAAAGCACCGCCAAATTTATCATGGTCTGAGTCAGTTATTTCCATCAAAACAGTCTTTCCCCTTCCTTACAGCACATTAGCAAACTTAGGGTCAGGCAAAAGCATCAGGTAAGTAATGCCTGGAGGACTGACTCTGTGGGTTGAAACTTCACCTGTTTACTGTAATGATGGGCTTATATTTGAGATTTTTGGAATCACTGCTGCAACATTTTAGCTGTATTAAATCTGAAAATTGTCTCTGAAAGCAGGATTACTTGAATGCACCAAGATTTTTCAGATGTAACTAGAAAAATCACAAGATTCTTCCTGGCCTTGAGTCTATGAATAAATAGAATTGTCTTCTTTCATGTATCACTAGCAACAATGCAACAGCAACCCAACTTGACAATTTTGTTGCTGATTTAGATCAGATGTAGCAGAAGTGAATTCTGCCACCCTTGGGTCATCTCTAGAGGGCAACTAAAAGAAAGCCATAAAAAACCCAAACGCAGTAAATTGTGCATTTGAGATCCCATGAAGTAGAAGATGGGCTTGGTAATTTGCACCTAGTTCTTTTCAAGAACAAAATTCATTGTGAAACCAGGATCGGCTCCAGCCCCACTACCGTGTGGGCACAAGACATCCGCAGCACCTTAGAAAGTGAAAGAGGAAGGAAATAAGTGGTCTAAATTATTCTGTTTCATGGAGTCTTTCCATTTGGAGAGGTACTAAATTGCAATTTTTTCCCCTCTTTTTGAGGCAGCGTTTCTGCCCCTCCAGGCAGATGGGAGGGATGAGGATGCAGGTTAGCACAGCCCAGAACATTTTGGAGAGGTACTAAATTGCAATTTTTTTCCCCTCTTTTCAAGGCAGCGTTTCTGCCCCACCAGGCAGATGGGAGGGATGAGAATGCAGGTTAGCACAGCCCAGAACATCGGCCTGCAGCTGGGAGGGGGCCAGGCTATTACCACACCTGTGATTTCAGCAAGATTTGTTGGGAAGTTCAGCCAATAAATACAGAGCCCATGCTGCAGCTCCTTAGAGGGGGAGGAAAAACAGACATTGTGCCAGCTATTTTCATGCAACTATATTCATTATTTATGCAGAAGAAGAGATATTTCAGGAAACCAGAGTCGAGCCATGAGTGACAAGGTATCCCTCCAGAGCACAAGGTGCAGAAAATTGCACTGAAGTTGACAGCTTTCTAATGTACAGTCTCTATTTCACTGAATTACTGCATGTTGGCATTTTGAAAGTACAAGATGACCTATTTATTAGCTGTGAATCAAACAGAAATTACATGCTAGAAAATAAAAAAGTTGTATGTTTCTTCCAGCTGGTAAGGTGCTTATCCTGCAGAAATAATATATACATAAAACCAATAAACAAAGGATCATCAGTCACAAAACACTAAATTTAATGTGGTAGGAGCCATATTCATCGTGTAATATTGCAATCACATATGCTTGTTTCCATACTTGTGATGTAATGTTAAAAATGTATCTATGTCATAATACTTTAAATTTCACTATCCTTACTCTGCTTTGGCTCCCTCTCCTTTTGACGGGGCCAATAGTGGCTTGGAGAATGGGCTTCAGTGTGACATTCACCTTGGAGCAACACAAAGTGGGACCTGGAGATCAAGCTTTCGATATTCCTGGGTGTCCTCTCCAGGCAAAGAAGTCTCCTTCCCCTTGTGTGGATCAAGGACAAGGATGTCCACGGTCCGAGGCTGCCAGGCTGTCCCTTGGAGATGCAGTCCCACATGCTGTACATGCTCTCCCCTCTTGGCTCTCAAAGGTCTTAGCCAAGCTTAAGAGGTGCAAGCAACATGTGAGAAAAAATTGCCATGCCCAGCAGCAGTGGGTGATTTTATACAGAGGATTATACAATCTGCAGTACTCATCTTGCCACATCACTGCCACTTCGAAATCCAGCCAGCCTGGAAAACCCAGCCACAAGTTGTGCATATCAAAATTCCAGCAGCATATGGGACAGGCAGGTGCACACCCCCCTTTGCTGATTGCTTTTAAGCTAACTACTTCAGAAGGAAATGAAGAGCACAAAGAATAGTACCAAATTCCTGCAGGCTCAGCTGGAAGCCGTTAGCAGAGACATGTAGTGAACTCTGCAACTGCATCTTTGGCTCTGCCACTTTGCCCTTCTGCAGGTGCCAACAATATGATTCGTGAAACCTTAAATTCATATCAGCCTTGTAATCAAACTACCTCATAGATATATATACTACCTGGATCCATGCATATATTAATTATACTGATAGGGCTGAAAATTATAGGAATATAATATCTACTTCCTCCAAATAGCTGGACAAAGAATATTTTAAAATATGCATTAAGTCAAGTACCTCTGAAATACAAGCAGGGTTGATATTTCAGCATTGTACTTTTCATTTATTCAGGGTTAACCTATAGGATCTTCTAGAAAAAAAAATCAATACATTAAAAACATTCAGTTGACCACTTGACGGTACTTCAGTCCCTCCGTATTGAATCCTGAATGGTAAAACTTAACACAACTCTTTTTTGCTTGACTTATCTTCCAGCTCCTGCATATATACAAGCTACATGCCTTAATGCAAGGCTCATCCATTCGTCTTAGTAATTTATCTCATTTCCTTTGGAATGGTGTCCCTCAGTGGCTCAGAGAAAGTGGAGCGGTTGTTTTAATAGATTTGAGTTTTATCTGCCTCTCTATTTGCAGCAGGGCATAATAATAATAAATTATGATACTAATAAGTAGGTTGTGCAGAATGGACTACAGTGGTACCACTTCCCTCCCCCTCCAAAAAAGTAATTTATGGGTACATTCTTGTGACTTTAGGGGTGTAATAAATTATCAGGGTTCATTTTTCCATCCAATTTGAGGCAGTGCAGCTGTGTTTTGCAAGCAATAAACTCTTGTGTTGTATTTCTTAACTAAGCACTGAAAAACACAGTGTGATTTTTTTCCCTCCCTTCCCAATTATTGTTGCAACGCCTGGTAGCTTCTCTATAGTTAAGGGTTCGCCAGTGCTTCTATTACAAGCCTCAATTTTCAAGGGCCTCTAACTTCGCTCTTTTAAATCATAGAGGACTAGAACTCGATGTATGTCTCTGTCATTCTGTGTCTTTTTAACTAAGAGAAAACAATTTTTTAAGGACTCCAAAACTCCCAAATTGAAGCCACATATGGAAGTCAGATCTGTGGATGAAAGCATCTAGTAACGCTTGGATACCTCTTAAGCTCCTGGAAAAGCCCATGAGTGCCTCTATCTTGGCCATATCTTGGGGCACTATTTGATTCTTAATCTATTTCATTTTTGCTCAGGGGGCAAGAAGGATAGTGCCAAATTTCTGTTGTTTTGCAGCTGAAAGGTTTGGGTCTCAGATAAGACTCCACCATTTGCAGAAGCTCCCTCAAAGTGATGCTCTGTGCAGCAAGGACCTAGCAGTTCAGCGTGTTAAACACACAGAAGGTGTCAAGGAAGCACCAGCTTGTGATTTCTGGGACTAGGCAGCTGTATCTATCAGAATCCCATCATAGTGGATGTTCAAGGAGAGTTTAATGTGGACCTGACTTTCAATCCCAATCCCTTCCTGTCTGCATTCACCCTGATACAAGCAAGGGTCAGACAGGAGGGAAAAAAGGGGGAAGGAGGTACGATATCAACACTAAAATTGCACCGTTTCTGTCAACCGCGGAGACCTGTGCAGAGAGGTACCGTACCTGGTTAGCTCTGCCAGTCTTGGTGCATTCCTTCCCTTCTGCCAAATTTCACTGAATTTTAGAAAAGCCACTGATTATTTGTGGCTGTGCAATCCTTATCTGTGAATTTCACTGAATTTTAGAAAAGCCACTTATTTTTTCCACAAGAATTTTGCACAGATACAAATAGGGATCGTTCATTTTGCGTAGGCACCGCTCTGCAGGAGAGGACCCAGCATCCTGTAGCACAAGCCAGAACATTGCCCTGGCTTTTGAGGGGGCTCCAAGAGGAGCATCATGCCAGGAAGGGAGCAGCCCGTGTCCCCTTTGTGCCCCTGCTGTCACATCAGGCCTCTGCAGCCCCACTAGGCTAATGCTCCTGCTCACCCAGCCTCCTACGCGATCAGCAATTAAGCTGTGAAGTCAGCCCCTTAATATTATGTTAACACAGTTCAGTATATTAAATGTAAAACAAGTCATAATTTTTAAAGGTACCTCGGCTTACTGAGTTTAAATGAAGGCAGCAGTAGGACTATCACAGCCATATGCAAATCACCTGCATTTTAAAGCTAACAATAGATTTGCTTTATTGTTTTGGCATTTAACGAGTGGGAAAATAATAAATTAAGCCACATGGGGAATCCCTGGTGCTTTTACAAACTGAAGCAGTGCCCATTTGGAGAGAGAACATTCCCTATTTTTCTCCCTAGCTGAATTCTCTTATCCCAACCCCTTATTAAAGCTTATAGGGTAAAATTCTCCTATTCTTCCGTTGTTCCTTGGTCCACATTCTGCTCTTGCTGCCTTCCTATAGCTGCCTCTTGGAGAGCTCTCTGCAGACAGAGAACAGAATAGGAAGAGAGACTAGTGAGGCCATAGGGAGCTAGAACAGGGTTGTAGTTTGAGGATGGCTGTAGGAGCTATTAGATCACAGACAGCTCTTTTCTACCTATTGTAATAGGTAACATAGTTGGTAGCTACCAATGAGATCTATGTAAAGGGCCAGTTAGAATAGGGTTTGGTCAGCAACAAAAAGTGTCCATGAAAGTAATAATATCCATAAAAAATATCAGTGAAAATAGAGCATCTCTATCTGCCTATTGAGCCCTGGCGCCAGGGACCATCCATGGGAAGTATCAGCTAGACATGTCCCCAAATCTGCTTTCCCCTAGAAAGAAAGGGAAATCAGCAACACCAAAGGATGCTGTAGAAATTAGAAACAAAGACAAAACAGCCAGCCTAAAGGTAACGTGACACTAGTAGCATTAAATAGCAACATAAAAATGCCAGGGAGAGTGAGAATTTAAACAAGATAGGGAACAGAAGTGTGGAGATAATACCTGGAATGGAAACCTGCAAAGCTCAGCTGAGTTCTGAACACACCTAGGGATAATTTACCAGCTCCCACCTTGTGGCTCTGGGCAATTTTTACAAAAGCCCCTGCAGTCTTAGCACACGTGTCTGCTTTCCACTACGTCTCCTGTTCCTCCTATTCAATATATTTTGTCTGTTGTCTTCAACATCTGCTCTTATGTACTCGCCACATGGGAAAAATGTGGAGAGGAGGTTTGTGGAGCACTCTGAATACATAAAGTGCTGTATAAGTGCTAAGGATTATGGCTATTTTCATAATAAGTCTTCACCATTACCTGGGTTTGAAGTCAGGGGTGGCTGAACCAGACAAGCAGAACACTCTCAAAAGCCCAATTAGCTTCATAGTTCCAAAGCCCTCACAAACATTAATGCACCCATCAATGTAAAACTAAGATAAGCATTAGTCTGTGCTCCTGGCCCAAATCAGCACCTAACCAGTCTGATATTAAGACTTATATCTGCACTCTAGAGCATTTATCCTCATTGCCCAGAGGAAACCAAACCACAAAGTGCCTCCACTGGCAGTCCAGGTCTTACAGCCCTAGGGACTGTCTTTGGAAAACCTGATCCCAACCAGCATATCCCAGGCTGGGATCCAGGAGAAACTGGGCTCAGACCTCCAAGTGATGTGTTTTATTAATCTGCTACAAAATCCAGATGGTGTTCAAAACACAAAGTCTAAACATGACATGGAAATACAGATGGAAAAGCTAAACACTAAAATAAGTGTTTGATTGTGTCATAGATGTGCAGATACACAGCAGCAAGCTGGCTTTAGAGAGAGATTTTCAGATGACTTGAATGTCTCCCAAAAAAGGATTAAAATACAGATTCCCCCTATTATTTTTCAATAATACAAGCACAGCACAGAACAACTCGCTAGTGCCACAAACTAGTTTTTCATTTCTGTTTTTGTTTCATGCTTCAATATCTTCTTCCAGCTGCTCATGTCTCCTTTTCCTTCTCCTCACTTTGATCTATTAGTTTTCCCCAGAAATGGGGTTTATAAATCATTGTAATGCAGCCCTGGGAAAGACGGTGCTTAGTGCAGGGAGAAATACATTGCAGCTAACAGCCACGGCAGGGAGGAAAACTCTCACCTCGTAGCGGGGCTTTGGCGACAGGTTACTGATGGCGCTAGGTTATTTTATGTCTGCATTCGTGCCATCAGGGGCAAGGCCGCAGGGAGCGCTGCCTGGACCCCCTTTGCAATATTTCAAGCTTTCTCCTGCAGGCAAAAACAAACGCTCCGGGGCTCGCAAGGGAAGGGGGAAGGAAAAATTGCCCACAGAAGGGGAGGGAAGGCAGGACAGGCGGGGATGGATCGCTTAGTTCCCGCTTTTGCGGGATTGCATCTTTTTAAAAAGCGACGCTTGTCTCTAGCGCATCTTGGAAAGATGCAAATTTTATGCAAGGCTAATCTGTTCATAGAAGCCACAGGATCCAGCTTTCCTATGGCATTTCAACCACTTTTTAACCAAAGCTTTCATATTTCCAGCTTTTACTTTGCTGCCAAAGGCCCATGGTCACTGTCGACCTCCGGCATAGCAGCAGCACGAGGCCAGGATGCACAGGGGCAGCCTCACCACCAAACCTGGGCTTCTGCCCAACGATCCCCCTCCAGCTGCATCCCAGTTTGGCTCTCATGAGAGCAGACACAGCTGCACTGTCCAAAAAGGTCTTTTGGCCTCTGCATTTGAACCCTAAGGGTTGAGCTCCATTCTCTAGGAAGGCTGTTAGAAGGAAAGCAACATAAAACACAAAGCTAGGAGGCCTGCAAAGCCGGACATGCTGAGCAAGCCCTAAGCAGCCCTTGCAGGACAAGTTGGTGGAGGGGCCACAGCAGCATTTTGGCAGCAGGCTGCAGCCTGCAAGTGTCCCACCAGCAAGAGCAGATCCCCCAGCCTCCCTCCCACGAACCAACATGAGCTCTGAATGCAGAAACCCCAACACGAGCTCTAGCAGATTAGACCTGGCTCTGTCAGCAATTGTTTAAGAACTAAGCACTTGCCATAGGGTCTGGGTTAGAGAGAGGAAGCTATTTCCAGCCCTGTTTAATTAGGGAAGAAATTCCTGTAGCCACCTGAAAGCAGCAATCTCCCCTTCAGACCCTTTCAAGCACTTGCTGTGTTTTTTGGATCACCAGCTCCTAATAAGACCACCCCAGGCAGGCACACCATCTTTTAGGTTGGAAAGCACACAAAAGAGACACCATGCTGGAATCACACCTATATCTTTAACGAAGCATTACCCCCTCCTCACCCCCTTCCCCATAATTGCCTTGTTATTGTCATTGGTGCCATTGCTCATTGGCTCGGCCCTAGAGAGGCCCGAGGGAGCAGTTCTGCCTTAGCTAAACCAATATCTCCTGCAATAACCCCCTGCCGTTTCCCCTTTGCTAGCCCGTCTTGAATAAATCCTCCATCTCTGTTTGCTGAATGATCATAAAGGTATGATTGAAGTTTCAGATTTAAGGTTTCTTCCACACTGAGGAGCAACTCCAGTAATGCCAGCACCTGTTTTCTGACTGCTTTGGACATGATCTACATAGAGGGAGATTTGTAAGGGCAGAAGTAGCAGTGCAAAGAGGAGAGCACAGTATTTCCCACGGATGCAATGCACACATACTAGCACATCTTGGGGTTTAATTCACACACGCTTCCTTCATCCACGAGCCTCACCACAATTCACAAACACCCAGCAAGGCAGGCAGGACACACAGGGTTTTACCTACCAGCAAATCTGCCTTTAGCAACCAAACAAGGGCCCCACAAGACTTGGTTGCCTATTAAAGGAGTATCTTAGCTAGAGATTGAACACAATTTGTTGGAAACTACCTTAAAGTGGTTGTAGGAGGGTTGTATCCTGAAGCAGTCCTTAGTGTTGGCTTCCTTCTCTAAATACCTCAAGTTCCCTCCAGATTGTCTTAATGCAATCCTGTAGGTACCAGAGTTAGGCTTTGAGGAGCCAAGAGAAACCCTCTTGCTCCCACAGGAGTGGAGAAGGTCCCAGCTGCTCCCTCTGACCAAATTCCCAGTATCCAAACGGGCATCGCACTTTGCAAAGAAACCACCACCCAAGCATTGCATCTTCCCTTGGAGGCAACAGGCCTGAGGAGCAGAACAGGAGACTCTGGTGCATGTGCTGTGAACTCCCAGCCAGGGGCTGTTGTCATCTGCCTCTCTGCTGCCTTGGCCAGGGTGTCCAACCCTTCCTTGGGCCCTCAGCCCTGTTCCCACATCAGTGGGACACATTAGAAAAAAATTAAATAAATCTACAGTTTTACCTGCAGCACTGCTGACCTAGGAAAGCCTCCCAAATGCATCCACAACATTGGGGCCACAGCAGGTTTGCTCTTTTCCAATTCACACCCGTTTATGCTCATTCACTTCTCAACAGAAACCTATAAAACTCTTGCAGCATGATGCAGTCCTAAATTAAATGCATTTTAACACCCCTATATAACAAGGGAATGTTTGCTCTTTTAAATTAATGCATGGAACTGAGAAGGGAACCTTTCCTGGAAAATTTATTTCACTTTCTTTGGAGCCAGAAAACCTCATCCCTTTCCACCTTTTCCAAGAGCAAAGATTGCGTGTTATAATGAGGATTTTGTAGTAACGAGAGCATTGTGTGTTAGACGAGCTACGAAGTGAACAACAGAAAAGAAAAGACGACTTCTGTGAACAGCAGTGTTAGTGATGTATGGTAATACTTTTCCTTAGTGCATTACAAAAGAAAAAAGCAAGATAAAAATATCTTCCATTTTCTCCCTAATTTGTAGTTTTCTGGTGTTAGCAAGGCTTATAAGACACATGCTCCCAATTAGCTGCTCCTCTTAATTTAAATGCTTCATAAATTATCTCCTGCGCTTGTGGATTATCACTTCATAATGCGAGTTAGCATTTAAATAAATAGCTGCGATGTAGGAAATTAGAGAGGTTTACAGTCTGAGGCAGCAGCATAATGAAGGAAAATACCACAGCAGCTGAACAGGGGTTGGGAGAGAGATGATGAGACAGATTTTTTTCCTTTACCTTTTAGCAGCCAAATTTGGACTGCAGCAGGGAAAATATGGGTCAGAACTCCAGCAGAGCAGGCTCCTTTTGTAACAGCTGAGCATGAAGGGAACATAGAGAATTCTTAAGCACATAAAACATCTGATTTAGCAAATATGATGCAATTATGAAGAGACCTTTCAGAGCCAACTTGTGCCTGCCTCAAGAGTAGCCCCTTTAAAAGCAATTGGGCTACTCTTGTGCATCACCTGAGTGCTATTTGACCCCTCATGTTTTAGCTCTTCAAAAGATATAAGAGTAAGAAGCAATAGAATGGAGCAGATATGAGATTTTAGTGAAACCATTTGATGGGGGAAAGCAGGGAGGGAGTCAGGTGTAGGATTAAAGAGAATTTTGTGTAAAAAAAAAAAAAGTCAGAGATAACGAGCATTAATTTGTAACCCAAATACCTCTTGCCATGTTTTCAACATCATTAATAAGACCAGCCCAAAGGCAATGATAGCTCTTTTAAAAATAGGCAGCAACATCCCAGTGCTACTTCAACCCAGTTTCACAATTATTGTCATAAATGTAGAAAATTAGGAAGGCAAAGCAGGACAAGAAAAAAACCTCATGACAACTCCTTGGGGGACTGAGGCTCTCATCAGCATTTGCTGGTCTTGTCCTTGGTGTCACTGCTTTTTTTCCTCCGCAAGAGAAATTTCTGGCAAGTTCCTGACAGTGGCCAATCTCACTCGACTCCCATTGACTCGTCTGGGAGCTGAAGACATGCGGGGGCTCGCAGGCCCAGCCGTGCCCATGTCGCAGCCCCAGGTTGAGCACTGCAGCTCTCAGGGACATTCAGCTATTACAGCTCCCCACTCACTTGCGCAGAAAAGTCCCAAAATGTCAAAATCTTGGATTTTTTTTTTACCTCAAAAACACACAAAAATCATAGAAGTCTTGACAGCCTTGACCAAAGTCCAGCCTTAGGCAGGAGTAAAGTGATTAGGTACATGATTTCCCAGAGAAATAGTCTGACACATTAGGATTTCACAGTAACCGGCTCTAAGTGTAATGGGCAAGGTGTGATTTTGCTCACTAGATTTTTGCAGTTAATTTTTAGTATGTTGAATACATTTTGCTGTAGGACAGAGCAAATGATTTGGGCAGATTCTTGCTGTAGCACAAGACCCTCTGTGCTTAATAGGAGCTCTGTCTGGCTGACAGCACAATTTGGGCCTTCCCTGTAGTTAATATACTTTAAGAGCGGTGGTCAAATTGTCTCATCATTTACATCCATGCAACCTGCTAATCCCAGGAGAACTGGGGAGCTGAAGCTCAAGACAACCTGTAACTGACTCAATTTTCTGTTTGCTTAGCAGGTTTCAGCTAATTTTAACTGCAAGCTTCCCAGAAATGCTCCTGGTTAGAGGCCCAGCTCTTCCTCAGTCAATAGGACTGAACACAGGCTGAAGCTCAGCTGTATGGAGATTCCCATCTGGACTTCTCAGGATGCTTTGGTGGAGCCTATAGGTGTTGAGAGCAAAAAAGGAACTCATGTCATTCCAACCACCATCTGAAATGGTGGAAGAGCTCTTCCTCCCATGCACTTTCCAGTCAGTGCAACAAGGCTGTGTGGGTAAATTGCCCCCGCTCACAGCTCTGCAATGATGTTGCCCTATTTGTGACATTTGCGTCCCCACTGCCATCACCTTGTGTCTTCAGCAGCGGCCAGTGGGTTGCCACAAGCACCACTGGTTTCTTCCAAGCTTAGAGCCCTATTAGCCTGTTGTGCTGGGTAGGAGCGCACAGGATCCAGCTGGTTAAAGGCTCTTCATGTTTAGGAAAAATGCAGTAAATGCTGAAGACACTGAAGGTAGGAGATATGATTGGAAACCCAGGCACCGAATCCCTTCAGAAGTGTCGCCACTTTTTACAAAATCATCTTTTATTCTAAGAGGGCATTTTAAATAATAAAACTGGAAGCTCTTGCATATATCTTTCCAACTGATCTACTAATCATATTTCTTCAAATTTTATATCCCTGACCCTTGTAAAGGGATTGCAAGGAAGGCGTTTTTTAAGCTGCATTTTAATAAGTCAATATGAAAGCTCAAAATTATTTAAAGCTTCTTAAATAGGATTATATTTGATTTCTTATGGGAATAGTGGGGGATAGTCTAGTAAAGACATTCTGTCCTGCTGAGGTTTTATTACATTAAAGAAACAGCATCCTTTAACAGCAGAAACTTTTATCTATTCTCTAATGAAAATAGAGATTATTCGGTACATGAGGTGGCTGAAGTTGATAAGTTCCTATATCAGCAATTGGAGATTAAAGTTTCTCCTTGAGTGAAAACCAAGAGATTCCTAAGGCAGAGGAGGACTCACATTGAAGAGGTTGTCTGTCCGTCTGCAGTATTGAATAGTCTGTTCGAGAAGGTACTACTACCGTATTGACTTTAGGCAAGTTCTACTGTGAAGTGACAGGGAGGTCTCAAGGCAAGCAGCAGACCTGCATATAGGGATTGAATTTGGTCCTAACAATCCAAGTTCTAGAAAAGAGAAGGTTATGATAAAATAGGAGGGAAGCAAATTTTCACATGCTATCCCATCTCTGTGTCTTTTGGGGCAGGTTCTCACAGTCAGCAAACGGCCCAAACTGCCCACAGCTAAACACCCCCATAGAAGCCAACAGAATCTGAGGAAAAGCATTCCTGAGCAGAACAAGACTTCAAGGTTTGCTCTATAGCAAATACCTCCAAGGCTCTGGTTCCTTGGAAAATAACAGCCTAACTACACCCTTTCCTATCCACTCCCAGGAGACTGCAGTTCTCTATGGGGCATCAAAAATAAGGATGATAAAAACTCCTGCTCCAATATCCCGCCCACATTCTTTCCAGAGCCCCCAAAACCTAGTGCCATCCTGGAGACAGAATTATTCCATCAATTTTCCCATCCAGTTCTAGCTAGAAAGTCAGGAGTAGATTTAATATAGGAGATAGTTTTCAGTATTTCCATCTCAATTGCATTCAAAACCCATAGTGAGCCTCAGTCTTCAGGGCTGTATCTGGGCTGCTCACTCAAGGCTTTGAGACAGTCAGCAGGATAAGCAAAAATAGGACAACTGGGCAAGGGGATGAAGATCTCAAAGCTGAAGAAATTCATATTGACAGAGACACTGCTGAAGAGCTCAGGTCCAGCAGGTGCCCCACAGACCCCAAAACTAGAGGGTGCCACACAGCCAGAGAAGCAGATGTGGGATCTGATTCCCTAGCAAAGACTTTTTTTCTCCCCTCCAAGACCATTTTCCAACGTCAGAAAGTAGTAGTCTTGTTACAGAGAAAGCCGGTTTTGACATTTGTGATACTGTACTGCTGAAGTTGCCCAACTGAGTGTTATATTCTATCTCAAAAACAGTGATGCGTACTTGGATTTCTAGAACTGCAGCACAAAGGAATTTTTCAAGGGAAAACTAGAAGGGGAATATGCTCATAAAGACAAATTAAAATATGGTGTACGCAAATACTTTCATAACTGCCTGGCCCTTTAAAACCAAAACACTAGAGTTCATTTGCATTTAGATCTCTTTGGCTCCCTCTTTTCATCTAAAGACAAATCCTCACAAAGGCTGCTTAATTAGACCAAATTAGATTTCCACCTAGTGGCTTGTCATTCATTAGAAAACGCTGTTCTTTTTTTCTATTTTGGTAATTATAGGCTGGTCTCGCCGTGTTCACTTCAGACTCCAGGTCTGACTAGCATCCATGATTTTGTGCAGATGAGAGGAAAATTATTCAGTCGCATCAAGTCTGTCCATTTTACAAGTTGGATAAAGACCATCACTGGAGTCTTTTATGTAATAAGGTATATTCTCTTAAGTCTTTAATGGTTGATTGTAATAGCATATCTCCCCGCAATTTTCAGGACTAAACACGAAGTACCAGCAGTTCCCACACGACACTTCTGTAGCTGAGAGTGGGTGTCTTTCCTTGGGTACAGGCTCCTATTTCAGGGACCTTTGGTTATGGATCCGGCAGCGTTGTCCCCAGCTCAGGGCCTGCCATGCTGGGTGCTGCACCCAAGTAATGCAAGGGGCATTGCAAGAGACATGGGAAGGGGCCACTGGTGATGGAGGAGGAAAAAGCAAAACCAGGGGCTTTGAGTTCCATCTGCAGTCCAGGTGCCATGGTGGTGTCTTACAGGGCAGGGGAAACATCTCTCCCACTACCATCATACATCTCAAAACATGTTTTTTAGAGGGGAAAGACTTTCAGATTCAAACCTGCAGCTTGAGAATACCCACCCCACCTAGAAAAGGCAGTCAGATTAACTCAGGCTGTACATGGAAGCATATTCTGGGTTAGTAGTCATCTAATCTGGAATATTTGTAGTGATGGGAGTTAAATTACTGCAAGATTCCTGAGCTTTACCCTTCCTGAGGACCTTTACCCAAGTACCAGCCTCATCTCCAGGCTGATCAAAATCCTTTCCCTCCCATGGTTGGCCATAGTCCATTGGGAATATCTCACACCAGCCAACAGGCTCACAGACACTGCAGGTCTGGAATGTCCTTTCCCAAGGATTGGCCACCCCAGCAGAGTTTCACACCAGCATGGGAGACTGTGACCTGGTCCCCCAGGCTGAACAGAGTGCCAAGCAGCAGTTCGTTTCTTCACCAGTCTACGCTCCATCCCCTTTGCTCTCCTGCATGAGCACATTCATCCTGCCTCAGTTTCCCTAGCTCTTACAGCAGGATTATTGCTCCGTAACATATGCTGTAGTTTAATAATTCAGGGCCATATCTTGTGGCCCTTCATGAAGCAAAATTTCTTTGACTTTGACCTTTCATGTTTATGAAGATAACTTCCAAGATAAGTGCCAACCTGTTATTAATAATCTTCTTGGAAGTGGAATTGGAAGCACTTGACTGTGCACAGCCAAGCAGCCAGCACTTACAAATCTGGATTTTCACCTGTGTTTTATAACAATATTCTTGTTTTCCCAGGCATTTTCATGAGAGGACAAATAAGTTTTCCCTCCTTCCACCTTTAAAAAAATCTGATCAAATTTGCCTTTTTCAAAACACTGAACATTCCCTTTCCCATCTACCTAAACCTGATGTTGAGTTACTGTCCCCCAGAGGCTTTCAGTAGCTCAGTTCTGATGTATCCCTGCACTTTGTAGCTCACTGCCTTCTTAGAGTGTAATCAAACATCAAGCTAAGTAGCAAATAAATCTCCCGATCTCATAAGCTGCACAGCAAGATCATGTAAATGCAAATGAAGGGCTTGATTTCAAGCTGTCGCGGGGGGAAGGAGGGAAAATGCTGGGCCCTGTCACCGCCATCACTTCACTCGGCAAGCGCAGTAAATCTGCAATAATAATAGTAATGGCAGCGTGACGGGAGGCTTTACTGTACAAGGGGGTGTAATGAAAAGTCGAGCAGAAGGTAGGGAAGGAAGCAGGGCCTGGTGGAGCGGAGGCGGCTGCCACGAGGTCCGAGACGCAGGGTGGCCCCGGCCGAGCGGCCTCATGAATTTCCCCAGCATCTCCCCCATGGACAAGCCGCCTCCAACATCGGGATTAAGGCGGCAGGACGGCCTCTCTCCCCCTGCACGCCAGCAGGTCTCTCTTCTGCTCTCAGGCTTAGTCCTTTCTGGAAAATTAATGCAAGGAGCAAAGAGGCCTAAAATCCCCAGGAAAGGAAGAGCGCGGCTTGCAGCCAAATCTGGAAACCTTCATTTTTTGCACCTCATGACACCTTTCGCTCACACCCATCTCTTGCAAAAGGAGCCTTTTTCCAAGACCTCTTCCTCCTTTGCAGTTGTTCCAATGCTGTTGGAGGGCTCCCCTCCAGGGCTACAAGCAGAGAACTTGATACACCCAACTTCATCCTTCAGCCAGCTGGGCCGCCCACACCAATAAAACACCCATTGCTGTGGCTGGTCTGAGCATGGCACCATCCGAGCAAACTCAGGTCACAAGTGAGAACTACCCTGCTGGAGGGTGCCTTAAATGTCCTTAAAGGCCTCGAGAGCAAACAAAGCCTCAGGCTCTCGCTCCCAGCCCTGGTCCCTGCAGGAAGCACCGGGAACACTTTGGGAAAGCCACTCGAGGTGGCATTTCCGAGCAGGCTCTACAAACAATATTTAAGAGGCTGATTTTCCCCGCCGAGGTCGTAAAGGGAGAAAATTTGCAGAAGGTACCCAGAGAAAATTAGGACCGCCTGGGATGCAGAGAGAGACGGTTTTAATTAGAGCCAAGAGGTGGGAAATAAGGCAGAGAAATGACATCTTAATGAGGTTTAATGAAGTTGTCTGCTGATAGGCACAGCTGTCAGACCAATCTGTATTCCAGCCAAGCGGCTCCGTGACAGCCTAAACCTGAACACAGACGATGGAGCCGGCAAAGGGAAAAGGACCCTGGGCATCAAGCCGGGCTCCATCTCTTCCCACATCCACAGGACCTCCGACACCCGCAGACAAACCCTAAGCCAGCCCGCGAGCGCCTCGCTAAGCTGCCAATGGGAAAAACCTCAGTCTCCGAGTGCGCTCAGCAAGATTTCTTCCCAATCTTGCCTCCCAATCCTTTGATTTGCGGGTAGGAAGATCTTGGCAAACAACCAGAATCCTCCGGGTCCACCGCTTCTCTGCAGCATCACGGCTGTTCACCACGTTCAACATATTGGACCAATTTTTTTTTTTCCTTTTAATTAATTATCCAGCACCTCCAGCTTTATTATTCAGTGCAAAATGACTGTAAAATGCTACCAGATCACAAAAAGGGAACAGCAGGAGCTCATTTTGCAACAGAGTAAATATCCAACTGCATTTACTTAAGGTGCACAGCAAAGAGGAACCATTAAGTCTCTTCATTTCCTCCCTTCTACCCACTGGAAAGGGCTTTGCCACGGGTTTCTTGCAAACCTCTCCCCTCCTCAGGGCTTCTTTGCAGGCAGCTATGCCATTTCCCCTGCACATCGGCAGCACATAGCCTAAAAATAGCTGTCGTGCCGGCGCCTGGGAACGCAGCGGGAATAGACCAGCCACAAGAGCTAGTTCATCATTCCTGGCAAGAGTTTATGCATTTTGAGCAAGCCCCCTCGCACCCACACAGGGTGTTTGCACCAGCAGCGAGCAGGACCGGTGCATCTTCAGCCGCAGTTTCTTTGCTCACACCTTGCAGACAGAGCATTTAGCAGGAATTAGCACTTCCCCATCCAGAGGAGGATAACACTGAAACATAATGATGGTCATGTCAATATCTGTATTCAATACTTCCTCAGGGAACAGCATTGAACTAGGATTTCAGTGTTTCCCTTCTCCCAAAAGGGGCCCATGCCAACAGCTACAAACCCTTCCTGTGGGAAACCCTTCCCCAACACCTTTCCTATGGAAAATAACCTGTCCCAAAGCACCCACTCCCATACCTTGTGTCAGGGCTCAGGTTGGCCTGTCACCTTGTCCTCCCTGGCCTCCCCCAGCAGGACCTCTGCAGACTACAAGGCTCCTACCCCTGCCCTCCACCAAGGAGGTTTCCAAACGTGCACGTCCCATGGGACAGTACCATGGGGATCCGAGAGCAGAGACAAAGGGGTGAGGGGAGGTCATCTAATCCCACGGATATCATCTGCCTGGGAAAACCACGAGCTGGGAAGGACTCATTTTCAAATGAAGTAAAAATGCAGATACTCATCAACTCAAGCACTGTGCAGTGCTGGAAAGCCTGCTCTGCTCCCCTTTTCTCATGTCCATTCCCAACATTTGATGATTCCTGGGCAGGGATGGGGATGTGGCAGCATTTGGGGAACTTAAAAAATGCAGATACTCATCAACTCAAGCATTGTGCAGTGCTGGAAAGCCTACTCTGCTCCCCTCTTCCCATGTCCATTCCCCAACAGCTGATGATTCCTGGGCAGGGGTGGGGATTTGGCAGCGTTTGGGGAACTTAGTGGCAGTTTTCCAGGAGGATGCACGACTTGGAAAATGGAGCAACTTGAAGGGAAGTTAGGATGGCTGCAGAAAGCCTCCCCTTTCAGGCCCTGTAGGCAAAGGCAACATTAGCTAAACAAAGTTTAGGTCCCTATACCATAAGTATAAGCAAGTCAGCACCCCCACTTCCAGCAAGGCCAGGTCACTTAATACAAGCACATTGTGTGGTTCAAGCTCTGATTATGTCCAAGAAGTGGGGCTCAAAGCTGCTCCAAGCAGAGCCAAAGCCATTGGTGGTCCTGAGCACCACACAGCAGCCTCCCCTGTGCCTCTTTTGGCCCTTTGCCCCAAACATTAGTCCCAGTTCTGGGTTTGACAGTTTCCTAACCCCAGAAAGCCCTTGGGAACCAGGGTGCCATTGGCAATCGCAGAATGGTTAAGGTTGGAAGGGACCTCTAGAGATCATCTAGTCCAACCCCCCTGCTCAAATCCTGCTCAATCCAGGCATCAATGGCAACAGCAGGAGCAGCCAACACTTCTGCTACAAGTCTCCCTTTGCAGGGGTGAGCTCCCCGTGCAAGGTCTCCAGCTCCCCGCTAACCTCGGTCTTCTTTGGCAGGCAGAGCTGGGGAGGCCCCGTCGATGCGGCTATGCCCTGCCGGGCCATGATTTTTCATACGGGCTCTACATCCACGGGACAGATGGAGGAGTCCCTGAAGGTATGACACCACCACAAAAATACAGGCATGCAGCAGAGTCTAATGCTTAGGGGAGCCTCTTCTCTTAGTTCTCAATAAGTCAGAGGGGAAGAACTCCACACCATTCACCAACATAAATGTCACACAAATTGCTTGGTGACTAGTGACATTTCCCGGGAGCCTTATGGGCTTGCACAGAACCCAAAGCAGAGAAGGGATGACACGTGGCCACTTCCCAAACAGGCAGAGCTCTTGCTCCATGTTCTCAGGTAATATTCTGCTGGGAGTCAGGCCTGTTGGCCAAGCCAGGCTAGAGGCCGAGTAAACATCTAGTTCGGATGGGATGTACAAAAGGCACAGGACATGGTGACACTCCACAACGGAGCCCTGGCAGAAGCCCCAAACACCCGGTATGCAGATTCATCACAACCACCTTCCCAAAGCATTCGCCAAGATGCTTCATCTTTCCCTCTCGTGTCTCCTTCCACCTCCAGCAATCGGCCACTGGCACGCCATGAAGCCCAGGCCTGCTCTACGACGGAAGATGCCCCGGGACTACATTACTATGAACTGTGGCGCTCTCAGAGCCGGTTATGCCACAGCCCAGGAATTTAACTTGTTCTACAAAGCCAAGGACATTCGGCAAAAAGCAGATGAGGAGAGTCGCTTCAAGAGAGGGCCTCCCAAAGTACCTGCAGACATGACATACGGCATTGTATCACGGTAAGGGGAAAAGCTCTTGATCTCTGCATCTCCCTCACCTCCCACTCAGCAGGGTCCCCAAAAGAGAAGCACCCTGAGCCTGGGAACACTGCAAATGCATCACAGCAGCATTTCCAGATCATACCCAGATGTCAAATAATCAGCTACTTAACTCCTGCCTGCCACAGCACAGCCCCATTTGACTGCTGGTGCTAAGGACTTGTAACTCCTTAAACACAACCAATGCCAATCCTATAATTTAAAGCCGTATGATGAGTTGTGAGCTAGACTTTCTGCTTCCCAGGGTTATTTATGCCAAGAAAAGTGATGCTAAGGCAGAACAGCATTTCCACCTGGTCATACAGTTTGCAGTACTCTGATGCAATTAAGGATCAGTTCAGGTTCTTCATCCCATTGTCTCTCACTAGTCAATTTGTAACCCCACACTGGGTTTCTATTTACAATTTTATAAAGCATCGGGTGCATGAGCTGTGCCCGAGTCCCTGTGCAACAGAGGCTGCAAGAAAAAACATCAGCACCTTGCTCCAACATGTCCCTTCCACTGCCCGCCTGGCAGGAATCCAATGCAAACAAGTGCTAAAAGTCTTGGAAAGAGGCTCCAGAGCTGCCTTTCTGCTGCTGCATAGCAGGGTCTTCATGCTATGTGCAGGCCTGGGCTAGACATTACGTTTCATTTTAAGAGCTGGATAATAATCACTACCAGAAAAATAACAGCTACAAATTCTAGAGAAAGGACATGATGAACGACACCGTGTATTTTACATGATAGTAAATGGGCTTTGCATATGCAAATTGAATGGATTTTAAAATGGTATTTAATGACAATTTTCGTAGCAGACATTAACATTAATTGCATCAAAATGAAAATGCAGCATTAGCTTGCTGTTAGCTGCAAATGTCCCAGCTATAAAGCTTTATCTTTATCAGTACCAGCCCTCACTGATGTGACAGGGCTGCTCTACAAATTGCAGGCAAAAGGGCTTTTATGTTGCAAAAGTATCCCCCAACGTAGACCAAAATCAACATCAATTTTGCTTTATTTCTTCATAAACGGAGGTTAAATGGCTGCCTGTAGGAAGTCTAGACACATTTCAAAAGTTTTGAGGAAAATCTGCAGACCTCACAGCAGTAGTGAGAAAGAGCTTTTAATTTTAAGTTATTTGTTGTACAACTTGTCCACTCTTTAATAGCTACCTTTTATGCAGACTGATTGTATTTATCCCTTTACTTTAAAAGTACGTTATAGACAAAATCAAATTAGTAGGGTTACCGAGGAGTTGTTACAGCCATTTGGGTAAAAGCAGGGAATTTAACTCACTTTTCACAACTGGCAAGTTAAATACCAGCATGGGTAGGGGCTGCCCAGACCCAATCTGACTCCTTTTGCAGAAAGGTCGGTGGCACTGGCCAGAACGGCCCTGGTCTGCCCTTGGTGCTAGAACACAGTGTGGCAGCCCTGTTTCACCAGCTTTCTAGCACATGGATGGGCACAGCTGCCCTCAAATTGAATCTGTTGCATCTGCTGAGGCTGTCAAACCCTCCCAGACAAGAAATACAAACAGATCCAATATTCCCAGAGGCTAGTGCAAGCATAGAAAGATTCTTGAACCTCAGGGTCACCATTCAAGTAACAGAGCAGGCTGTTAAACAACCCTACTTAACTGTTTATGGATTTAAGTTGCTTCTGCTTGCAGATCCTAAGCCCTGCACAACTCTTACTCATGCTGCTGGAAGGGAAGGTGCTCTTGATTAAAATACAAGACAGGTTGGGGCAGAAGAGACAAGAACAGCAGCATAGCATCCCTTTCCATGACTCGAGACACTCACTTGCCTTTAGAAACATTGACTTTAATAGACATTTCAGTGTAGGAATTTTGCTGAAGTCTTGCAGTGATCAAGAGATAGTGTAGAGCACCAAAAGGTGCCAACGTTTCTCCAGGCACTGGGCTACACCACTAAAGGCTCCTCTCTCAGCTAAAGCCACCAAGGTCAGGACTTCTCCCCAGGCTCCCAAGCACAAGCTATACTTGGATCATCCCAAAGAGAAGCAAAAAGATAGTGCTGGGGTTGCTATTAGTGCCTTATTAATCATGCCCTAGCCCTGCTGCTCCTTCTAGCACAGCAGATCGCTCGTGCCTCTGCTTCCACAGCATTCCCAGCGGCTGCAAGGAGCAATTCAAAGCCGCATCAGACACTGGAGTGAGCCTGAAGCTTTGGAGCCCTTTTCCTTTCACAGGATATTTACCTTCAAAAGTCACCCATGCCCCTCTATCTATTCCCCATGGGCATCTTCCAGGGGAGAGAGGCTGCTCTGCTTTCTTATTTTGCTGATTCCCCCCATTCCCACCCTCCCTCTTCTCCGAGAAATGTTTGCTGCGATCATGTGGCCAGCTTTGTTGTGAGAGTCATAAAAAGAACATTTTTCATCTCTCCTTTTTCCTGCTCGCGCTCCCTCTCTCTCTCAGTATCAGACAGAGATTTATTCCCTCCCTGATGCCTGTGGCATTCGGAGCTGGGAGGGGTCAGCGGAGGCGCTGATGGGACGATAATAGATAACACGGTGGTTCCCCAGGGTCTTGTCCAGCTCCACAGCCTATCCATCAGCAGGCAGCGCTCGTGCCAAGGTCAGCGGTAACGAGGATGCGCTGGGGTCCCGGCTGCCCCCAGGAGGCATCCTCTGGTCAGGCTCCTCCAATTCGTGCTCCGGCATCTGATCTCTGAGAGCTGCCTTGTGCAAGCCACAACTCGCAAAGGGGAGAACATCCACGCACGCAAACACTGGGGAAGAGGCGCTTTGTGGCACCCGCAGCCCTCAGCCCTGGCACAAACAGCTCTGCAGATTTGCTTTCAAGGAAGATCAGTCCTTAGCAACCCCTCCTACAGGAGCTAAGCCCATCTGGGTAAGCGCTTTCTGCACAACATGTCACATGCTGCAAGGTATTGCAGATTAAGGTTACTGCTGTCCTGGATCTCAGTGCATGTCCCTTCCCAGGTCCTTTCATTTTAAAAATCCCACAGTGCATTCAACCTCTTCTGCCTCACCATCTTGTTCTACAAAAGGGAAGATTCCACACACTGAGTGGGCAGATTTTTTTTTTTTTGATGCTCAAAATCTAAAGTGGCAGGTGTTCTGCAAACACCTATTGATACCAAAGAAGATACTGGAGAACTGGGTACTCAGGTGTGACTGGAAGTCTCAATAGATGTCCAGGTTCATAATTAGCCTCCTAATCACCCTTTCTGCAGGTGAAGGTTTCTGCATGCTGAAAGTAGCAGGTACTAAATGGTAATTTGGGGAATTTAAATATACAGGTGATATCTACATCCATAACACAGATTACATTGATTTGCACAAGGCCTCACAGTGAGTTTGAAGCAAAAACAAACAAAAATCTCACCCAGGCACAACCAGCAGTGCAAGCACAAGTGTTTTTCCCAAGCAGCTAATGGCAGATATCATGGCAATGTAGAGCACTTCCCTTGAACACAGATTCCTCACCACAACTTTTAGAGCAAAGCTCCTGTTTTCCTCTCATTTACTAAAGCAAGTTTTCTAATTGCTCCTTCTGAATCCTACAATGTGTTCATGGACAAAAGGCGCTGCACAGACCTGCTGCTTGTTCCCACCCAACACTTCTAGCTCCTCTAAACCCTGCATGGCCATAACCTCCCTCGGACTCATTGCCATCCTCTTGGCAGTCAGCCTGTAGGTTGGGCTGACCTTGGGCATGCTGGCAGGATTTCCCTGGCACTGTCATCCATGCAGTTCCTGCCGGGTCCCCCCACCGTGTACCTTCACTCCAGCCATCCCTTACCTAAATTTCATATCCTTCATATTTCATATCCTTGCTTCATTGCATCACCATGGCAAACTCACCCTTCTAAGTACAGAACACCTCCATCTCCCCACTTCAAACTTGTACAACTGACTAAAGGGATCAGTTATCCAGCACCTCCCTCTTGTCTTCATATGATCTGAAATTGTCCTGAAGCTCTGTCAACATCTGAAACATTAAAGACCACTGAGATAACTGGTATATTAGCTATTTCTGCAGCTCCTGGCTTTACCAAGTCACTGCTTCCTTCATATCTTTCACCTTGCCTGACTGAATGGAGAGCTCAATACTCACACTCCTGCTCTCCAAGTGGCTTTTCCATCCAAAGGGCCCACAACATGTGCAAATAGCCAAAACAAAGCTTAGAAAGCTACCTAAAGGCTGTCTTGACATTTCCAGCTTCTTTTGCACCCATGAAAGTGCCCTAGCAGCTTTGAGACACTTGCAGAACATTTAGGATCATTAGTATATGTCCCTGGGTAAAAAAATAAAAATAATTATAAAATGACTGCAGAAGTCAAAAAACAATACTAAATATCAGAGTGTTCCTGGAAAGACTCCCCACTTCATGTAATTTTGAGTGCACTGGGAAGAATATTAGTTCTGGGTAAGCATAGATATTTACTACAGTTGTAAGTTTTTCTGACTGTTTCTTGCTGTGAGATTAAGAGGAAGTAAACTGCCAAAACATGGTTTGGCAGGAGGTTCAAATCCTGCACACCAGCCTCAAGGACAGCCCCAGAGCTGGGAACAGGAATGTGCTGAAATTCCTTGTTTTATTTAGATCCCTTATTACCATTTGTATAACACTGAGCAGAAAGAAAAAGGAAATTTTTCAAGTTTTTCCCCTCACACAAACACATTATCGCTATTTTACATGGACTTTACCTCTGGTGAACAGAACTGGATGAAAATCACTACCATTGACCACAAATCACCTCTCACCAGCAGTGATTTCATCACCCCCTCCCCCCCCCACAAACATCTGCTTTTTCGGTCGGTCTGATAAAAACCAGGATCAGAAGAGAACAGCCCCAGAAGCCTTTCTGTGAAAGCAAAGCTTTGCAGCCCTCATTGACATCTTTTCAAGCAGAGTAATATTCCCACCCAGACAGAGAGAAAGCAGCATGAACTTGAGGTCAGGGCAAAGAGCAGCCTGCCCTTTGATTGGGTTTGCTGCACATTTTCTTTTCCATGCAATGAGCAGAGCACTCTCCCATCAGGATTTTTTGCATTTAGCACAGGAGCTGCTCAGGCTCAGCCCTGGAGTGAGATCCCCAGGCTGGAATGGCTCTGCCCCATATTCACAGCCTTCCTGAGTCTGACTGTTAGAGGGGGGTTTCCCAATCAGTAATGTGTTGAACATAAGTCTAAATAATCCACAAAGTCAGCTAAATATCTTCTCAAACTATCAAAATATCAATGCTAAAGCACAAGTTACAGTTTGTGAAGCTGGTTCTTTAATGGACAAGAACTGGCCAACTGGCTTCAGTACATGTGTTTCCATGTGTCCATTTAGGACTGTTGCAGGCATACACCTTACACTTGGCTTGGGAGGGAATAGTAAAGCAAACTGGTGCTCTTGTAGCCGTGTGTACTCCTAAGCACAGCTATGAGCATCAGATAAATCTTTTAAAGTGTGCATTTACAATGGATTTTATTCTTTTTACTGTTCTATACATACGAGCCCTTTGAGCAAAATAACGGATCCTATGGCACTTAGAAGTCACTGCCTCATTGGCTGCCCACAGCGAAATAATTTATATTGTTATTTCCTCATCCAAATTACAAGGCTTGTATAGAAGCTTCAGAAATTCAGGGTAATCAGGGCTTCAACAGCACAGACCCTGCAGTTGCCAAAGAGGCAAAGAACTCACTTTTTCAATTGGGAGCTTTTCCAGCACAAGGACTGCAAAAAAAAATTGGTCCCAGAGTGTTTCCCACCAATTTTTCTCTTGTTATTTTCCTCAGTGGTTAATGGAAAGTGAGGACAAGTGGAAATCATTTAAAAATGATCTTTCAGGCCTCTCCATGGGTTTATTGCCACAGCCTATTTAGAGTACCATAAAGCTGTAAGGGGCCTATAACTTTCCTGTGTAGCCCACAAGCTTCTTAGGAAGATGAAGAGCCTTTGCATTTGTGCCCTGCTCATTTCCCCACCTCTCCCTAGGACACACGTGCATGCAGGGGCTCCCATGACTGCTAATTGAATTCACTCCAGCCAAAGCGTTAACAAATTGCAAGTGACCTTTTATACAGATTTCAAAGTCAAGAATTCACCACTACCTCTACATCCCTCCCCTACCCTTCACTCTTAGGCAAAACCCACAAACAATTAAAAGAAACAAAGAGCCCAGCGGCTCTTTCCTAATTAGCTGCAGGAGGCAATGTGAGGGCAGCTAAGTGCTTCAATTACCTCGGCCCTCCTCACTGCCCTTGTTAGAGCAGACAGGTCCACTAGCCAAAAGGGAACAATTAAGGGCAAGCAGAGCCAGGCACTTTGCAGGGGGATGCGGGGACCGTGCGCAGGCTCTTGCACCAGGCTGGAGCTGCAGTCGTGTCCCGTCTCAGCAGAGACAAATTAAGAGGAGATAGATTGCTCCAGCCCTCCCATAACGAGGGAGGAAGGGAGACAGCATAGAGGTACAAGGGAGCTGTAATCAGAGTTTTCCTGCACTATAAACCCCCCTTCTAGGACAGAGGTACCTGAACCTTAATGTCTCACTGCTGCATGTGCCAGCAGCTCCCCCGAGCAGCATCACAGTCCCCCCAGCTCTCGCTTTGCTGAAGAGGGTCTGCACCAAGGAGTTGCACGCACTGGAGATGCTGGAGAACAAGCTGGAAACATCCCCCTCTGCTAGAACTGATTGCTTCAAATGAAGCCACCGTCATCGGGCACACGCAAAGGAAGATCACTGGACACAGGCGGTTTTACCATGGGACAAATCCATCGCATCACAAAGTGAATCCACAAGAACATAACGACACCAGGGCCTCGCAGGGCTGGCTGGTACCTGGGCTTGAAGAGCCCATAGGAAGATTCTGGCTGTTTCACAGGTCCTTTTAGGCTGAGGAAAGCAAGCATGGACTAAAATCCAAAAGAAAAAACCTGAAACATCATTCATCTTTTGGAGACAGAATTAAAGTTCCAGGGTAGCTGGTGGTGTTGTGATACCGTGCAATACCAGCACAGTTTAAAAAGTGAGACCATCCATCTATTGCATAAGTACCCAGGCAGTGCCAGATCCTGCTGCCAGTAAAAAGTCAGGGAAATTAGAGGGCTGAACATGGTTCCTAGGAGTAGTTTTCAACACAACCCAAACAGCTGCAGAGCCACCAGGGAGCCTGTGCTCTGTGCAAATCTCTGCTCGCCCGCTCCAAAGCCTGTCCTAGCTAGCGACGGGAGGCGACACTGCAGGAGCCACAGCACACAGCGAGCAGCTCTAAAGGTCCATCCTTGCCTTCCTCTGCTATGCTGAAATACTCAAGCCAGACTTTTGAATTATATAGAAAAAAAGCAAGCATAAGCCACCGTTTAACCCTTTTACAAGGCAACTTAGCAATTAGATTGATCGCATCTTTTAAGCCGCTATAAAAGCCCTTCCTGAGCAAAGTTATTTGTATGCACTTCTGCCAAGTAGCTTTTTACTCGACTCATGTAAACCTTTGAAAATAAGTTTGAGGGGAGACTGACAACCTTGAAACCTCAAGAGCAGCATGGCATTGACGGGTGCTGCTCTCATGGCTGAGTATTATAGATAGATTTTAATTTAATTTTAACAAAATAGCTGTCTCCAGTGGAAGAAGCATCAAGAGCTAAATGAGGACCCGTCTTGAGCTGAATCTCGTTGAACAGATCTCAGCACTGTCATTGATTTTCCAGGAAAAAAAAAAACCGCCTCTGGCTACTAAACCAAATTAGTAGTCACTGATGACCAATTATTTTGCCCCACTGTGAACGGAGAGGCGTACTAAAATTCCAGTTTGTCAGACCCAAGGCTCTCTTCTCAAACACCTTTCAACGAGCATGTACCAAAAGCCCCTCAGATGGTTCTGACGCCTTCCTGTTTTTGGCAAGTTCTCCTTCTCCAAAGTTTTAATGAGCTGCTGCTATGAGGACGGCCTGCCAGAAAGGGAGCCCTTCACATGCTATAGAGCACTATTTGGCACACCACACAAATCACAGCTGTCAGAATTTATACACACATACACAAAAAAGTGTCAGCCTAATGTTTGCAAATTATAATTATCATTTCCCTTGCATGTCCCTAGTGCCTTCATTTTAGATAAATCCCAGCTCTGAGGTATCAGCTGCAAAGCACTGAAGGCTCACATTGAATAGAATAGATTTAACTAGTTTGTAGCTCATTTAAGGCCTACACTGTTTTATTTTAATATTGTTAATACTTTATTATACTTTTTAACATTGTTTTTACAGTAAAATAACCCATTAGAAGGCTGTGGCTTCTTTTCTAAGAGACTTCTGGCAGAATATTGTACCGCATTTTATAACCAAGTTAGCAGTTGCTTGTCATTTCAATTGAATGTAGGTCTAAATCTTGACTCTTGAAAGTAATTTATAGAGAGTGTATTAAAGAGGCAGGAACTGTTTCAGGGATAATAGTTTTGAAAATGTGCATAGATAAGCTTTAAAATATTTAGGAAATGTCAGCATTAGAAGTGACTCCAACTATTTGACTATAAAAGGAAGCAGCTGTTTATTTTTTCCACAATTATAAATAATTTGTTACAGCCTATCAGAACTTCTTTGCTTTCCCTCTCTGTGGCAGGGTGCTTGTGCCAAAACAAGATCTGAGTTCTTCTGAACAAGATGAGTTTTAATCCACAATAAGCGATTGCAGCGGATGCTGCCCCACTCTCCACAGCATCCACAGAGAAGAGCAACAACAAAATCCTCTCAGCTCAGAGCAGTGACACTGGGACAGTGACAAAAGAAAACAGCACATAAGCAGTTCACTCCCATCCTTAGGTAACACTAAGGGAGAGAAGAGTTTCCCATAGGTCAGCTGCAAAGGAAAAGATCTGGCATAGTTCCAAATTGCACTAAAATAGGGCCAAAATTTCCCTCCATTCTAGTGGAATCAGCATTTGACTCAAAGAGAAGCTTTCCCACTGAAATTGCTTTGGCTAAAGTTACTGGAACAAACTCACCTGTTATCCCCTCCTGCCTTCCCCACTTTCTCTAAAATTCTCTCTAAGGGACCAAGACCACCCAAATGAAGCATCACTTTCTACAGCCACAGCAGCACCTAAGTGTGTAACTGGGCACACTGGTTATTCCTACTCATTTCAAAGAGGTGGCTCATGCATGTGTTATCCCAGGCATGATTCTATACTTTGCTGGATCAGAACTTAAATGTGATTAATCACACAGCAGGGAAGAATCTCTGAAGAGCATCAGCCCAAATGTGTCCTTTCAAGCATTTACTTACAAGCCAGCTGTGGACTAATCAGTCACCAACTGGCTGGCCCATCAGAGATGGTAAAAGTCACCTCCACAGAGATATAAGCACACATTCAGCTACCAAAAAATCAATAACCAAACACTCCCCATGGCCTCAGTGCTGTCCTCCTTTCCTCCTTGCTATCTGGGCACACCTGGAAAGCTTTTCCTTGGACAGCAAAGCCCCTGCACTTTGGAAGCAGACATCTAGCATGGCCATTCCTATCCATAGTGATGCCAGCACTGGCTGGGGTGTTTTCCACCAGTTTTGCTGCCTATGGGGCTAGCAGTGTGACACAAGGGAGAGCCAAGATCCCACTCGGAGTTATCCCAGGGTGGGACCGGCTAAGGAAGCAAGTTCATATGCACAGCTTGCTGTATTTGTGACACTCCTACCAAAATATACACCATGCAATGAGACAGAAGACCCAACCAGGCAATAAAACACTCTGCATTTGTCAGGGCTATCCTACAGTTTTGCCAGATCCTCTATTTCTTGTAAATAATTTGCCCTACTCTCACCAGCATGAAACACCAAACTGAAAGGGAAGGAGCGCAGGGAAAAAGCAAAGGCAAGGGGTAAGTGACAGTGTCCCCTTGGGCACCGGGTGTCTCCAGATGACAGTCTGGAGCACAGCTGATTTGTAAGCAAAGCCTTGAAAAGCCCTGCAGCATGTGATCTATGAAACGGGAGGTCTGCAGAAGGATGTCTCCTCCGATGTGAATGCCCCCTTGGGACATAGACTGCTGGATTGCACATCTAGTATCATTAGAAAACACGACCGTAGATTAGGCTGTTTTGAAGCATGTGGCGTGCAATAATTAAGTAATAAAAGTCACGGCAGGGGTGAAGGAACACGAAACAGAAGAGTTGCTATTTGCATATGCACTGCTGGCACCCTCTGCCACTGTCAAAGATCCTTCAGATTGCTAAAAGCTGGTGGCTACTGAACCCACATGGACTCCTGCTGAAAACCTGGAAGCAGCAGAAGCAGCCTTTGCTGTGGCCCAGTGAGGAGACCCCTCCACAGAAACCCACCTCCTGGAGGAGGCCCAGGAGAAGCCCTGGTGTTTCACAGCTGCTCTGGACAGATAGGGAGAGCAGAGCCTTTTGATATAGGAGCACATGCAGTTTGTGCTTCTAGGGGTGTCTGATTCTTGCTCTAGGCAGAGGCTTTCCCATTGCAGGATTGCAGGATCCATGTTGCCACCATTCACATTTTCCATCAGGAGCAAAGCAAGGAAACAGCACAGGGAGGCAAACAGAGGCATTAACCCTGGAGATTATTGTTGCCTTTTTAATGTTTCCTAGGGCTCCCACTCCCTTCTTTGATCTCCTCCAACACAAGTACAAGGAGCTGTGGATGGAGCAGCAGAGAGCAACAACAGTGATCCAGCGAGAAGAAAAGAAAAAGGTGATAACTCTCACCCCGTGCTCTCCCTTCCCTGCCCCAGGCAGGCAGCACTGCCACCTGGCCCAGGTGCCCACAGCAGGTCAGGTGTCTCCTGGTCACAGGAAGAGAGCTCAGCTGGGAAATCCTTTTCCCTGCCTGCTGCAAGGTTGGCAAAGCCTAAAAGATCAGCTGCTTCCGAGCAGAGATGAGCCGGGCTCTGGCCAGAGCATGTCCAGCTGAGCAATGCTGGGAGCAAAGACCAGATGTGCAAGTCTCTGTGTGTGCCTCAAAGTGATCTAGAGGTAAAAGGGAACAGGTTTATATGTATATAGATATATATGCATATGTATATACAAAGATTCCTTTCTAAGGATATGCTCAAGTGCTGAGACACCTATTGAGCCATCATTAAGCATCTCTCTACACTGATATGTCTCTAATTTCCATGTACCCAGCTGAACACCTTATATCAATAAAAACAGAAGCTCCAATTCTCATTTTCACCCACATGTCTTTGCTTTGCAACAATACAAGAAGTCCCTGTCATAATAAGGAATTAACACTTCAAATTATCTTAGGCATTTAGCGTTATCCCTTGCTGCCAGAACCCAACAGATATTCCTTAGGAAAGCATCAGCTCTGCTCAGGTTACAGGTGACAAAGGACAAAAGGAGGGCACAAGCAGCAAGGGTTCAAAGGACCAGCACCAGCCCTGATCTCAGCACCATGTGACTGCTGCTGGCACCCAAGCAGTTGTTAGGGGGAAACTCTGTGCCATTAAACATAGCACTATTGTAATAACATTTAAAAGCAGCCAACGACAGGTTTATTAGTTAATGGCTCAAAGAAGAGTTGAGCTAATATGGTAATGACCAATTTCAATGGGCTTTCTGCCATCACAAAGTATGCTTTATAGTTGAAGAACAAGAACACAGTGTTCTTAATTAGCAGCTATTTTATGAATGCATGAGACTAGGATGTTGTGAAAATGCATCCCTACCTGATCTATTAATGACTGATGTCTTTAATAACTAAGGTCCCTCCATCAACTTCTGAAGCTGCAACCACCAATTACTGAACTAAAAGCTACATACTAGGCCACACAGCAAAAGAGATCCCCCAGGGCTGCACAAGTTGGCCAAAATATTCACCTGGTACCTGCACTGGCTCATGCTGGGACTATCAACCACTGCAAGCTGCAATTAGCCAGGAGAGCAACACCCAAATGATAACTGGGCAATTTTCCCTATGCTGGGGGCAGCAGGAAGGACTTACAGAGCTGGTGGGGGCCCATGGCTCCAGCTTGGACCAGGGCTTCCTATGGGCAGCAAAAACCTCACTACCCTATGAAACAGGCTCGCTGGAGCCTGTCCATACTTTCCTCATCACTGTTCTACATATCAGCATTAGCCACGTGGATATGAAAGATGACCCAGATCAGGGAAGCATCAGCATCACACTTTCCCAAAGGGGACCCATGATCACTAGTGTGTCAAACCGACTTTTTGCCCAGCTCATCTCGGTGTCGTTATGTTGCTTGGCCCTGGCCTGATGAATAGGGCTGTGTGGCCATTTCAGACCTTTCTCGTTTATCTTGTTACAGAAAGGCAAAGCTTATGAAACTCGTACCACGCTTCTCCGAAAACACCCACTACCTGCAAAAGAGGAGTCCTTCTGGCACTTACCCCGCTTGGACAAGGTATGGAGTCTACACAAATGTGGGGATACCTTCTAACCTTGTCCACATGCCCTGTTTATACCCTTAACACACAATGAAGATAGACACAAAGCTCTCAGACACCGAGCTCAGTGTACAAGAAAGCCTGCAATGCTCCTGCACTGGACATATTCAAACATCACTGGACATATTCAGCTGGATGTCCTTTAAACATGGAAATAAGGTTTCCAGCAAGCCAGCAGTCTTGGTGCCTCTAAACAACCTGCTTTATGATATTCTGAGAGCAAGCAGAGGGTTTAGCCAGGTTACAGATGGATGTGACACTTCCTTTAATTGATCCAAATGGAAGTCCAAGTGAAGTTTTCTTGTTCTAGAAGCAAAATCTAAACATCTCCCTGGATTCTTCCATGCATCCTGCTGGACTCTGGGGCACTTGTTTGAACCTTTTTTTTTGTGTGTGTGTGTGGTGTAAACTGCAGGAAAACTTCAAGTGAAGAGCTAGGGGGCATTTTGAGAAGGGAAAAGCATTAGGCAGGAAGAACAGAAAGGAGACTCCAAAACATCTGAGCACACTGAAGGGCCTGCGGGGAGTTTACACAGCCAAAATCATACCTGGCATTGATAGATACCACTGCAAAGAGCCTCCCTGCCTCCACCCAGGCCCTTGTTCTCATGAGGTCTTTTTTTGCCACACCATTGATTTTTAACCATAGTTTTAAAACAGAGACCGCTTGCAACTTCCTGAAGCTAATGTACTTGAACAAGTTAGAGAGTTTTGACCAAGAAACATGTTTTGCACCACCTTGATGTATTCTTATGTCCTGTCTCCGACTGCCCGATTAGCATATGTCAGTAATCATTTATCCCGGGTGCCTGTCAGCACAGAGCTGCTGCTGCTGCGGCTGGTGTCAGGGAAGGAACATGACCGATCGCTGTTAAACAGATTGTGCAAGTCACACGAGATCCTGGGGCAAGCCTCCTCTTTAGAGCTCCTCTCACCCCAGACCTTTCCATCACTATTCATTTTTCAGCCTCGGTTTTGCTTCTCCACATTTTCCTTTGTTTCTTCTGCAGTTGCACTTGGATTCTTCCCCAGGTGCAGGTCTTAAACCCAGCTCCCGAGTCCTCCTCTCCTCCCTGCTTTTCCTCCTTCCTCTCACCTCTTCCCTTCCTCCTCAGGAAGAGCAGGGGCAGGAGGGACAGCTCATCTGCTTATTTTCCTCCTCTTCCTCATTACATTAACCTGAAAATTTTGCCTTGCCCCAGATGTGGATTTAATAGATACAGCCCATATTAGAGCTTGGGTCAGGAAATTTATTGCTCAGTTGAGTTTCAGATTGTGGCTTCCACAGTTTTTTTTTTTTTTTTGTGTGCATCTATAGCTGTTTACCCTGTTAAAAGCAGTAATGACCTAAGAAAATCTGATGCTTCACAAGCCACTCAATAGCCTCCGAGCTGTGCATCGATCTGTTGCTTTATCAAGTTGGTTCTGAATAGGCAGTGAGGGAACAGCCTTGAAAGACAACAAATTGGTCCAACCCTTCCACCAAGCACAGGCAGACTGAAGGAGTCACCCCATCATACTCAAGTGTGACAATAAAAAGCAGCTCTCAAGTGAGGTGAGGTTGCCAAGAGAAGTTGTGGAGTCTCCTTCTCTGGAGATCTTCCAAACCCGCTTGGACGCAGTCCTGTGCCACGTGCTCTAGGTGACCCTGCGTGTGCAGGGGTTGGGCTAGATGATCTCTAGAGGTCCTTTCCAACCTTAAGCATTCCATGATTCTGTTCTTGCAGGATTTCTGCCCTCAAAACCTTTCAACAGGCACTTCCTTGATGGCAGATGGCTACCTTACAGCTTTAAAATTGATCCCTTTGCCTGGACAAGACAGTTTATCACAGTGCTTCAACCACAGCAAGTCTCAGGCCCTCTGCTCTCATCCAGTAGACAGACTGAAGGCCAGGAGATTTGAATAGTACCAGGTTACACATGAAGTGGCAGAGAGCTGCTTTGAATTACAGGGCTCCTTAAAACAACTCCTCTTTCTCCATCTCCCCACTATGCCTGCCAGGCTTCCCCATCACCACCAAAACCAGAAATCTCCATTACCAGGGTCTGACAAGTCCAGAGAAATCTTATTTTCTCTACTAGAAGCCCATCCATCCCAGAAGTTCCTCTAGTGGTAGGGATTGTAGAATATTGCAGAAAAGCTGGACCTCTTGGTCCAAGCAGCAAGGTCTGGACTAGAACAAATATTTATAATCTTCAAGGAGCAGGAAAACAAGATTTTATTCCTCTAGACCAATACAAAAGTCTGAAAGGAGAATTTGCTCTAGTTTTTTCCCCAGCCCTTCACATATAATTGCAAAAACTGGGCTTACCTGTCTTTACTGACTCTCAAACTGGACTTTCCATTAGCGCCAGGCCACAACCTGGCATCATGCATGGGCTTGTAGTGGAAGCTGAAGAGAAAACAAAGGCATTTTGCCCTCCCCACTAATTGCCTCTGCCTTTTCTCCACATTGCCAGGGCGGCGTGACATTACATAGTCATTCAGTCACTAAAGTATGGACAAATTGACTATATTTTCATTTGGATTTAGCTTTCAGCCCCACTGCTTTAGAATAATAGCCCACGCTATTAAGATAACCGTGTGATTTACAGGCTCCCCCACGCCGGGCCATCGCTCCTGCTTTGCGTCTCGCTCTGGAAGACTAACCTTGCGCGAGGTCTCCTGGGCCCCCCAGCTCACCGAGACCAGCAGGTCACGGGGAGCCAGTCATGTCCTGGCAAGGGCTTCATTAGTGAAAGTTGCTGAATGGAAATACTCTTATTTGACTGTTTTACAGGGCTTAACCCCTTCCTCACTTCAGTGAGGATTTCCTACTGCCCTCCCCTCTCAGACACCCCCAAGGTGGTCTTTTACCCCAAGAAAACCTCTGCCCTGCTGCCTGCAGTGCCCTGAGGCCTGGCCACAGGTTTTCCTAACACAGCTAGGGCTTTGCACCAGATCCTCACTGGCACTCTAGGTAGGAGCAGAGGCAACCCCAGATTAACTGGATACCAGAAGAGACAGGGCTCCATCAGGTCAACCCAGAATGGGAGCACATCTTGGTTGAACCACCTCACAGCAGTGAGGAAGGACAAAATTTGCCCCATGCATCAAAACATCAACCTACACCATGTGTCACCGACACACATTAAATTTTTCCTTTGCTCATTAGAGAATTCCAGCTTGCACACACATTCAAGGTTGCTTTCCAGAGAGAAATATTCTTGTTTACTTGACCAAATAGAGGGAGGAAAGAAAAATGCAGCAACTTTGGACAACACTTTTGTCAACACGCGCTGCCTTCCCGAGCAGATGAAACGAGCTGCGCTCGATGCACTATATGAATAAGCGATAAGCAATTGACGAGCAAGTGTTCGGGTACCTTGGCAAAAGACTTAATTTGCAACCTGGCACAAAATCAAAGGCTCTGTCAACGCATGAGCGGCTCTCCCGCGTACGCCTTGCATTACCTGGGAAAGCTCTGTCAGGTAAATTTCCAGTGAAAGTAATTAGAGGAATCCCCACCGTATAAACTTTGCAGCAAAATTCTGGGCTCCAGAATTTGATTCTCACCAGGGATCCGATATCTGTGCACAGCCTGATCCTTCATCAGACTTAACAGTTGAGGTTTAACACACACACACAAAAATGTTCTGCATTTTTTTTTAATGCCTTACCTGTATTTTTTGTCTAAAGAGCCGAACTGACAAGCACAGCTCATGTAATCTTGCAATTGTTGTCTTGTCAGAAAAGCCATAGACTGTGCTTAAATAACCCGTGTTTGATAGGTACAGCACACAGTGGGCTAGATTTTCAACTACAGTGTTTATCCTCACAGGTTTCAAGAGGATGACAAAACTTCATGTGGGTGGAACAGTATAAAACTTGCCTCTTGGAGCCTAGAGAGCCTTTAAAAACCAAAGCCATCAGTAGGAGAGCTTTCCATCATTGGTACCATCAAACTTTTTTCCAGCTGGAGTTTTGACTGACCAAGGGTCACTGTCACCTCATGGCCAGTCAATAGCCACAAATGAAATTGGCAGGTCTCAGTCCAATCACAGCAATCAAAAAGCACAACTGGCCTTAATTGGTGTCCAGCTTACAAGAAGCAGAATATAAAAAGAAAATGCAACATTATGCAAGGCCCCACACAGGCAGCAGAAACTCAGCTACCTTCAAGTATAACATCTCCACAGTTCTGCTGGGGCAACAGGGGAGATTTACCCTCACACAGTGCAGCCACCCTGTAACTAATGCAGGTCCAATCTCCAGCACTATAAGATGATTGATGTTGGAAGGGACCTTTGGAGATCCTTTGGTCCAAATAGCCTTAAAAACAGGCCTTCCTTATTTTGCTTAAGAGCCCAAACTTCCAGCAGCATTGACTGCTCACACCACAGCAAGGCGTTTCTATGGTCCAGTTCTTCCCAATGGCTCTTTGCAGATATCTAGAACACCTAAGGGCCTCTCTATTCTCCTTTTCCCATCCTTAGTTCATCCTTCCACCAAGTTAACATGGCAGCCCATCAAGTCCTCTTGACATTTCTCACTGCTGTCTAGCACCTCCTGAGTGAGGCCAGGAAAACAGAGCATAAATGGGTCCAAAAGGAAGAGAGACATTCAGTTCTGGCCCCCAGGCAAAAACACTAGTACTGGTGGTCCCCAAATCCACACAAGCTCCTCACTTCCAGCACTGGTGTGATGAACCAAGGCAGTGACCTAAGGGCTGGAAGCTAGGGCTCAGCAGAGTCTGCAGTGCTTCCCCACATAACCTCATGGAGATCCTCCCCAGCACAGCAGGGTAAAACTACCCAGGCCAGCTCACCTTCCAAGTGATCCTTACTGGCCTTTCAGTGCCTCCTGAGGTTTTTAATACAGTTTCATCAACACGCTTTTGAAACGGAATCAGGGTTTCATTCTATTAACTGGAATAACCCTCCTGTCTGGCACCAAAAGGGACTGGAGTCAGGTCTCAAGGAAACACCAGCAGGAAAAGTTACCTGGTTGAGTCTGATCTCAGCACATTCATTGGAGCAACATGGCTGGGTTAGGGCTTGAACACAAAAATTCTCCTTCATTCATGCCAATGCCCAGCCCAAGCGACCAGTGAGTTTTAGAACTATGGCCCTTACTTTCAAGGAGCTGAAACACACCCAATCCAACATGAGATCCCAATAGAGCATTAAATACAGCAGGCAAAAAAAATATCATCCTGCTTCAAAAGTAAGGCCCATCCACCCCACTTTGCCCTG
>NW_010587539.1:49109-60236 GCF_000705375.1 Tinamus guttatus | reverse complement strand
TCCGCTGGCACGGGCTGCGGGGACGAGGAGGAGGAGGAGGAGGAGGAAGGAGGGGGGCGGGTTGCTCCCAGCTCTGGGTTAATGAAGTGGGAAAGGAGTCTTTCAGCGAGGCCTGTAAACAAACCCCCTCCCCGGGCAACAAACCCCGTCCCAAATCCTACATGGATTGACTTAAACCCAGGGGATAAGTGCTTTAAATTAATCTCATTGAATAAGAATGAGGCCAAACAAAACTCTTTAAAATCATATTAAAAATCTATCAAAGGACAACTTGCAGTGGGTGTGCTTTTCATTTTGTGAGCGCGAAGGCAAGGCACATCGAGCAACCTTCCTTCCATTTACACAGCATTTTTTTTTTCTGTAATTTTTAATTGTCCTTGTAGCCTTAGCAGATTCCTTCTCTTACATTAATGAAGTACAAGGCTCTGCTACACGGCTGTAATTGCAATATTTAAATTTGCCACTTCACATCTGGAAGACGCTGTAAACTCCCCTGGTGAAAGTGGGCCTGGACCAGCGCTGGGAAGCGGCAACAAGGTCTGGAGCCTGGGCCAAGGGGCCAGAATCCCAAGGAACCTGCGGCTCAGGGAAGGGGGAACAGCCCTGCCGGGGCTCTCGGGAAAGGGGAGAGCGGAGGGGAGGCTGAGGCTGGAGCTGCCTCCTCCGGGATGCTCTCCTGGCAGCGCAGAGCAACGCCAGCTTCACAATAAATCACTCCAGGGAAGAGTCCGCACACTGCAGGCTCTCGTCACAGAACCTGCCACATGAACAGCGACTTCTCCGGATCTCGCCTGGCTCAGAACCTGCTCAAGGACCAGCCCCAGCCCCAGCTTGTGCGCGGGGACAGACTGAAACCCCGTGTCCAGCTGGAGAGACCACAGGACCCACCAGGGTCCTACAGCTACAGCCACCCGGGACAGGGGGAACGTTTCAGAGCAAGATGGGGAGCCCAGCACGTGCCCTTGAGGACCATCCTCTGCCTCTGGTGTAGTTTCGAGCAGGACCACAACCCCGAGGACAAACAGGGCCCTGAACTCTGCTTCTCTAACCCACCCACCAATGTGCCCAAGCCCAAGAAACCAGCACAACTGCTCCGCACGGCTGCTGGCTCCCCGCAGTGCCAGGGAAGCCTCCTCCACCAGCACCGATCTGAGCCCGGCAGCTGGAGCATCCAGGGGCCTTTCCCAAAAGGGGCAGAGAGCCCTTAGGACTGTCGAGACACTCACACGAGGAGCCGGAGCCCTTGGGTGGTAGCACCAAGGGCTGGTGCTGGAGACACCAACGCAGCTCCCAGCTAGCGGGCCCGGAGCCGGGCAGGAGAAAGGCCCCGAGCCGTCCCGGAGAGGCAGGACTCACAGAGCAGGGCTCGGAGGAGCCGTGAGAGGGCGACCTCGAAGGGGCGCTGGGTCTGACACACGGGGAGTGTTAGCTGAGAGCTCCCTAGTCCTGCTGTTCCCAAGCCAAACTTGGAAGCTTCCAAGCTGCAGGGCTGCAAGGCCCACGGTGTTAGCCACGATGAAGACACAAAAGCAACCCAAAAAACCCACCCTCTGCGTGGGCAAACAACGCTGTGGGTTCACCCAGCCGACCCCAACTCTGCAGAGAACCATCCCCACGTCCCTCCAGCCCCACGTACCTCCATGTGAGCGGGAACCTCCCTGTGCTCTGTGCTGGGATGGGCCTGTCAGCACCCACAACCTGCAGCAGCTCCTGCACACGTGGGTGCTGGACGAGCCAGGGCCCCAGCTCCTCCTGCGCCCATCCTGTTCGCACGGCTCCCACCTGCCAGGAGCCCCAACCTGGTTAATTGACCTGTGGTTAATTGAGGAGATGGTCTGCGTGGAGTTCAAACCACCTCCAAGGCTGCTAAGTTCATCCCCAGTGAGGTAGAGGCACAAGGATGAAACCAGCTTGGAACAGAGCAAATCTGCAGCAGGAGAAGTGTAAGTAAAGGCAGAATTTGCTTCCTGCTCTCCTAGCTGCAATTCAAACACATTTGCAGAAAGGACTTCAAGTTCATTACGAGCAAATCAGGCTTAGCTTCAGGTGTGCATGCATTTAATACTTTATTTTTCCTGTTTTAACCATCTTCTCCCCTTCACTTTCATAGTAATTTAGCAATCCAGATCTACCTGCTAAAGATGGTGAAACTGAAATAAAAAGGCATTCTGGTTTTCTAAGATTAATCATTCGCTATTCATCATAATCATTTGTACCATTACGTGCTCAGTTAACATAGACAGCAATAAAACTTCCTAAAGTCAGACTGATGTGCTGCTGGGCTTTATTCCTATTATTATGAATTTGCCAATAGTCCTATTAATTCATATGTGACAGTAGCAAGGAGAAGGTCATATTTTTTCTCCTTATGCACAAGATCAGTTCTTCCCAACTTAAACTCTCTGCATCACTCTCTGAGTCATTTTCATCCTCAGGGGTTTCTTCTCTGTTTAAGTTGACATTTGCCTTAAACCTGATTACCCTTCCAAACAGTAATCATAATAAAATCATGTGGGCTTGTTTTTTTTATTTTAATCTAATACATGCAAACAACTCTGTCTCTGTAAATGTAAGGCTAACTTCATATTGCAACATTCTAATCATCCTTCATGCTCAGATGTTCAAAACCCTCCTGCATTTAAACCTGCAAAACTCTTTTAATTGCCTGCCAGGAACAAAAGCCATTTTCGTTCTCAAAAGTTACATTCAGTGGAGAAATTAAATACTTTTGGGCTGCTCGCTCTTCTCGCTCCCTAGACTGACTCACTACAGCCCAGTACTAGGTGCTGTCAACCCTGTCCTCACCCACGGTATCACTTTTACCTGGTCACGCCCCCCTCGGTCCTCTTGGCCGTTTCTTTGGCTGCCTGAAGCGGCCCCTGTATTGCAGCACCTTCTGGTCCTGGATTGAGCAACATGCTGGACTTGGCACCCACGGGCTTCTCTTAAGATACCTGCAGGCAACAGCAAGTTGTACGTGGGCTGCTTTGTGCTGTTTTCCAGTGTGTGCTGTTCCGGGAAGCACGAGGGTGGCACCGAGCTCAGGGTATGTGTTGGTCTCCCCCCTCTCCTGCACCTACTCTCCGAGTTGTCCAACCCAAGGGGAGTTTTGCCATGACTGTGCTACAGCTCCGATCACCTTTAATGCACTGGGCCATGAGTTTATCTCAGCATGTCTAGGGCCCATCCTCAAAAAGAGCTCCCAGCAGGTTCTACTCTCACTACTCTGCACTTTTTTGTTGAAAAGAAAAAAAAAAAAGACAAACAGGGAGAAGCAAGAAGTGAAATCCATGAGCTTGGGCCATACTCCAGAAGCAAAGCTCAAGGTTTAGCCCTATCACAAGGGCTCCTGACGTTACAAAGCCGGGGTTACTGCTGGCAAGTGTTAGCTAGACTCTGCAAGGGCTTTAACGTTCAGAGAGGGGAGACGATTCACTCGTAGCCTGCGTTACACAATTAGGGATGACAATACGCTGCAGGCAAAAGAAAAGTTTGGAGATTGCTGGATTCTACCTCTGGCTCCTTCCGACAGCAACAAGGCTCATTCCTAAACATATAAGCGTTTTGGCATTAAGTTCTGTCCCTAAGGGACCCTGAATCATTGCTCTGAGTTCTCCGCAGTCCTACCGGTCCCAGGAAAATCAAGGAGACGCCTTAGAGGACCTGGAAACATCTGATTAATGGCCAATACCCAGGACAGACCTTGCACCAATGTACAAAGGACAGGAGAGATGGCGACAGCAACATGGTTACGTTACCTGAGACAGGAGCAGAAACGTCCCACTAGCTGATATCAGGGGTAGAGCAGCTTCCTCTCCTCTTAAACCTGCACCTGGAAACATTTTAATACTTTTTTTCTGTAGTTTAAATTAAACAACCAAACACAGGCCAGAGTGTTCCTACAGGAATAGGAACACTATTAAATAGGACTTTTTTTTTTCTTTTAAATAAGAAGGTATTTCTTAACATTGCTAATAGATTTGTCTCATTTTAATATCAAATAGATGTTGGTTCAAAACCCATACTTAATCTCTTTTATTTTCCTTACAAAGAAATCTTAGAAACACGATACATCTTCAGGAAGCTGCACTTAAACGCAGCAGTGCAACAGGACGTGTGTGGATTCAATTCCACTTGGAGCTACGGAGCAAGGGGGAGGAGGCTGAGCTCCCCCAAGATCCCTCCCATATTTGCCTGATAAATTGAAGCCGTCCTCAGTTATTTGGCAGGTCACCCCGGCCCCCGGCTGAGGCCCTCCAGCAGGTTTCACAGCAAATGACTGGAAGGTCCCGGCTTATGTTGGATTCTCCTGGTTGCCAGGTTTTCTCTGTTTTTTCTTCTTCTTGACCTTGGATACCCCAGTGTCCATCCCACTGGAATATTCGGAGCGCAAGATCTCAGCGAGGCCACGCTTGCCATGGGTCTTGCCACGTTTGCCTTTGGGAAGGTCAGACCTGGGCAGAGGGAAGGGAACAGGAATTAGATTTCCTTCCCTCCCAAACGCTGCTAGGTGGGTTACGGATTTTACAGCTGCGGAAAGTGACATTTGCGCATTAGCAGAAGAGCAGCTTCCTTTTCTTGAGGCTTGATTTGAAATTCTGTCTCATGCAAAATTAGATATTGTTGTGACAGGTTTTCACAAAGGTGGCAAAATATCATGCCGTTTTTAAAAGCAAGCCTTTGTTCTGTACAAATGCTCGTGCAGGGGTGGCGGGGAGAAGGAGGGAAGCTTCTGCGCTGAAGGCTGATGAATTAGGTGACACAGCACTTTGAAAATTATAATAATATAAAAAAAAACCTTAACAGCCTTAAGACACTGAACAATGGAAACATTTTATAAACAGAGCTTATATCCAGGGCTTGAAAACAAAATGCAAACAAACAAGCAAAGGAAGAAAGAAAAAAAAATAGAGAAAGGAAAAGGAAATATTTCAAGAGTGTAAAACTACTGGGCTCTCCTCTTGCAGTGTCCTGCAGGTATCACACGCACTTTGCAGCCGTCCTCTCCAGAGACTGCCTTTTGCAAAGGTAGCTGCATTTTGCCCAGCACCACGCTCCAACATGGATCTCCCTGCAGCCCTAAATTGCTGGCTATAAATACATAAACCCACTCAGCATTTTTTTTTCCCCCACAAGTTCTGCCACCGTCTGCTCTGTGACCTTGGGCAAATCCTGTCCTCGTTTCTGCTGTTATCACCCTCTCTTACCTACTTAGACTGCAGCTCTCCACGGCAGAACCTGGTGTTCCTTACAGCCCCGAGCACAACGGGGTCTCATCTACTGGGGTCTGCACATCCAAGACTTGTCTTTATTGCAATACAAAGTAAGGGATCTTGAAGCTTTACAGGAATCCAGGAACGTGCTGGGGATTACAAGAGGATAAAGCATTCCAGGCTAGGATGGCTAGTCCCTTGAAGCAAGGGACTAATTCATTCAACAGGCCAAACACATGAAGAAAGGACAGCAAACCTTTGGCATATTTTCTCGCCTCCTTTTCCAGAGGTTGCTTCCCCATCCCTGGGTAGGTCTTGTGGCAGGTGTGGGTTTGGAAGGAAGCACCAGAATGATTAGAGGACACTGTGATGAACTACCTTGGAAAAGAGTGTTGCCCTAGGAGAGGGAGCCCAGAAGGTGCAGGGAGAAGACTCTGACACCTTAGTGTAATCCCCGATTTCACTCTAACTTGCCAGGCCCAAGCTCTGGCTGGGGTTGGAGGAATAAGATGCAAAGTCTCTGCCCTGCTTGAACCCACAGGAACCAAGCCAAAGAGATAACCATCAACCCCAAGGCAGCCCCAAGGCTAACGAAGTAGATGTGCACCCACAAAGCCATACCTGCAACACCTCCAGGGGAAAACGTGCCACATTCCACTGCCTTCCTGCACGGCACAAGCTACAGGTGCCCGCACAGCACCAGCTCAAGGGGGACCCTCAGCTGGCCTCGCTGCAGCCTCTTTGCTCAGTCTCCTCCACCACCCGATGAAGTTTCTCTTTGACACTCCAAGCCTTTACTACCGTAATTCGAGGGTTACCAGGCAACAGATCAGTTTACTTAACAACAGGGAACTATTTGCTGCCGAGGACAAGTAATCCACTGGTAGCTGCCGGGCTGAGTTTCAGCTCAGCGGGAAGGTTGTCCAACACTTTATTATCAATCAGGAGAAATCATTGCCCAATTAGTAAATCAATACCCCCTGCTACGGTGATCAGCTGCACACAGAAAAGCAGGGAGGCAGGAAAAGGGGAGGTTTCTCCCCGGACCAGAGCTGAGGAAATCAATGGAGCTGGGACACCCGTGCTAATCACTGAAAGGAAAAAAAGATGAATATTGCTGCAGCTGTCACCCACAGCATGCAGGAGCCACAGGCAACAGGGACAACCTCCAGCAAGGGCACGCTGGGCGAATTCACTAGGTCAGGACCCTGGTCGGATTCGGAGTCTTACTGTGTTGACTCCTCTCTGCTCAACTGCAGAAAGTCTCCAGGGCTCTGCTAGAGCAGGCAACGACAGGAGGGAAGGAGCTGGATCAAGACCTTGATACTCTGAGCATTCCTGGGGAAGGTGGTTAACCTCTTGGTGCTTCGTGTCTGTTCTCCTGCCTCATAACCCAGGAGGACAGTATTCTCCACGTTGCTAAAACATGTGCGATGCTAAAAACAAGTGCAATGCTAATAAGAAATGTGGTGACACTGGATACTGTGGCAAAGAGCTTCAAAAAAGGGCTTGTAAATGTAAGATGCTTCTGTAACGCCGACAGAACCCATGTTCCCATCACTGGGTAAACACATGGACTGTCAACGTCTCCTTCTGTGATCTCCTGTCTAGGTACCACAGAACAGCGAGCCCTAATGAGGACACACCATGGTGATAACGGGCAGAGAAATCCACAGCCCTTGAAATTCCTCCTTCCTAAAACAACCATCAGGGTTTAGGTGGAGAACTAGAATGAAACAATGCCATGAAAAGGAACCTGCAGGAAAAAAAGCTTCACTGATGACTGACCCATCCTGATATACAGCAGTGTCAAGATTTCAGCAGGGTTTAAATGAGAAGGGAATGACTGAGAAAATAGCCCACCACTGGGCTGCTCCTTTTCTATCCCCCTCTTACACTAGCTCTGGGGTACCAGGACTCCCATAAAATGCTCATAGGAACTGATAGGAGGAACTGGCAGAGAAGAGTCTGCATCACCTTTTCTTCAGCTGGGGACACACCGTGCCTGCACTTGCAAGGCCTCTGCTTAACCCTAGACCCAAGCACTGCTTTGAGGTACATGCTCAGCCCCACCAGGCCTCGAAAGATAACAGCACAGAGCTGGTAGACCAGGGCTACCAGCATTGCCAGGTATCCCAGGCGCAGGCTAAACAAATGGGTCACCCCAGGGTCCATGTAACCACCTCATTATCAAAAGAAGGCAAAGATGCATTGGATAGGGAGGGAGGGAAGACAGAAAAACTAGTAATTGCTTGGTATGGTCTGAGAAACCTCCTCTCCTCATGGACAACAGAGCAAGGAATAAAAGACTCAAGCTTACAGCTGCCTGTGCACACCTGTAATTAAATTTCAACCTCACAAAAGCTTGTAGCAAGGGCCTCTGCAGACAGGCAACAAGGAAACAGAGGAGCAGTCCCCATATGACTTTGGTTTATGCTGAAAGGCCAGGAAACACCAGGCCAGAGCCAGATTTCTAAAGACAAAAAAGCTTTGCCCTCCCCCAGAAAACTGGCATCCTGGAATAATTTATTCACTCTTTAAGCGCAAGGAGAAACTCATGAATCTTGCTAAACACATCACTGAATGATGAAGAGGTGGGCAAGGAGCATCTGGGAGAAACAAGAGGGAAAATATAACCAGGGAAGGAAAGAGAATACAGTTCTTTTCTTCCTCTGCTGGTTTCATCAGCTTCAGTTTCCTTTCACCTCCACCTGCAGAGCCCCTTGCAGAGCTCCCACATCCCATGCAGGAGCCACAGCAATCAGCAGGGGTTCTGGCATTGCCCAGCCCTCCACCTCTAAGGAAATCTAATGCTATGAACTGGTCTCCTCTTCTGGTCCCTCTGCTCTCACCTCTTTGCTCTGCTCACAGCATCATTACAAATTCTGGGCAAATCTTCATTCACCTTATTAAAAAAACATAGGCAAATGCATCGTGGGTGATTAGCCTGAAATCCTCTGTTGTCTTCAGCTCTGTCTTCTGCTCTGCCACATGATACTAACTCACCACCGAGTCCCTCTTTGCTGACGTCCTTGATGCAGCACATCTTCAACACACTCAACTTGTGACTTCCATGCATCTTGGGCAACAGATGGTTTTGTGAGTGCTGAAAACATCATCATTTACATTCCATAATCACTAACAAAATGCCGGAGTAACACAGAACCAGGGAAACCTCAGACATGAGGAACTATACTACTGCCAAAAAAGCCCAGGATATGTATATTAAAATAAGATTTGAGCGTGTTCAATACAGCTGAGATCCTGCAGACAGCTCCAAGGCACAAACGGAAGAGGTAGAAGAACATCTCCAAGCTATTCTGTTTCTATATAACTTTCCATTTGTCTCTCATTACAGGTAAGATCGTAAGAATGATTTAAGTTTGCCCAGCTATTTTTTAATCAAGATTAGATTTGTTATAAAATATGAATTATGTTTCTGAATATAAAGATTATCAAAGATTCAGGTGTGAAAAGACTAAGTGGCAATGGAAAGAAAAGGAATGAGTATCTGATGCCATTTTTCATCTTCAGCTCAATGCTATAACTGTATGATTTTGTTTCATGGACATGTTTGCTTCATGAGAGATCTGTATCACAAGCTGATCTCTGAGCCAAAAATTCCTGCACACCAGATTAACGTACACATACACACATGGTTTCTTGGACATCATTTGATAGCTCGGAGGAGGTCTCTGATGGTCTTTTTACCTGAACGGTGAGCAAGGTTGATCTCAGGAACTTCTCCTTCAACTTGGTTGACACTGCTGGTTGTTCCTTTGTCTCCAGCTATGGGCAATGCTGGTGCAATGCAGTGCAGCAACTGTTGGTTAACCTTTCACCAACTCACAACGTCTGCAACCAAAGGCACTCCTAGATGGCCCCAGCTGAAGAAGAGGGAGTGTAAAGTCCTGATGCACAGACCTAGAACTCATGGTGTGTCTTTGGAGGAGAATGGAGTAGGCTGTTTCATTTATCAGAAAACATTTCAACACAGATCGCACTATCAATCTGCCTGACAGCACCTCCAACAGCTCTTTGAAGTTGTGCCAGCAACAGAGCTGGGTTACCTCTGGGCCAAGGCTGCTGCAACACCTGCTTTTTCTACTTACGGTGCTGGATGAGCCATCTGCAGCCAACGCAACCCTGTTCAGGTTGGTTTTTGTCGTTTTTGTGGAGGGTGGGAGCAAGAAATTTATCAGCAATCCTGCACTGCTCTCGACAAGTCAACAGATGGGCTAGATACTCTGTTATCAGTTGATACAAATACTAGCTTGGGAAGATGAAGGGAAAAATTACAACCCAATCATATCAAGCATCAAGTGCTGTTCCAGTCCAGTCAGAACAGAGAAATCTTCATACCAAGACATCCTTAGCAGCGAAACCCACCTTACAAGCACAAAAAAGTTGTATTTCAGCTATACAGAAAGAACACAGGTTCATTTTCACTGCCATCCCCTGGTCTGTCTGCACCCTGTGCAGAGAGGATGAAAGTGCAACAGGGAGGCTGGTGACCTCCCAAGATTCTTGTTTCTGTCAAGCTCTTCCCTGGCCAAAAGAATGGAATATATTTCAGTTAGAAAGGGCTGCTTGTTCTGGGTGGGCACCAAAGAGCACAGAAGTTTCCCAACTCAGTGTGCAAGCCTCATTATTTCCCTGAAGGACGGAGCGAAGGCTCTATGCGGGAACAGGACACCAATAAGGGGCATTGTGTGTTCATAGCAATCACATTTTAAAATCCTTTAAAATTAGAAATCTTTAATCTCCTAAAAGGACACTTGGTAACATCACAATGTTGTAAGCAGGACTCATTTGTGTCCTCAAACTGCCTTCTTAAAAACAGTTTAGGCAATGTTTCCCAGCAGGCATTTATTGCCCTCCAATTTTTGGGTCCCATTGCACTCCAGAGCACAAGTTCATGCCCTTACTTGGGGTCCATCTTAGCTTTCTGAAGCAAAATGCCCTCAACAAGTAAAAATTCTGATGGGCACAATTCCAAACCTGCATTTTGACTAATTAAGTGATATTAGAAATGCTGTAAATACCACAGAAAAACCTGGCAGGCAAGCAGCTCCTAATGATTAGACAATTGCTGCACGGAGGGACCCAGCTGCAGATACTCTGGGCTTGGTCTGCAAGCACTGCTGTTAGAAGCATGACTCTCTTCAAGATTACCAATGCCAAGAAGTTCAAAGGTGGTGAAGGTGAAAAGCTTTTGCCCAAAGGAGTGCTGCTCTAACCATGCAGAGGAGGATATGGTGGGTTTACAGGGTAAATCTCCCAGCAAGATCTTACTGGAGCACTAATGCTGAAGAATTCAGAAGATAAATCTGCACAATCCTCCGGACACAATTTGAAGGGCATGATGATGTCCATGTTCAGAGTAAAGGCAATGCAAGGATGATGTAAATTGATTCCCTTAAACAGAAGCATCCTGGAACACATTACCTGGATCCCATATGAGCTAAGAGTTCAGCTTAAACTCTGAAGTATAAGAAAATTTCACATTAACTATACCCATTTCTTACACCTCTTCTACTCATAACTATGAGTATTCCTTATGCCCTTCAATCCTTCTGAGCATTCCTGGTTTTAGAGACATCCTGTAGCAATGAGAATCCACAGAATCTATTGAACTTAAAGACTTCTGCCTTTCTTTGTAATTGCATGGTCTCACAAACCTGGCAAATTAAGCTGTGACTCCCCATTATGGTGAAATCCTTTGGGAACAAACACCAGTCTTCCAGGGACATCAATGGGGGAGAAGATACCCTCAGTCCCCCACGGAGTCCCGTAAAGCCCTAGTGATCCATAGTGCTAAACACTGCACTGTACAGGGATGCTGGGTGGAATGGCAGGAGCTCTTTGGCTTCTACATTGTGAAGAGTCAACAAGACACATTTCTCCAGCAGCT